>OZ024743.1:296168253-296175753 GCA_964016885.1 Eledone cirrhosa
ATTTATTGTATTCAGCCATGTAGAGCGAAAATTTTCTTATCTACTTATCTATATGTGTATAACCCTGAATTCGATGAAGGTTCAAGGATTCCATAAAGGCGGCGATGGTATATAATTGTTTCTACTTTAGGCACAAGGCCAGCAATTACCCAATGCATTATTGGTACTTTATTTTATCGACCCCGTAAGGATGAAAGGCAAACTCAACCTCGGCGGGATTGGTATATAATGCGGCGATGGTATATAATGATTGGAAATCACTGATCTGGAGATTTATTTCTCATCTGCTTAATGTTTGCAAACTGGAAATTAGCACCTTATCTTCAAAACTCTTCAGGATCTTACACATACTTTCAATTAACTCTTCAGATTTAGAATAGTTGATTTAACGAGAGCCTACACCATTTAGTGGTGGGTGGTGCGACAACGGAATCATTAGAACGTTTGAGAATATACCATTGCAGTATCTATCTAGTTACGAATCTTTATTGTCTAAGTTCAAATGCAGTGAATGTTCACTTTGATTTTCATATTTCTTGTGTTGACAACATAAGTACTAGTTATGAACTAGAGTCAATTATAATTTAATCAAGTATAATTGCCCTGCAATCTTTCAAATTTCGCAAGTTTAAATTCCTTCCGTGGTCGATAATATAATGTATCACTAGAAAAGCACTACTTTACTGGTTTAAGAGTTTAAGATTTTGGCCAAGGTGCTGGTAATTATGTGGCGCTTGTGGTCAAACGTCTGGTAGAGGAACCGTAAAAGTGCACGATCCCAACCAAGTCTATACACTACAGCCTCCACCTCACGCGATACATCATAGAGAGGGTAGGGAGTAACCTTGGCTTCAGTGGGTATCTGATCAATTTAGATCGATCGAAAGATTTCGATACGGTCAACTATCGATAGCTGACGCTGTCCTCAAGGCAGCCAGTTTCGGTCACATCTTCTGAGGTTGAATTGCTGCAATGTACAGTAGCATCTGCTTGGTGATCAGAGTAAATGAAGACATTTTGAAACAGCTTCATATCACGCGCACGGTTCGTCAAGGATGCCCTCTCTACTCCCTTCTCTACGTACTGATTCATGAGCCACAACTGCGGATGCTGGAGCTGCTACAGTGCATCTCGCTTGAGTTGGGGCGTGGAAGGGCTGCGTCGGCATACACGGAAGACGCCACCGTGATGGTGTCGGACACCTCAGAATTTGGGGTGGTCGGGAACTTCATAGAGGGATATGAAACATTGAAGGGAACAAAGATCAACCCGGAAAGGTTGGTAGGTTTGCAGCTCGACACTTGAGGAGGCAAATCCATACCATTCAACAGCGTCGATGGACGCTTGACGGACGAACCAGTGAAGCTGCTTGGGGTCTGATTTGGCCGAGACTTCCAAGTGGATAAGGAGTGGGACGAATTGAGCATGGTGGCCACTCTCATCCAGAAATGGTCCAAGAGGAGGCTATCCCTGAAAAGGCCAAATTGATGTAACGAACGCGTAAATCGTTTCTGTCATCTACTACTGCCTTACCTTCTTGTCTTGCCCCAGTCTGCGCCTCACTAGATTGAAGCGCCTGTTCATTTAGTTTTTGGAGAAAGAACTGGTTCCACTAATCATGTGGTCCATCTACTGCGAACACTCTCTGCTGGAAGGGTTGAACAAGCCGTGGCTGATGATGAACTAATATGCACTGAAGCTACCGCACTTGCAAATATTCCTAACTGGGGAAGAGGTATGGTCGCCCATTGTCAGGCAGGTCTTTCCGCAGCTCATCTCATTAGCTGAGCTGCAGTCGTGGGTCACGCGAAAAGCGAAACTGGACGCCTGGCATGTGTAATTCTGTTAGGTTCACAGAGCCCTCAAATAGTCTGGCGATGGGGTCTGTGGAAACTTTACACTAGTGTTTTATAGAGGACTAGTAGCAGGAGAATGCGACGTTGCTCTCGTAGCGACACTAGGCGTCGACGACAACGAACTAGCCAGTCTGTTCTGGAGGATTTCGAGACCGGTCCTATGGATAATTTCCAGAAATCCCTTGCTTGGCAGTGTTACCCGTGGGGGGGGGGGGATAACTGCTAGTTCAATACAATCTCAACAGCCACGGAAGAGATCCAAGATGTATGCAGAATGACGAAACTGTTCTGCACGCACTCGTCCAGTGTCCGGGTATTGCCCACTTGTTGAGTTTTGATGATAGAAATTTCTGCAGTAAATCCATCTCTTCCACTTTTTGCAAAGGCGTTTTTCATTTCTTCTATTAAAAGAATGCTATATAATCCTGTTATAATTGGACATTGATGTAATTGTTTAAGAACAGATAAATCAACTGTTGAAGGTCTCTTTAATAGCCAGAGTAGTGTTCTACTCAGTGCTTAAGTGTAGGTTTTGTGTTTCTCTGGAGTATTCTATCATCTTTAGATCGAATTGGTGCAATATTAGATGTAGAGTGTCAAATGATTTCACGTATATAACTATAAAATGGTTCTGTATCTTTTTTGACCTGTTGCAGCTTGTACTTTGCATGTCATTTCTTTCTACCAATTATTTTTACTAAAATGAAATCCTCACAGAACATATGCCTTGAGGTTCTTGTATCTGCGATTCATATTTGCTTAATTAGATTTATTACCTGCAGCATTTAGTAGGAAGATGTTTTCTATGAAGATGGAGAGATACCTGTTCATCATTGTCATCAGACCAATCTTGAGACGTTTACTTCTGAAAGTCAAGAGCAGGTGAAACTGCATCATACAACCTATCTTTAAAGTTTGACCTCAAATTATGAGAATTCAAAGCTATTGCGCTTGTCATATTTTCAAATACTATCTGTTTAGCAACAAATTTCGAGATTCCTGCGTTTAAGAGTTTGGGGAATTACAGGTTATCGGTCCTATGAGATGATTGATATTAGCTTTTTCGAGACAATGATATATCCAGCAGTCAGTTCCATGCATAACTTTCACACCATTGAGGTCTTTTTTATCACGGCTTCTCACTAGTATATAATCTATGATTTCGACATTTGGAGCGAAAATATAGCCAATATCTGTCTATAAGCAAGCTGTTCTGTCTGTAAAAGGTTAATAGTTGTATTCTATTACTGTTGTAATATGTACCACGCATTGACCAGATTAAATTATCTTTTCCTACTCTAGCATTGAAATTCCCAAGGATAAACATTGTATCTTCAGATGGAATCCTATTTATTATCAAGCTTAAGTCGGCATAGAATGGATTATTAGTATTTTTACAGTACGGTAGAGTGGAAGCGTAGACACTTATAATTGTTGCAAAGCGTTTCTAAGCTTGTCCCAGTCGACAATGTATAATTATTTCTAAGAATCCTTGTGATAGCTCTTCTAGTTGATTCACAAGTGAGGTTTTTATAGTAAAACCTATACCTGACTCCTTTTTTGCTTAATCCCCTTAGCCTGTCAAAAACAATGTGTACCCGACACCTCAGTCAGCGAGCTAAATCTTTTTTAGGATAATCGTGTCTCAGAGAGAGCCACAATATCAATGTCATACTTAGCAAAAATTCTTTGCTTTCAGTGCTGTTTTACTTTCATCAACTCTTTTTTCGTCACTACTCATACGTATTCTTACATTCCAAGTACACGATATTTCTGCTTTTATACAATATTTCTTTTTAGATTCAATTTGATTTTCTTATCTTTTTGATATGAAATTTTAGTTAACTTTATATTTTCCATAGTAGCGAGCTGATGACCAGGCCCAGGATGTGGAGTCAGACCTATTCACCTTTCGTTTCCAAGTCCTTATCGCAATATATAAACCACAGACTTTTACATTATCGTCTTGAAAATTGTTTAAATCAACTATTTGCATGGTTAATTATCTACTTAGACGCTCACTCCGCCTGTTGCAGACTCACATCAATATGAGATATTCTTCTCCACAAAGTTCGATGACAAACAACAGAGTTTAAAGAGTGTTGGCTGTCTACCCTTGCTTCTCTTACCGGCTAACTTTCCTTCTAGGTATAAATTACTCACACTACGGGTTTATCTTTTGATATGACCATACTGTTTAAGTACTCTTGACTTGATAACTGATGCTATTGGTTTAAGCTTGGTGATGTTGAGTAGCTCATTGATAGAAATATGGTCGCTGGGTCGTTTGTTGGTCATAAGTCTCATGTGGTTCAGGAATGTAGAGAGCTTCTGAAGTCACCTTGTCGTCCAGTTAACACAATCAAGAACATATAACACAAGATGTGTCAAATAGCTTAGCCTTCAAATGATAAGACACTCATTTTGATCAATTCTAGAGTAACTCATGATGGCCAGATCGTCTGCATAGCTAAGATTTGATAGGATTTTACATCCTATTTGATAGTCGGAGGAGCATTCTTCTTCAGTTTGGTAGATATAGATAACTGCAGCTATAAGGATACAGAAGTGCTGATAGTACATATACCTGCTTAACTCCCTTCAAGATGGCTATACACCGTGTAGTTCCCAGATTTGTTTTGATATATACTGTTGAGTTGGTGTATGTTTCTTTCAGTAGGTTGATGTATTTCTTCATAATTGAGGTTTTGTTTAAGAGTTGCCAAAAGCTGGGTAGTTTCACGTTGTCAAAAGCTTTTGTGAAGTCAATGGAGGTGATATGCACAGGGTTGTTGAATTCTCTTGATTTTTTCAATGATTTGCTCAATAGCTAGGATCTTACAGGTTGATACACAGCTTGTGTTTCAGGAAATGGGGCGTAAAGATCTGACTTCACTCCATTCATGCTGCAATGATACTCATGAAAAACTTGTAAACATGACTCAATAGGCTAATAAAACGATAGTCTCCAAATTCAAGTCTGCTACCTGTTTTGTAGAGTAAAACTATTAATGCTTTCTTGAACATGTCTGGGCTTTCTCCTGTGGTGAAAATGCAGTTAAAAAGATGTTGAAGTGCTTTGATAAGTGGTTCACCTCCAGCTTTGATGAATTCTGAGTATATGTTGCCTAGTCCAGGGCTCTTTCCTCGCTTCAGATTGTTGAGGGCATATTGTTTTGGTGATTTGCAGATTATTCTTCATACAAAACGTGTCAGGTCCCTCTTGAGTGCTAATGGTAACATGTAGTCCAGTACAACCTGTCGCATGGACGGGTCGTCGGCGATTAAACCGACAACCCCACCAAGCCTGCTTGGTGAGGAGGGTGATTTTAGAGACCCTGCTGGATGAAAAACAAAACCTAACAAAGGGTGGATGTATATATTTTGTGAATCTAAGTACGTGGGATTGTGTTTTTTAACCTTTTGGATTGTTTTTACTTTATAATATTATACTTTTTACTTTATAATCTATGTACATCCACGAAGGTTAAAACACCAAGTTGAGTTCTAGCGCGAGATAGCCTCTCTTGATGAGGGTGGGTGGAGTCTCTCTGAGTCTTGAATTAACAGTCCACCATGTGATGGTGTCACGATAGAAACATTGGTTTTTGCGTTACTTACAGGGGATCACACCAACAACCTCAAACTGGTTTGATTCATGCGAACAGAAAAAACACCCAGACAATGAAATAGGCCTTCAATATCTGCACATACAACACATGTACTATCAACGATCTTAATACCAACTCCGTTGAAACAATGCTTTATGAACTTTAGAAAGTAAAAGAGGTCAAGCATAGATACTCATTAATTCGCTTTTTAACTATTACCCACCATAAGCACTTCTAATATCTTAATAATTGATAACAATACATTCTTTGATAGTAAAAAAATGTTAATCAAACCCAATTGGCAGGCAGAATCAAGTTCAGAGTAAATGATCGGTTGAACGTTTCTATTTTTCCGAACATTCTGCTTTTGTTGACAAATGCAGAGCTGAAGGAATACTCGTATAAGAAGAAATATTCTTCTACTTTCGTACGACTCCTTACCAACTGGTCACAACAATTATGGTGAATTAATACGTATTATGAAGTGCTTAATGTGGGCTTCGTGAATAATGATAGCACTATAATGTCAAAATCATTCAAAAAGGGCGTATCATCTTTGCTGCAGTTTTAGATGTTTCATTTCACCCATTCATTGTTAATAATTGTTTCTACTTTTAGCACAAGGCCAGCAGTTATCCCAGTGTATTACTGGTACTTTATTTTATCGACCCCGTAAGGATGAAAGGCAAAGTTAACCTCGACGGGATTTGAACTCAGACCGTAAAGGGACTTAACTATGCTAGAAAGCATGGCGTCCGACCCTCTACCGATACTGCCAATTCACCGCATTGTTAATAATGTGCATCCGTTACAAACAACGATTTCTTTGTTACAATGTTCAAAATATTTTCTCAGTTCAGCATAAAATCGTTGCCTCATTACACTAGGAAATGCAATAAATATATTCGGCAGACAGAAATCACCAGGTTGGGAGATAATCTTGAACCATACTGAATTAAATGGTGAAAGGAGAGGCATTCATTATGCGTATGCACAAATGGAATAAATCAAACTGCTTTGGCCAATGTTCCTTTGTTGTTGTTGGTCATTTTACACGATGGCTAAATTCTCGGTAATCTACAAAATACTGAGAAATGATGTACATAGAATTTTATTGATTGCTTTATCTTGTGTTAGTGTTTTAGATTTCTGTACCGTACCTAGCTATTCTGCATAAAAGCTTAGTTCCACACCATGACGGTTACAAATATACACAAACACACACACACACACACACACACACACACACACACACACACACACACACACACACACACACACACACACACACACACACACAACACACACACACACACATATATATATATATATATATATATATATATATATATATATATATATATATATATATATATATGATAATAATGGAGCTGCGGCGTTGCAAATGGGTTACATATGAAAAAGTTTGTCCTTCATCGGTGGTCTTCCAACCGTCATAGGCATTTCATTGCTTTAAAGACCATATACCTCAGGTTGGTGCGAGCAACGGCTAAAAAAAGTCGTTGGGACACGTAAATAAAGGGGACGCTAGGGTAAACAAACAAAATGGTTTAAGCAACATATATATATATATATATATATATATATATATATATATATATATTGGAACCAGTAAGACCCCGACAGCTGAGCTCAAGCCGTTTCGACGGCTAATTCTGGACTAAATGAAAATTTATCCTGGTATTTAAATAGCCGATCTTCTCAAGGGGTAATTCCATATATGGTCAAAGTGATTGTCAAAAATCAGTAGTAATTCTGTGGTTGCAAATTAGTAGGGGAGATGGTGGCTAAACCTGCCAGTAGGAGAAAGAGGGGAGGGGGTGGAGTAGACCCAATCAAGCGTTGGTAGTGCCAGCTACAGCTGGGCATGAGGTCAAAGAAGATACAGGGGAGGGGGAGGGGGAGGAAGTCGGAATGGTAGGTAGAACAATGGGGGGTAGAAAAATATATATAGGAAAGAAAAAATACTGAGAGTGAAGAAAAGCAAATAAGTGTAAAGAAAAAAGTAAAGT
>OZ024743.1:296180753-296188253 GCA_964016885.1 Eledone cirrhosa
AACTACAAAGCTCCGGGTTGAATAACAACAACATTCTAATTTTCTTATCAACTCGAACATCTTTTCCGACTTTTGCCCGTGGCTTTGTATCGCGTGGGTGAAGTGACCGTTTCTGCGCATGCGCGTTCTTACGGTTGTTCTTCCTGTTCCGTATAACCATGACCAGTACGAGCTGAAGATCTGCTAAAGTGAAAAAATTGGTCTCGGTATGGTGAACTAACTGTTGTGTTACCACTTCTACCTATGATGAACCATAGGCGCTTCCATTTCAGTCAATAATTTCTTGGCGAAGCAGATCTCTTTGGATTTGTACGTGTGTGTTATATTGTTATAGAGGTGCGTATGCTCATTTTAATTTATATTTTTAATTATTGTGTGTCTACCCTGCCTTCCATAGGTTATAGATTCCATACACTGGTGGTTTCCCTGTTTTATTGATGGCACACGTTCTCTCTCTCTCTCCCTCTCTCTCTTACTTTCTCTTTCTCTCTCTCTCTCTCTCTCTCTTTCTCTCTCTAGTGTGTTACCCTTTCTACATATTGTATTTTAAAAGAGTTCAGGATTCCTTTTCCTTTGAGAAAAGAGAGTCTATAACGAGAGTCTATGGGTCCGTTAATTTATCTTGATATATATATATATATGTGTGTGTATGTATATATGTATATATATATATGAATATATATATATATATATATATATATATATATATATATATATATATATATATATATATATATATATATATATATTCATATATACATACACACAGCGAACCTCCAACCGTCAAGATTGTTCTTCTGTGGGTATGTCAACATTTATTAAACAAATTTTGTATTTTATCTGATGAAAGCGCACCAAAATTTGCCTTGGTTGCCCTTGAAATATATATAATAAAATAATTATGGTTTTTTAAATATAGTTTCCATTTATTAATATAATGTATATATATATATATATATATATATATATATATATATATAGTGACGAAACATAAGTCAATTGCATGAACTCATAATCCTTTATTTACTGCTATATATATTTCGATGATAGCCATTGAATGGCTATGACCTCATCAGGCAGTTAGTCAGTTCTTAGATATGCCAGCTCTGTGTTTTATAGTGTTGATGGCTTGGGACATATGAGCTTGTTAGGTGTAATTTAATGTTGTCAGCAGGAATAGTCTTGATTCTCATTGGTCAGTTTGTAGATGGTAGTAGGGTTGGTAATTGACCTCAAAGAGGCAGGTGCTTCTGTAAAGTTCAAACCGTCAGGCAAGATGACAATAGTTCCATAGACTGATTTTCACAAAACGCATTCCTGGTCAGATATATTTTCAAATAAGGTTAATAGTATGAAATAGATACTGCAGGTCATTCTTAAATTGAGGAATTTATGTGGAGTGGTGCTATTGAAAATTATGGTTGGAGTAGAAAATTTACAAATAAAAAGACTTATGTAGGTTGGCTTGCACGTACACTCACACCCGCCGCCACAGACACACACTCATCCACACATACAAAATATGGGGTGGTAATACTTAATATAATACTTAGACAGTTTAGAAAATTTAGAAATAAAAGGTTTATGCTGGTTCACTTGTACATACACTCACACCTACCCCCTCAACACTCACACATCTACACACCCAAATCCATACAGGTGTGTATATATATATATATGTATGCATGGATGTACGCACAAGCATACATATATACATATATACATATATAAAATATATATATATACACAGAACATACATATATATAAAATATATACACACAAAAATATAAAAAAAATATAAAAAATATATATATACATAAAATACACACACAAAATATATACACACATAAAACATACATGCATATATATATAAAATACACTTACACATACACATATATATAAAATATATACATACATATACATACATATATATAAAATACACATATATACACATATAAAATACATATATATATACACATGATATACACATAAATATATATATATATAAAATCAGCTTCAATAAAACGTTGTTTAGATGACTCCTAACCAGTAGAGGATCCGGTGGACCATCCACTATAGGGACCACAAACCATGGGTGGTTGTTGTTGTCGATTGGTCATTGGTACGGGGTGTAGGGGACCTACACACATATATATATATACATATATAGGAACGAGTAGGACCCCGACGGCTGAGCTCAAGCCGTTTCGACGGCAGAATTAGCCGTCGAAACGGCTTGACCTCAGCCGTCGGGGTCCTACTCGTTCCTATTACCCACTCTACTACCCTAAGTATTGAGTAATTAGGTGCGTTATGGTCCACGTGGTTCCTTACCACATTTCCTTCGTTATATACATATATATATATATATAATATATATATATAATATATATATGTGCGTGCGTGGAGGGTGGGGCTGTTATTAACTGCCTCGGCGCAGATCTTGAGATGTTGGGCTTCCCAGAAGTAGGATCAGCGCACATAATTAGGAAGATGCATGTACAATCCATTAATGAAACTGTAAAAATATGTAAAATATTTCAGAAATTCAGCGTAATAACTGCATATACCCATATATAGTTACAGAAACATATGTACGTGTATGCATATAACTCGAAACATACAAGTCAACAAGCAACAATACCCATACCTGCACGCGCACAAACACATACAGACATACATACGTATTTTCCGAGTTCCAAATTCCAATGAAAGAGTCTTGTTTCTATGTTAGAAACTGACTCTCTCTCTCTCTCTCTCTCTCTCTCTCTCTCTCTCTCTCTCTCTCTCTCTCTCTCTCTAATGGTGGCATTGTAAAATATGACAATATCAGAACATTCATACATATATACATGTATATACATACATAATGACAGCTCGCTCGTTATCGCGTATAGCCATTGCACGATATACCATTATTAATAATTATTAATTAATTCTATCGTGCAATGCCTGTACCTGATATATTTTTTAAAGTGAGGACAGACTGTGCACTGAGCCAATCCCACTCTCTGGGCGACAGTAGCCATAACCGGAAAAGAAGAAAATATCAACATCATCGGTAACTACTGACCCGCAGGTTTTATATCGGAGTTATCCGAGTTTCCTGAGTTGCCTTCTCCTAGAAGAATGCCCTGACACAGATTAGTTGTCCTTCACTTCCAGTGGTTTAACCGCGCGATCGGGTGTCCAGCCCGACTATTTCTATGTCCCCGCGCATATACATACACATGCGCCCATGTATATACACATATACATATACATACATATGTACATGTGTATATACATATTTACACACTTCTGGATGGCCGTTGACTCTTATGAGTCTTTGTCAGGTATTGTTTTTTCTCCTGCAGGGTGTCCAAAATCACCATCCTCACCAAGTAAACTTGGTGGGGTTGCCGGTTTAGTCGCCGACGACCCGACCATGTGACAGGTTGTACTGGGTTACATGTTACCAGTAGCATCAAGAGTGACTCGACATAAACATACATACGTACATGAATACATACATACATACATATATACATGTATATACATACATACATACATACATACATACATACATACATACATACATACATACATACATACATACATACATACATACATACATGCATACTTACTTACATACATACTTGCTTACATACATACATACATATATACATACGTGATGGCTGCCCCCTCGTTATCGAGTATGGCCATTGCACGATTTAACATTATTAATAATTATTAATTTATTCTATCATGCAATGCCTGTGCGTAAAGATATTTTTTTTAAGTGAGGAAAGACTGTGCACTGAGCCAATCCCACTCTCTGAGTGACAGTAGCTATAACCCGAAAAGAAGAAAAGATCAACATCATCGGTAACTACTAGGCCGCAGGTTTTATATCGGAGTTATCCCAGTTTCCTGAGTTGCCTTCTTCTAGAAGAATGCCCTGACAAAGACTAGGGGTCCTTCACTCCCAGTGGTTTAACCGCGCGATCGAGTGTCCAGCCCGACTATTTCTATGTCCCCGCGCATATACATACACATGCACCCATGTATATACATATATACATGTGTATATACATGTTTACACACTTTTGGATGGCCGTTGACTCTTATGAGTCAACGGCCATCCAAAATCACACTCCACACCAAGTAAACTTGATGGGGTTGCCGGTTTAGTCGCTGACGACCCGACCATGCGACTGGTTGTACTGGGTTACATACATACATACACGACTAGTTGGGAAATTACAATCCATTAATGGAACAGTAAACATATGTAAAACATTCCAAACATTCTGCATCTAATAACTGCATATACGCTTGTACAGATACAAAGCATATGCACATGCACACATACAACTCAAAACATAACATCCATAGCTGTACACACATGGATGCATGCATGCAGACCAGACATGCATACATATCTACCTATTTGATGTTGTGTAAATTTAAATGAGAGAGTCTTGTATCCATGTTAGAAACCGACTCTCTCTCTATTGGCAAACATTTGTGAAATTATAAAACCAGAACAGACAAACATTCATACATGCATACATACATACACACACACATAATACATACATACATAATACATACATACATACATGGTGGCTGCCAACTCGTTTTCGAGTACGGCCACTACTTTATATCCATGTAGGAGATCCCCTACCGATGCGCTAAACGAGTGTGACATTTTGGTCCAGCCAGCGACTTGAACACAAACACTACACTTGTGACAATTATTGACACATAGTGTTGGGCCCATGGTACCATGTGACGACAAGTGCAGAGAGATCTCCAGATATAAAGCAATGCCTGTGCCATGAAGCTTTTATAGTGAGCAAAGGCACTGCACAAAGCCAGTCCCACTCTCTTAACCAAGATGATATTTACCAAAAAGAAGAACAAGTCAACATCATTGGATACCATCAGGGTTGGAGGTGTTATCTCAGAGTGTTCCTTCTCCTACATACATACATACATACATACATACATACATACATACATACATACATACATACATACATACATACATACATACATACATACATACATGGTGGCTGCCAACTCGTTTTCGAGTACGGCCACTACTTTATATCCATGTAGGAGAACCCCTACTGATGCGCTGAACGAGTGTGACTTTTTAGTCCAGCCAGCGACTTGAAAACTCTGGTACAAACACTACACTTGTGACAATTATTGACACATAGTGCTGGGCCCATGGTACCATGTGACGACAAGTGCAGAGAGATCTCCAGATATAAAGCAATGCCTGTGCCATGAAGCTTTTATAGTGAGCAAAGGCACTGCACATTGCCAGTCCCACTCTCTTAACCAAGATGATATTTACCAAAAAGAAGAACAAGTCAACATCATTGGATACCATCAGGGTTGCAGGTGTTATATCAGAGTTTTCCTTCTCCTAGAATTCTGCCTTCTCTCCCGGTGATTTTGGATGGCCATTGACTCTTAAGTGCTCCTTTGCCCTTTGACAGGTTTTGTTTTTAGTCCTGCAGGATGTCCAAAGTCACCCTCCTCACCAAGAAACCTTGGTGGGGTTGCCAGTTTAGTCGCCAACGACCCGACCATGAGACAGGTTGTACTGGGATACATGTTACCAGTAGCACCAACTGGTGACCTGACATACATACATACATACATACATACATACATACATACATACATACATACATACATACATACATACATACATACATACATATATACATACATACATACATATATACAACGTGTTCTGTTGTGGAGATCAGCTGCCCACTTGATGTAAACGTTGTCAGAAAATACAGGAGAAGGAGGACATCTACGGACCATTGATGAGGAGTTTACAAATCCAGTATCCAAGATACACCTTTAGCTTCATACCCATCATTATTGGAGCTACGGGTTATATACCAACCCGTTTGGACCAAAGTATGACTGAACTTGGATTTGCGGACAAAGAGCGCAGCTCCCTAATTCATAGTCTACAAATGGCTGCGATAGCTATCACCTTCAAAATTTGCAAAACATTCTTGCGATTCAAGGGATGACAATTTCTTTTCTTTTACAATCTTGCCACCAGGAAGATGGCCGGTCAAATAAATATACTCTAAATTAAGAGAAAGAGATAACATACATACATACATACATACATACATACATACATACATACATACATACATACATACATACATACATACATACATACATACATACATAGCGCCTTGCTTGATATATATTGCAACTGAACAACAAATTTATTGAACACTGACTGGTCAATCATTAACGAGAATTTACTATATATATAAATAGAGCAATTCATTGCCGATTGTGCACTCACTGTAGCAGAAGAGTTCCACATAGCAACCAAGTACAATGATAATTAAAGTATAAAAGGTTAACAATATTAAAATACCATTACAGAATCGAAATACAATCGACAAATTACAACGTTGAAATAGAATAGTTTACCAAAGGACACCTAAAGTCACATAACACAAACGAACATTCAGTTAGCATTTTGACAGATTTATTTGTTGATAGACAAGCCTTTAAATAAATTAGAAATAATTCAGTACCGTAATGAGCACACACACACACACACACACACACACACACACACACATACCATATATATATATATATATATATATATATATATATATATATATATATATATATATATATATATATATATATATATATGCATATATATATATATATATATATATATATATGAGGGTGTTAAAGTTTGCTTGAAGCATTGTGAAATATGTAAAATATGTAGTTTAGAAAGCCACAACAATGCAGATGGGAAATCTGGAGGCAAGAAGTGAGTGAGAAATAGGAGAAAAGTGAAAATTGAGAGAAACGAAAAAGGAAAACAAAACAAAGGTAGAAGGGTTACCGTAGTGGAGATTTAATCCCAATATTTCGGACTCACGCCCATCAACGGGGGAAAGTTCCAAAAGGGGGGGACCAGGCTAAGCCGGAGAAAGTTGTATTGTCGTTAAAACATAGGAATGCCGTTATGGGGAAAATTCAAACGAGGGAAAGAATGCGCGTGCAGCGACCCGATGGGTGGTCTCACCCATACCACGCAATTCCGTAATCTACTCAAGTCTAATGCCCAAGCGACTGATTAACGGAATTAGAGACCCCAGACCCAATAGACAGACACCCACTAGAAACTTAGATAAAAGCAGGTGCTTCTTTAAAATCCCTCACCTGAGTGAATATACCACGAACGCCATCCGCAGGGTCATACGGAGGGAGGGACTTGACATACATTTGGCCCACACAGGACCTTCGCTCCGAAGATGCCTCTCCACCAAACCCGACGAGTCAGATAGGACGTGTTCCCTCAGCAACTGCCCGATACGGGGGGCAGATTGCCTACGCACCTATGTCGTATATAAGATTCAATGCGATAAATGTAACAAGTTTTACATAGGTAGCACCATCCGACCCCTACATGTTCGTATCAAGGAACATGTCAAC
>OZ024743.1:296193253-296218253 GCA_964016885.1 Eledone cirrhosa
AATACAACATCCTTGGCTGAAACAATTAATAATTATAGAAAGAAGAATATCGATTACAACCTGAACTGGAGTGTGCTCAAAAGGGCCACTCCTTATCAAAATAACAGATACAAGTGTAGGTTATGCTCCCAGGAACTTTTTAAAATCATGAAATCTAAGGATATCCTATTAAATAAGCGACAGGAATTAATTATATCTTGCAATCATAGAATTAGAAGAACCTTCAAATATTATAAACCTAATTAATATACACCTTACACTTATATTTTACATATTATTATAATTAGTTTTTAATTTAGTTAACCTATAATTAGTACTTTACTACAGAGAACTTCATAATTTTATTTCCATCTTACAGCTCTCTTTTCCTAAAATTAATACCTAAAAGTATACCTATAAATTAATTTAATTTCCTGTTATGAATCTAGATTCCTTGTAGTTTATATAAGATTGGTATTTCTCACTATTATCCTTATCCCAAAATTTTACTTTCCTTCGTTTTTAACAACACTCTTTAATAACATCTAATTCTTATTTATCACATTCATATGAATTGATATAAATTTATCCCTATAAGTATACATATCAATTAATTTAATTTCTTGTTATAGATCTAGATTCCTTGTGGTTTAAATAAGATTGGTATTTCTCACTAATACCCTTACCCTAAAATTTTATTTTCCTTCGTTTTTAACATTATTCTTTAATAACATCAAATTTTCGTGTACCCTTCACTGGCTTGACCTCTTTTCATCCCCAAAGTATTCTTTTCATTCAAAGTATTCTTTTCATTCAAAACATAAGTCTGCACTCCTCTACCTCTAAATTAAATTTCTACTACCACTATTCTATCAACTTGACCACTTACTACTTTTCTATTGGTCAATTCAAAACCTGTTCCCAAACAGACCTTTTATATTAAATCTTTGTTGGTTTTTTCAATAAACAAATCTCATCATTTCTGAAGACAGCATGTATATGTGAAGGTATGTATATTTCCTCTGATAATTTGTAATATGTTTGCATAGATCTATATGATATACATACCAACACACATATACATCCTAGAAACGATCGTAAAATGATGAATTTTTTAATATAAAGAACTTGTTCTTTGTTTTAATTTCATTGTTTTTATTAATTTATATATATATATATATATATGTGTGTGTGTGTGTGTGTGTGTGTGTGTGTGTGTGTGTGTGTGTGTGTGTGTGTGTGTGTGTGTGTGTGTGTGTGTGTGTGTGTGTGTGTGTGTGTGTGTGTGTGTGTGCACGTGTGTGTGTGTGTGTGTGTGTGTGTGCATTTTTCTTCAAACTTCTATTTTGTACCTAATTCCGTGTAGTTAACTATTTGTCTAGTCAATTTCTACAGGATAGAGGAAATAATTAGATAAATGTCGTAATCTATATCATTTGTCTATTATTTCTTCACAGGTATATTTTAAACTTATAGCCTCGCTTAAATGAGTTTTTATGTGGTTAATTTATACTGATTGGGAGAGGAAATACTGTATATATTTTATCTAATGATTCTTTGGACTTACTCACACACACACACATATATATATATATATATATATATATATATATATATATGGTACACAGTTGAGAGAAAAGAGGACTCAATACTGAAGAAGAGATTTAATATTCATTTTATTAAGGCTAAATAGTGAGTCTTGCAACTCTGGAGTTTTACCTGCTTATCACAGGATCATTATGTGATAAACAGGCGAAACTCCAGAATAACAATACTCCTTATTTAGCTCTGAAATAGCGATGTATACATGAATGTATGTATAGTATATTTGGCAATATACCATATGTTTAATTAAAAACATTTAGAAGACCATACGCTCTCAGTTTTAAAGTAGTGACTATGTCACTTACTTCTTTTCGGTGGCAATAGAAGGGAGATAAGCTGACAGTCTGTTTCACGCTGCTTGGCGTTCATCAGAGCCACGTACTCTCCTGCATTCGCCGAAAATTATAGAAGCTGGATTCTTTTAGAATTCCAGTAATAATCAGGAGCTGACACACACACATATATATATATATATATATATGTGTGTGTGCGTGTGTGTGTATGTGTGCGTGTGTGTGCATGTATATATATATATATAAATATATATATATATGTGTGTGTGCGTGTGTGTGTGTGTGTGTGTGTGTGTGTGTGTGTGTGTGTGTGTGTGTGTGTGTTTACATATATACACACATATATATATATATATATATATATATATATATATATATATATATATATATATGTATATGTAAACACACACACTTTCCTTCTGTATATATATATATATATATATATATATACACACAGAGGGAAAGTGAGAGAGAAATGTAAATATATGTTTATATATATACTACACTCTGTCTAGCTATACACCTCGATACAGAAGTGAACAGAAACCTCGAGTGGTCACCCGCGTGAACTTACAGTAACTCCGCGTTACACTCACTGGATTTATATATATATATATATGTATATAGAAAAAAAGATGAAATCGAAAATGCAACTGGAGTCTTATTCTTTTTTTAAATATATATATTTATTTGTTTCCTTTACCGGTTTCGAAGTTCTTCTGCTTTTCAAAAGTAGAGTTGAGATGGAGGGTCTGTGGTTTTTCTCACATCTGATGTGAGAAAACCACAGATGTGAGAAAAACCACAGACCCTCCATCTCAACTCTACTTTTGAAAAGCAGAAGAACTGCGAAACCGGTAAAGGAACCAAATAAAAATATATATATTTAAAAAAAAAAAATAAGACTCCAGTTGCATTTTCGATTTCATCTTTTTTTCTTTATACTGTCACTCGTGTAGGACACCTCGGTTATTTTTCATTTTGTAAAAAAAACCTCACTTTCTAATATATAAAATTTCAAGTTATCAATAATGTAGTGTATATCGTCACGTTAGAGATGAACAGTGTACGTGTAGGTTTGCTCAACGAGTATAAATTATATTCCGGAGAAAATGTAGAAAAGATGAATATAAAATGAAAGTGCTTTTATAAAGGAATTTATTAGGCATTGACATATGTTTCTGTAACAGACGGAATACCTATGTATCGCTGCTTGCGTAATCATATAATGTTAGCAAGTATTCGATAGCAAATGTATAATCAGTTGTCACTTCTTCAGAGATATTGGATAAATTGGAAAAAATCAGAAAAGTTAAAGTATTTATATTAGTTGTAAGAAAGGAAGAAGAGAAGGGATAGTATACGACAGATGGCAATTCAAATATATAGGTTTTTAATGAGAATACAATGAGTATATGGCTTATTTTATCTAAATAAGAATTTTTGGGAGTGCTTATTTTAATCTATATTTGACCAATTGAACAATGGACAGGGCTGGTCGTTTAGTGTAGTAGTATTAATACAGATATAAAGTGTCAAGTAAGGAAGAGAGAGATTTTCACTGTTACTGTATAACAACAATGCTGGTAGCGTGCTGGTATATGCATTAGGGAATTAAATTAAGAAATCTCATTTTATCTATAGCAGTTTATATTAAATGGTAAAGAATAGAAGAGTTGATAGAATTAAGATTAATAGAGAATGTTAATATGTATTTTAACAATCAAACGGAGATGGAGACAGGCGTTCAATCCTGGTAGCGTTTGTAATATGAAAATGTAGATTTCAAGCGATGGTTACAGTATAACGATCGCTCTATTCTGTTATTTAATAAAATATTTTTGGATTTCATAATACAAAATATTTCCATATTACACAATTTACAAAATTCCTGTCCTTGGAAATATGCAGGGGCAGAAGTATTATATCCCATTTTAGGTTAAACTGCCGTAGCGCAGTAAATCGTTTCGACTTCCGGCACCGTTCCAAACGGAATAACATTTCACGGGACGAACTCCTCACTCTCCGCTCCCTCCGTAGCCGAGATGACATCGTCATCAAACCAGCGGACAAGGGAGGCGCCGTGGTGGTGTGGCGCGCTGACCTCTACACGGCTGAAGCCCTCAGGCAGCTCCGTAACCCCCTCTTCTACCGCCCCCTACCCTCTGACCCCACACCCCTCTACCAACAACAAGTTTCCTCGACCATCAAACACCTTGTCTCCTCCTCCCTGCTCCCTCCCACCGCTTCCCACCTCATCATCCGCACCCTCCGCACACCTACTATCTACTTTCTCCCCAAACTCCACAAACCCGACAACTCCGGCCGCCCCATTGTCTCTGCTTGCAACTGCCCCACCGAACTCATCTCCGCCTTTCTTTACTCCATCCCCCCCTCGTCACTACCCTCCCCTCTCACATCTCCGACACCACCCACTCCATACACCCAACCACCACTAACCCCCACTTACCCCCACATGTAATACTAACACCCACTAACACTCCCTTTACCACACACACACACACAAACCAGTACACTACACTCCCCTCTCCGTCCCAAACACCTCTTCTCTCCCTCTCCCTCTCCCTCTCTCTCTCTCTCCTCTCTCCACCTACACCCCTTCACACACACACATCCCACTAACACCTCTACTAATATACACCCCATCGCCCCACTTCACCACCTTCCCCCTCCACCTTCACACCTATCCATCCTTCCCCCTATCCACCGCACCTCCGCACACACAGACACACACACAGTCCTCACCACACTGACCTTAGTTCACCTGTCATCCTGCACTACTGCTATCTCTTCACCCTGCCTTGACCCTCTGACCACTTCCTGTTGCGCGCGCACCCCATTTCGCTCCACTTCCGACCACCACCAACATTGGATTCTACACTACCGGGCATCTCTCCAGCCATCCACTCCATAACATGGAAAATATCCAGCCCTTCTTCGCAAACTCGACGGAACTTCCTCAGGAACTTACCCACGAACATACACTCACATTTTTTTCGCACCACGCCACCTACATCCACACCACGTATAAACACAAACACACACGTGCGTACCCCCACATATACACACTCAACCTCCGGAATCCACACTCCCCTCCTCCACCCCCTGACCCCTCTCCTTCCACACGCACGCACACACCGACTTACACCTTTTCCTGAACATGGAACCTCGTTCTTCCTCCAACTCACACATTCACATACACACGCGCACACACACACGTACACCTCCACACATACACAAACACCTCCTTCAGCCTTCCCCGCTTCGACCCCCCCCCCCCCCCCGCCTCCCTCTCCCAACTCCACCCGCCCCACCCTTACATGCCTCACAACCTTCCACCACTTGTTCATTTTATTGTTTATTCTTCTATTTATTTTTACGTTTATTTTTATTTTTATTTGTTCTCCTTCCCCCTTTTTCTAAATATATTTCCACCCCTCCTCCACACACCCTCGGAACTCTCTTCCTAACCTATTTTCTCCTGAAGAAGGGCTTATGTCTGAAACGAAACGTCGTTACCCACTCTCAAGAGCGTGAACCTAATAAACCTTTATTTGTCTTCTCTCTGTTTTGTTCCCGTCCAAATTTGCACTATATATATATATATATATATATATATATATATATATATATATATATATATATATATATATAGTAATAATAATAAATTTGAAGACTAAAATCCGAAGAGGGTTCGATAAGGATAAATATATATTAGATATATAAGAACCGTAGAGCAAATATTTATTAACATAACAGATTAAATTTTAAGCAAAGAATCTCTCCTTAACGGGATCTTCTGAAACTAAAAAAGTCAATCTGTGAACGCAGAAGTAAATATTTCAAAAAACGTTGCAACCGAAGGAAGAGAGGAAGACGATACTTTGGTTCGTGGAAACGTTCCCTGGCAAAGAACGGAAAAAAACGAAGATAATACAATTACACGCAAAGACAAAACCTTTATGGTATAAATGAAGTTTATGGTATAAATGAAGTTGTAGACTAATATTCTATTAGGTGGTTCGTGGAGACGTTATGTGGCAATGAACGGAAAAAACGAAGATAATACGTCATTATGTGTTGCGTGAGAACAATTACACGCAAAGACAAAACCACGTAAATGGTATAACTGAAGTCGTAGACTAAAATTCTATTTAGGAAACCGAATGATTCTCGGCTTCAGAGTTAAGAATATAGTAAATAAAATACAGAGGTAATTGAAATTAAATATATACATACACGCATCCAAATACGTACATACACAAGCATACGCGAAAACACTCGTCATGGGTATGCTTTCGCAATCTTCAGGTACATATTCAATGGTAACAGTCAAGTTTGCAATTTTCAGCTGTTGAAAATAACATTTAATATTCTGCTATACTATTTCATTATAATATCATTATAATTTTAAATGATTGTAAATAAAACGAGTAAATCAGACAAAGTTGGAATTTCTTTTATTAATATAATCTTCTATACACAATCATACACACCCGTGTATATATATATATATATATATATATATATATATATATATATATATATATATATATATATATATATATATATATATATATATATATATATATATATATATATATATATATATATATATACAGTATATATATATATATATATACATATATACATATATATATATATATATGCAGGCTGATTCCCGATGTATATCCTGATAAGACCACAGTTAAAATAAGGTACTCAATACGTTAGTAGAGCTTAGGCATGTTTATTTTATTATAGAAATGACTTTTATAAGACTCTAACGAATGAAATAATTCTACTCTTATTAAAGTCATAACTATAATAAAACATATAAATACATGTGCGTGTGTGTTTATGAACATATATATGTATATATGTGCTTGGAAGAGAAGTCCATTGAAGCCATGTTCAGTATATTACTGCTATGTATATATGGATTCTATGGATAGATAGAAATAAATTATCGAGCTCATCGCTACTTGATCTCTTA
Source organism: Eledone cirrhosa (assembly GCA_964016885.1). NCBI lineage: Eukaryota > Metazoa > Mollusca > Cephalopoda > Octopoda > Eledonidae > Eledone > Eledone cirrhosa. The sequence goes on from OZ024743.1 coordinate 296,200,148, forward strand.
TGTTTTTGTACGACACTATTTCCAATTCTGCCAACCACTTTCAGTTGCATGACGAGTAATGGCAATATGTTTATTCATCGTATAACAGGCGTTGTTAATGATGATGATATGATGGTTGTTGGTGGAAGTGGTGGTTGTGGTGGTAAGGATGTTCGCATTGGTGCTGACGCTAGTTTATAATCTAATATCTTCCAATGCCAGTGCAACAGAGCTGAAGTTACCTGGCAGGTAATAGGGAAATATTGGAATACGTTGAGATCTCCAGGTATATAAACATGACGTTTAGAAAATTCTAAATGCTACACTATATTCCATAACTCATCAATGAATCAGAGAGGAATCCTCTAAGGTCTTGCTTGATCTGCTAGAAATAGCCGCTGAATATCTATCAAACCACACTCCACAATCATAGACTATCACAGCTGGGATGTCTTCGGTTATAGAGCTGCCCTTATGGGCTGAAATGGTTCTAAACAACAACAGCATAACTTATTCCTTTGTTGCTGTATAATACATTATTACACATCGATACGAAAATGGATCCACTTGATCGCCCATCTGTTTAGACGCCATACTGTCTAAAGAATAGGAAATATACATTACTTACTTGTAATTGTATCGGCGTTTACCCAGGATGAATTGGGTTGAGCCAGCTCTAACCAGAGCAACTTCAACCATGCAAACACAGGCTGTGCATGCCTGCTTATCACAGATGTTCCGCAAAAATATTTGTTAGCCAAATATGCAAGGAACAAACATTAATTCAAGATGCGACTTGATCGTATTAAACAACATGTGAGCGATGGGGAGCGTGGGCAAATCAACGGAGGTTCCTTTTGAGTAGGAGTTGGTAGGAATCAATCCCACAACGATGCCGAATTTCGGAGCTTGGTACAATACCCAATACCTGAGCATAGAGTATTTTTCGGAAGCTAAAGTGACCAACACCTCCTAGATTGTGTAAATTCACCATTCTTATAGACCCTGTCTTGCAAGTTTAGAATAGGATGATGTGGACGAGCGCTCCATAGACAGGTATTTTTGTGGTCAGGGAGATTTATAACCTACAATATAGTCCATCTAAAAACGATAGAATGTAGCGTATGCACCGTTGATGCAGATTTCTCTCTAGTCTTTATCTTGTCTTGTGTCGGTGAAGGTAATGGCGAGATACTTGAATTTATCAATGTTTTTTCAGTATCTCGCCGTTGAGTATGATGGGGATCCTTTCAGAAGACGAGGAGCCAGTGGATTGTATTTCTGTCCTGGTTACAATGGTTTTCATGTCAGAGCGTGATATGCATTTAGTTACTAATTGGGTGTTGCCAAGTGTCCCGAGGTTTTCGGAATAGTCAGTGACACTTAAGTCTCGTCTCACAGCAACACCTGTGAAATCTCTCTAAGGCATGTTCTGCAATCCAAACAATGGCATAACTAAAAAGTATTAGTGACTAAATCCAGCCTGTCGGACACTTAACTGAATTTTAAAAAAGTCAGATTTCTTACTGTAATAGCGAACCTTTGTTAGTGTAGAGCTGTAGTGCGCTGTTATCAGGCTCAGAGACCTTACAGGATATCCATCTGTGATCTCTGTAAACATAGCCCTGAGAAAACCACATTGAATGGACCCATCAGATCGATTTTCTCTTTGTATGATCTTGCTGGGCCACATGCGTACTTGACTATCAATCTGATCTTAGTACTTAAGCAATCAGTGAGAATGGCTTAGATAATACTTTGGTAAACGCAATATTCGGATTTGTTTACCTGAAATGCAGCGACAACCGCGACACATTTCCGGCTATAACTACGTAACCGTCTCCAGCAATAGTTTTGGATATGAAAGAGAATGTAAGGTGCTATAAACATTCAAACTGCTAGCCTAATAAACTCCATTATGTTCCTTCTCCATTACAGTACGGCTACTAAAACAAATTGAACCAACGATCGTAAAATATTGCACGAAGACTTTACACCATCATATTTTATTTATTTCCACAGAAGAAATACTTTACAGGAGTATCAACAAAAGCAGCTGTAATTACAGCAGAATTGTGTGGACTTAATTCTAGCGATGAGTGTTCCAATTATTCGAACAACGTATCAGTCTGTTAGTTAAATTAACGTTTAAGTTACTGGGCACTTTCACCCTTAAAGTAATTACCAGGGAGATTCTGCGTTGCACAATGTGACAAAGCTGGTCATTTGAATTACAGGTACAATCCATCGTAACGGCTTTGAAACAGTTTCCAAACAAGAAAACTCTTTACAAAAGTGACAGCAAAACTAACAACAACAATAACAACATCAATAATAACACCGACAATAGCTCCTGCTTCAATAAGAAAATATAAAAAGCCATGAAAGATGTAATTGTGTTGCTTAGATGTTTTAGTAGCTGCGAAGACGTTTTATATTACCATAGTCATTTTCCAAGATATATATTTATGGTGATTTTATTTCAAAATTGCAGAAAAACTTTGCTTACACAAAGGCAAAAAAATACTTTAAAATTTCGGTGTTATTTCATTTTTTATCTATTTGTATATTGTTTATATTATCATATGTATATATATATGTGTGTGTGTGTGTGTGTGTGTGTGTGTGTGTGTGTGTGTGTGTGTGTGTGTGTGTGTGTGTGTGTGTGTGTGTGTGTGTGTGTGTGTGTGTGTGTGTGTATGTGTGTGCGTGCGTGCGTGTGCGTGTGTGTGTGTGTACGTTTTACATATAGTTCTATTTAATAACAGTTTGCAATTTCAATTTCTTTTAATAACAATTGTTCTTTCACCCATCACACACACACTCTCACACTATCCCTCTCTCATTTTCTCTTTTTCACTGTTTGATTGTGTCTCTCTATCACTATCTCTGTCTCCTTGTCTCTCTCTGTTTCTCTCTCTATTAGATACTTTTATCTTCATCTGTATGTAGTTTGAATTGTTGCAGTGTAGTTTATTCATTTCCTTTGCCTGTATTTAACACACACTCACGCTGTTTGACAAGATGTGATCTGCGTCTTAATATATGTTCACATCACCTGTATCTTGTGCCACTAATGCCGTTGGGTGACCATAAATGCAATGTGGTATCATTTCCCTGATCTATATATCAGTATCTAGGTGAGCCACTGTTTATGCATTTGCTATGTATTGAATTTGTGCAATTGTAGTTCTAATATTCACCGTGATACTGAATTCCTTCTTAACATTGTTTGAAAAGTCCACCAAAATGACGTTAAAAATTGATAACCCTATCGTAATCCTCATTTCAGCAACACAGCACTTAGCCGAGGAATTGTCAGTAGCTTCAGAACGTGACGCAATATGGCATACTGCATGTGCTAATATTAGTAGTAGTGTTATAGAGAAATCATACAGAAAATAAAGAAGTCGATCATGAGATCTAACCATTGGTCCTTCTCCTACTGATACTATCTCTCAGTCTCAATATCTAGCAAATGTATCGCAGCTATTCCGGTGACAGGTGGCACGATTTGAACACAGGGCGCACAAAACCTGAACAGATACTGAAAAGCATATCATCTAACATTTTAACAATTCCGCCCATCCCCTACCCTAGGATTGGTGCATAATTTATGAATCCAGATAGGATGAAAGGTAAAGTTGACCTTGGTAACATGTGAACTCAGAGTGCAGAGAAACGGAGCAAATCCTGCACTGTAACGACTTTGCCATTTCACCACCAACTCATTTCTTATTCAAATCACATTATATTTCCTCAATATTCGATTCTGTAGTATATATTGTAGAAGTTATATGAAATGTTGAATGGATTTTAGAAATACTAGCAATCTAATAGATTTGGTAAAATTTTTAGTTTAGGACAAAATACCTAGTGCTGTTTGTTCTGGCTCTCTGCACTCTTACTACTCGCCGTGTATAGAGTATATATGGGTATGGGTACCATTGAAATAGTATTAGCAACTCAACTAAAGAGGTTTTTGAAAGAGAAGCTAAAACGAATGTCACCTCAGCACAGGGAAATTTTACTTCTGAATATGTGATGCTCTTTAACCCTCAGCGATTGACACTCATGTAATATGTCTGTTGATTCGGATTTGGTGCAACATCAATTTTAAAAGGGAAAGTAAAATAAATTTAATCGATCCTTGAATAGAAATTCCACTTACTTTATTGACTGGGAAGAGATTAAACATAAATACAATCCCATCGTGATTTGATCCCCAAACTCAGAGATAAAGCTACAAGCTATAAGGTTTTTATTCCAGTAAATTATCTTTTTCTGCCAGTACAACGTCATGTTCGAGAAAAACAAATATTGATTTGTTTATATTGGCCCGAAAATAGAAAATTGTAAGGTAAGAGCATAATCGATGAAATCGATCCCAATTGTGGATTGTACTTATTTTATCGATCGCTGATTAAAAACAAACTCGATCTCAGAAGGTTAGGTTTTGAATAGAGAAAGAAGAGAGATAACATAAGTGTTTCTAAAATTGCTACAAGGCAAGAAATATAGGGAAAGGGTTAGGCAATTAAATCGACACCAATACTTGACTGCTATTTTATTGTATCGACCCTGGGAGGATTAAAAAATGATCTCGGTGTGTAGAATTGGAACTCAGAACGTAAAGAAAAGGAAAAGAAAAAATAATGGTTTCTAATTTTGACACAAGTCCAGAAATTTTAGAAAGAAAAGAAAATCGATTATATCAACCTTCACTGGTATTTTATTTCACCAACCTCACTAGGAAGAAAGGCAATTTAACTTTGGTGGGATTTGACCTCAGAATGTAAAGAAAGATAAAGTAATGAAGACAACTACTATGTAATGGATGCCTTCCAAACTAATAGTTTTTTTTTTGTTCTTTTAACTCCATAGCTCACGTGTAAAGAAAAGCAAACATAAAATTGCGCCCCATCTATATCTACCTATCAGTGGAGGTGTAAATATAACAATATATTTACGATACAAAACAACAATACATCAAAATTTCTTGTATTAAAATTATTGTTTATATATCAATGTCTGAAAGGTGAGCATTGTATAAGAGTTGTAAGAATGAATCTTCTGGTCATTCTTCCCAGTCTATCTTCCGGTTTCGATGCTCACCAACAAAAAACAATTTGCAAACAAGAACTTCTACTTTAGCTTCGGATAGCTTTGTGAGTGGAATTTGACTCACGGAAACTGTGCGGAAGCCCATTTATGGGGGGTCGGTTGAAAAGTTCATAGGCTGACCAAGATACTCTCATGGAATTTCCAAATAAGGTTCATTTTTCAACATAATCCCTAGAAGGAAACAATGTTGTTATTAATAAGAAGAGTTGAAATGAATGCATGCAGGATTTCACACCTAACATCACTCCTTCATAGTCAGCCTATGAACTTTTCAGCGGATCCTCATAAATGGGCTTCGGCACAGTTTCCATGAGTCAAATTCCATTCACAAAGCCAACCGAGGCTAAAGTAGAAGTACTTGTTTGCGATTTTTTGTTGGTGAGTATCGAAACCACATGTTAGACTTGTATGTATGTATAGTCCCTTAACTCCTGATAGAGCTGTAGTGGCGCCGTATAGACATACGGCGTTTCTTGGGCATTTTACGCCTGGTGGAGCTCATCCCTGGCCAGGCTTGACTACAGCAGATTTCTTCCGGAGAAAGATAGAAAGTGAGAGAGAGAAAAATAATAAATAGATAAAGGTAGAATCGACCCCAGTACTAGACTGGTACTTTTATCAACCTCGAAAGGATGAAAGGCAAAGTTGTCCCGGTGGGATGTGCACTCTGTGAGCAGAGAGCCACAACGAATACCGTAAAGCATTCTATCCGACCTTTTAACGACTCTGTCAGTTCGCTGCCTATTAAAGGAATGATCGACTTTCGTCAAATCGGACCGAGGGAACAATGTTTCCGTTGGTCTTTCCAATACTATCTATCGGTCGCAACTCCAGGTAGAAGGAGCAACGTGAAATAAAGTGTCTTGCTCAAGGACATAACGCATCACCTGGTCCAGGAATCGAACTCACAACCTTACGATTGCGAATCCAATTCTCTAACCACTCAACCACACGCCTTCGCTGCCTATATGATATACTTATATGACCAAAAGATTCATTCTTACTATATAACACTTATACAATACTCACCTCTCAGACATTGATATATTTAATTGTGACTTTCTGTAATTCTTTAAACAAGTCTCTTTATATCTAAGCGTTAATTGGCAATGCGATAAATAAAGATCCATAAAGATGATCTGGACTGAAATCCGTATAGGGCTCATTATGAAAGACTAAAGTATTTGAAGGTGATGCCCCAGAATGACCACAGTTTAATGAATGAAGTCAGTAAAAGAATCAAATGATTGCACTTTTCTTACCTTTATGACTATTTTTGCATTCGTGTGATTAGCGAAGATAATTCTTCCGTTCGGCAGGATGCAGAGCGTTTTTCTACCCATTGAACTCAATACTGTAAACCAAAAACCAGTTGTCAATTTTACACTGTTTCTATTACGCCCATGTTTGTGTTTTTGTTTCTGGTGATGACGTGTGAGTCTGTGTGTATGTGTCTATGTATACACGCACGCACACACGCACACATACACATATATATATATATGTATATATAATCTAGTTTAATAAGTTGAGATATCAAGAAGTTTTAAACCTCAATGTATGTGTATGGTCCACAAATGAAATAAAAATATTCATCCAAGTTGTAATCCATGGGGTAAACAATCCAAATGTTATACAAGTGTAAGTTTACATAGCATAAATAGCATAAATAATAATTAATAATGCAACCAAGTGTTTAAGGAGAAATGTTTTTCGTTAGTTTTATGTATTTTTCAATAACTGAAGAAAAATCTATAGATAGGATAAAAACGATTCCCCTTTAGTAATATAACACTGTATGGAAGTAAATCCATATACAAGGAACCATGTTTTAAAAAAAAAAAAAATAGTAAAATAAAATAAAATATCCTTACATATATTAATATTCGATCTGATTATATCTCCAGAAATGATAAAAAATTAAAATACAATTCTACGAAGAGACCTTTTCGACAGATGCCTGCAAACGGATTAACACACTGCTCACAGTATCATGGGCTGGTATACATATACGAAATTAAGACTGCCAGTTATCTGAACTTGACGGCAAATACATCATGAACAAACCAAGCTATCCACAAATTCAAACAAACGTCATCCATAAACTCTCGCACACCACTTCACTCACCAGCCCCACATACCGCACCGGGAAAAGTAAAACCACAAACTAGCTTATATATATATGTATATATCGATGCACAGTGGGGTGACATCCATTATAATATTTTAGCATGGCAATTTACATTCAAAAATTAAAATCATATTAAAAGAAAATTAAAACAAAATTAAAGTTAAAATACAACATCGGTAGTTTACGAAGATAATGCAAGAGGATAGTTTGAAGTATTGAAGTAGTTAGTATATGCAATAGTTACACGTGGGGCATGCACGTGTGTCTTATTTATATAAGATTAATGTGCGGCAAGGTGTTATATGCAATACAAGCACTTTAAGCGGGTAAACAAGAGTATTATGGGGGTTGCACTGGTAAAGTATTTTTTATGTATGATAAAACTAGTTAAGAACATTAAGTACAAAAAGCACCGTAATAAAAACAACACCTTCTTAAACAAACTTAACACCTCTATTAATGAATTCAAAACTAGTAATAAAATTATTGTATATGCGGACAAAACTAATAACATATACAGCCTAGATTATAATACATATAGAAAGTTTATATATAATGAACTACATAAAAGCTACAAAAAAACTACTATGAAAAACTTGGAAGATATTAATATGGAAGGCTATAATATAGTATCCAAACTAGGACTTCAGAGACATACACAACCATATACCCCAAACACCCATAGATTCTCTCTGAAGGACCATAAGGAGGACTTCATTAGCAACCCCTCAATTAGACTTATCTGCCCTTCCAAGTCAGACATTGGCATTATCAGTAAGAAAATTTTAGATACAATAATCCCACAGATTAAACACAAGATATACCTTAAACAATGGGGAAATACGGGTGAAGTTATTGAATGGTTCAAAGATATCAAGGATAACAAGGATAAAAAATTTATTCAATTTGATATCAATTCATACTACACCTCTATTTCCCCTATCCTATTAAATAAGGCACTAATCATGGCCATGGACAATAGTGACCTGACTAGACCCCAGATTGATGTCATTCTTGCGGCCCGTAAAACCGTAATCACCTTTGAAGACCAATTATGGACCCGCAAGGATACGCAAAACAACTTCGACATAACCATTGGATCTAGTGACTCGGCGCAGGTCACTGATTTGGTCGGCCTATATTTACTTAACGAAATCCATAAGGACCTTCCATACCTCAACGGTGGTTTGTACCGCGATGATGCACTTCTACTTATAGACTATAAAAAATTAAATATAGAAAGAACTAGAAAACTATTGCACAAGACATTCAAAAACTATAACCTTAGTATCACCATAGACAAAAACACTAAAAACGTTAACTTCCTAGACGCCACCCTCTACCTAGACTCAAAGATATATACACCTTTCCATAAACCTAATGAAAAACTGATTTACGTAGATACCAAGTCTAACCACCCTAGATCAATATTAAACTCTATCTCTAAGGGAGTATCCAATAGAATCTCTAATCTATCCTATGACGTAAATATATTTAGCAAAAACTCACAATATTATAATCAGGCATTAGCTAGATCAGGCCATAATATAGAGATCGAGTTCCTACCTACAAAATCACATAGTTACAACATTATTTCGCACAATATGTCCATGAGGAAATTTAGTAATAAGAATAGCAACCACACACACACTAATACGAAGGATGCCAACAAACGTAACCCACACCACAGAAGTTACCATGGTACCATAAAAGGAAACAACTCATCAGACATAAAAAACAAAAATAGAAGAAGAAATAATACATTTTCCAACCCTCCTTTCAATCTAAACGTCTCTACCAACCCACCTAAGGCTTTCTTCTCACTCCTAGATAAAAACTTCCCATCTGGCCACAAGTACCATAGCCTTTTAAACAAAAACACAATTAAAATCTCCTACTCTACTACGCCTAACATAGCATACCACATAGCTAGCAGCAATAAAAGAAAAATTAATTCTTACTTCCAACAAACTAAATCACAACATTATATCAACTAACCCTGATAACAATAGTAATAATAGTAATAACACTAGTGTAAGCAATAACGCTGGGAACGACAACCCCCATAACCATAATCCTACAGCTAACATCCAGACTTCTACGCAACATAATAACCGGCAGACTAACACCCAGAATAATTGTAACTGTAGATCTAATAGAACCTGCCCTTTAGATAAAAAATGCTTAATCAAGGATATCATATACTCATGCACCATCACAACTAGCAACTCTTCTGAAACCTATATAGGCTCTACTTCAAACTGCTTCAAAACCAGATACAATTCGCACCTCCACTCTTTCAAAAAACACAGTCTAGCCAATTCCACTTCACTATCTAGCTACATACACTATCTAAAAACTAAAAATAGATCTTATACACTTAAATGGGAAGTGATAGTTAAGGCGACTTCGTACAAACCACCTAATAAATTTTGTAACCTCTGTCTACTAGAGACCCATACTATTATCTTCTCAAACCATAACCTCCTTAATAAAAAATCGGAAGTGTTCGCGTCATGCCAGCACCGCTTCCGACACTCCTTCCAAAACTTTAAACCCTATATATAGCAACGTCAGACTTGAACCCATCACCACTTCTAGCAACACACCTCAAGGGCACACATTACACCACAACTCCACACTCAATGATCTACCCTATCTTAACACAATTAGTGACATCTATCTAGAACCTTTTACCCTAGAAATATCCCCATGTACATCTACTTTTAGTATGATTGCCTCCAATTACTTAGACTACATTACACCACTATATAATTAAATGTAAACTTTAAACACTGAATTGTTTGTGCTATTGTTGTTCTGTCTATGGAGTGCCATCGTTGGATAAATAGAAGATTAATTTATTAATTTATTAACATAAAAGAGCTATATAACCTATATGTTGAGCACAATGAATTATGTACAAGTGGTATATGAGTTATACATACATGTATGACTTGATAGACAGATTAATGACATTGTAAGTGAGAATTGCTCTCTGGTCTACCCTAGAGATATTTAACTTTGCCATGCAATCAGACATGCGCTGACCCAGAGCTTACCAGGGGTTTATATAGACGTAGTTCTAATAAAACCCTGCCAGGTTCTGTGGGTAGACTATATTTACAAAGATCATTGATTTGGAGATCTGACTCTTCATGTCGAATATTCAGTGGTGGCACTCTATGATAGAGGGTAATCATCCTAATATGGATACCTTTAGTACTTCATGATAGAGTAGACTGTAATTTAAAGATAGGATACTTAAATTTAGAAACTGTTTATAACCATATATGTAAGTGACTCAATTGGGACACCGTTTAATGTACATTGGAATAATAAATTTAGTTATAGAAATCAGCTAGTTACCTCCCCTCACGCATTAACCCCCCTTAATCACACACATACTTCCGGAAAATAAAACGATGTAAATTCTCGCAACAAAAACAACCTGCTCTATAAATTGGATTAAAGAACAACATGCTGTAATAATTTAACCTAATACATCAAGCTTCCGATACTGAATCATCGTGAATTATGTGAAGGACATATAATCTATATATTACGTTTCCTGGATTGTGAAAATGGTGGTGTATACGAAAACCATAACATTATTTTGCTTCTCATTCTTAATATTTCTCTGCACACAAGCTTCTTTATCATACATAAAAATACTTTACCAGTGCAACCCCCATAATACTCTTGTTTACCCGATTAAAGTGCTTGTATTGCATATAACACCTTGCCGCACATTAATCTTATATAAATAAGACACACGTGCATGCCCCACGTGTAACTATTGCATACACTAACTACTTCAAACTATCCTCTTGCATTATCTTCGTAAACTGCCGATGTTGTATTTTAACTTTAATTTTGTTTTAATTTTCTTTTAATATGATTTTAATTTTTGAATGTAAATTGCCATGCTAAAATATTATAATGGATGTCACCCCACTGTGCATAGATATATACATGTGTTTCTGGATGTCTCTTGTATTGGAAAGGAGGTCGTGTATGTAAACAATCATTGAAAAATTGCTCCGAAGACTCAAAACCTCGGTTTGGACGAAACAATTGTAAGCTAATAAATGGTTTGAACATTGTGATTTCTATATAACTGCTCTGTAGAACTACTGATGTTATTACATTGATCTATTTATCTTACTGGTAATAAGGTAGTTATAAATTACTGTCTTTCACTGTTTAGGGTTTAACATATATATAACTATAAAAAGTTTTAGTATATACATAACCATAAATAGAATCCTTAATACTATATATATATATATATATATATATATATATATATATATATATATATATATATACATACATATATATATATATATATATATATATATATATATATATATATATATATATATATATATATATATATATATATATATATATATATATATATATATATATATATAAGCTAATCGAAACCATTGAAACAGCAATGCTCCAAAAGCTTGAACAACCGTTAGAACCCAATCTACGAGATGTCCACTCAGTGAAAAACACCCTAATCAACATATGGACTCAAAAGCTCACAGCCCGCAAATTCGCCCTTTGGAATCTCCTAAAAAATAATGGCAAGGCAGACATATATGAAAAGTGGCTAAACTCTACCCCAATCATCCTCCCCAAAAAACTCCAAATAAAACCCATCCCGAATGAACCAGAAAACCAACAAAGACTTGGGGAAAAGATGGCATTGGAAAAATTTAAAACAGAAATAGAACTGTTGCGATTAAGAGCCAACTCCAACGAAGAAAAATTCAAGTCACTCGACCAACAGATGGACACAGAAATCTCAAAGCACTCTGAAGGCCTACTCTACAAAAAAACCCTAAAACTTTGGAAAGAAAACTGTGAGGATGAAGAACTCACATCCCTCCAGCGATGGGAAAAAAACGCCACCTGGTTCAACAACTACGAAATGGACTTCAAAAATGAACAACATACAGGTAACCCATTTTTAAAACAAACTAAACTCACACACCACATGCACAACAAATAACAAAAAAGTAACAAAACGTCCAACATACCCCCAGCAAAACTATAACGATAATCCCAGAAACCATAGACAAAACTATAACCCTACTAACAAAAACCAAAGATCCCCGAACACAAGGCAGGACCTGATCCGCAGATCACAACCCACACAAAACCTATTCCAAAACCGTAGACCCCTGCCCACACAGAGCCTGTTCCAAAACCATAGATCCCAACCCACACAAAGGAACCAAATCTACAACCCGGACTATCAACAAACCGAACCTCAATACGTCCGAAACTTCTATACAAGACCACACAACAACAGGGGAAATACCATTAGATATAATAATACCAATGAAAAAACATTCCAGAAAAATCATTTTTTAGACCAAGGCTACAGGACTCACGACACCCGGTGGCACAAACCGATTTTGAAAAACCGAAAATAATTAACATTTCAAATACAAACCTCTCAGCCCAACAAGTAAAAATTCTCTCCAAAGGTCTGAAATTCACACCAACACCACAATATCCTAACCCCAACGAGATAAATGACGATATCTCACACTTCTGTAGAAAATTACGTCTCACAGAGGAATTCTTTGACAAGGAGAATAACGACGAATCAATTGTACGGAATAAAAGCAGCTACAACCCAACAAAAGGTAGAAACAGAGTTCTGGACAAATTTTGTGACCACATAGCTACCTTCCCATACCATGAACTACCGCAACCTAAACCCAAACCCAACACAAGTCGAAGGGAATGGGAGATTATCCATGAACTAAAAAACAATCCGGACATTGTAATTAAGGAAGCGGACAAGGGAAGTACTGTTGTCATTATGGAGGCTGAAAAATATAAAAATTCTATGTTCTCTCTCTTACAAAATGCTAATTACTATGAAAGAGTAAAAAACTACCAGCAATCAAAAATAATGACCAAATTAAACACACTGATTTATCGATACCAGGAAGACCTAACTAAAAAGGAACGCGACTATTTAACAAATTTTGAATACAAAACCAGCAACCTTTACGGACTTCCAAAGATCCACAAATGTAAAATAATCAACGATGCCTGTAAACAATCCACCTCAGCCTGCGTGAACACACAATAACCCACAGACCTTAAATTAAGACCAATTGTAGCGGGCCCACAATGTGAAACACACAGATTGAGCAACTTTATAGACATACTACTGAAACCAATACTGAAACACATACCAAGCCTTGTAAGAGACGATCTGGACCTCTTAAACCACCTCCCCAAACATGTCAACAACGACACTATTATTGTGTCTTTCGATGTAGTGAATCTCTACACAACGATCCCACACCAATACAGACTAGAAGCAATAGGATTCTGGCTAGAGAAATATCCCAATGAGATACCTGACAGAATAGAAAAAAGCTTCATCACCGAGGGATTAAAATTCATCCTACAGAACAACTTTTTTTATTTCGATGGCAATACTTACAAGCAAATATCGGGGACTGCGATGGGCACAAAAGCTGCTCCAACTTATGCCAACTTAGTCATGGCATACTTAGAAGTCCAGATATATGAACAGTCCAAATCAAAATACGGATTGAACTTCCACAAATATTTATCAGTGAATTGGAAACGCTACTTGGATGATTGCCTCATTCTTTGGTCCCACACACTCGACCAACTGAAAGATTTCAAAAACTTAATAAACGGCATCAATAACCACATTCAATTCACAATGGAATACAGCCAAGATCAACTCCCATTTCTGGACATCTTAATCACAAAAAAAGACACAAATATCGAAACTGACATACACTACAAACCAACAGATTCCAAACAATATCTGCTATTCACCTCCAACCATCCAAAGCACACGAAGACGAACATTCCTTTTAACCTAGCAAGAAGAATTTGCACAATTGTCTCCAATTATGAAACGCGAAATAAAAGACTTCAAGAATTAAAGGAAATTCTACTTGAGAGAGAGTACCCACTATTACTAATAAATAATGGAATAGAAAGGGCTAAAGCAATAGGCATTGATGAATTACGGAAACAGAAACAAATTCAAGGTACGTCCAATATTCTATCATATATCTCAACACACAACCCAAGAAATGCGGAAGCTTACAACACTATTCACAATAACATCCCACTACTAAAACAAAACCCAAGAATGAAAAAAGCCCTTGAAACACACAAAATAATCAAAAGCAAAAGACAACCAAAATCACTGAAAACATTACTCACCAATGCCAAATTACCTACCACAAACCCACAACCAAGTATCAAAAAATGTGGTCGCTCTAATTGTGGAACCTGCACTCATCTCATTGAAGGCAACACGTATACATTTAAATCAGGACAAAATTTTACTGTAAAAAATCACTTCACTTGCTCATCAAAAAATCTAATTTATGCCATTAAATGTAAAGGATGCAATGAAGATTATATAGGACAAACTAAACTCACACTCAGAAACAGAATGACAGTTCATCGCCAACAATTACGAGATCCAACCACGAGACAGATACCACTAAGTGCATATCTAGACATTTGCGCAAGTAATAAGACACCCAAATTCCAAGTCTTCCCATTTTACCTTTGCGCTAACAATACAACAGAACAAATGCGAATAAATAAGGAAAATATGTTTATTCAAAAATATAGACCAACATTAAATAAGGTTTAATATACATTATGTCAACACCACAATATGACATACACACACACACACATAACACCTTCTACTTTAGAAAATAAAAACCCGAACTAAATAAACCTTAAACATACGTTTGCACTGGCAATACAATAGCAAACACGAAAAAGTCAGGAAAATATGTTCATTCAAAAATATTCCTACTAAAGGAATCATTTTCCTACACACACACATACACACACACACAATATATATATATATATATATTCTCTTCATCTTAACATGCTAACCATACTCCCACACACATAACACCCATACACACACATAACAACCCCCACACCTACAACACCCTCCCCATTTCTACTAATAGAACCACTTTCCTACACACATATATATATACACACACACAAAATATATATTCTCTCTATCTAACATACTCGCACACACACACATAACACACAACTCCCTCCCCCATCTCTACTAATAGAATCATCTTCCAATACACACATACACACACACACACACACATATACACACACACAAGCACACAAATAAACACATATCTTCAGTCTCAATAGAAAATCTGAACTCTGACACCTGAACTCTGACAGCTGGCCATATTCACTGAACCAGAACATTTCTCCCAATCCCTTTTCCCTTGACCACTATCTCTCCATTGTCATAACATTCACTATAAAGACTACAGAATAGTTTTCCAAATAAGGGCGCAAAAATGTAATGAAAACTTGTTCACGTGATAGCCAAATTTCATTTATAACCAACCAAAAAAAAGCCTTCGTGAGCCTCATTTTTTCAAGTAAAAAGAAATTCAAACACTCATATATGAAAAAAACAACCTGTGACAACCCCCCCCTCTCTTATTTGAAGAACTATTGTAACGCGAACTGGCACGAAATTTATTATAATTATTGACAAACCAATCATATAAAACAAGTAACATTTAGAGACCAACCAGATGTGAGAAAAACCACAGACCCTTCATCTCAACTCACCTTTTGAAAAGCAGAAGAACTGCGAAACCGGTAAAGGAACCAAATAAATATATATATTTTTTAAAAAAATAAGACTTCAGTTGCATTTTCGATTTCATCCCTTTTTCTTTATACTTCCACTCGTGTAGGACACCTCGGTTATTTTTCATTTTGTAAAAAAAACCTCACTTTCTAATATATATATATATATATATATATATATATATATATATATATATATATATATATATATATATATATATATATATATATAACGAAGGACATGTGGTAAGGAACCAGATGGACCATAACGCACCAAAGTACTCAATACTTAGGGTAGTAGAGTGGGTAATAGGAACGAGTAGGACCCAACGGCTGAGCTCAAGCCGTTTCGACTGTAGTCCAGAATTAGCCGTCGAAACGGCTTGAACTCAGCCGTCGGGGTCCTACTCGTTCCTATATATATATATATATATAGTTTTGCGAGGTTTTTGATATGAAATCATGTGTCGAAACAAATATTGTTATACTTGGGGAGGGTCATATTTGTGTAATATTGCCAGAATTAATAACAGAACACACTCACTGTTTGGTTGGTTTTCGCTTTTCGCTTCTTGTCTTTTATATCGGTTAATTTAATTTATTCGGTCCTCAATGTTGCCATTGACTGACCAACGGTCAAAAATCCAGATACAATATAGACACAAACACATATATATAGTCTATCAAAGTTCTTTCATCGCACATCTGCAACATCGTCAGTGGTGCTATTGTTTCCTCCCATTGCATCGTATGTCTACGCCATCTTTATTTAGTCTGTTTATATATTTATTTATTTGTTTACTTTTTGTCTTCTTTGCGCATGCGTTTGCGTGTGTGTATAGTGTTTTGTTTGATGTGTGTTCGTGTTTGGGTGACTGTGTATTGGTTAATGTATTCTATCTTTACTAGTGTGTGTTTATATGTGTTTGTTGTTATTGTGCTTGTGTATGTATTTATTTATTTATCTATTTATTTATTTATTTATTTATTTATTTATACTTCTCTTAGGTCAGTGTTGATAGATAGATAGATAGATAGATTTCTTTATTAGCCACAAGGGCGCAACAAGAAAGGGGACAATACAAAGACATGCCGGGGATGTTACATACAGTCGTGTAAAAAATATAAAAACAAACAATTTCAACAATCGAAATCCCCAATAGGGGGAGGCGCTACAAATGGGTTGTTTAATACCCCGTCGATAGAACAACCCTCAACTCAAGGAGCGTGTTGTGCAAGTGCTCCTTTCTTCCTTTTGCTCTCTTCCTCAACCTACAGGCTTATAAACAGAGAAGGCCCAATCACTCGGGCCATTTTCGCTTCATTCACCCACCTTTCAGTAAATTTACTGGGGTGCAGTGCCTCTCTCTCCACCCTGATTCTCCTTCTAAAGTGATACTTAAAGAAGGGAATCAATTGTTGTCCGGAGAGAAAGGCATCTGTCCTCAGTCCTCTCAACCTCGTCCACCATATAACTTATTTCACCATAGCCACCGTACAGAGGAAAACCGCCTCTCTTTCGTTTTTGAAAGAGTCTGGCGGTTTGATCCTTACTATGAACTCGGCAGTCAACTGTATTTGTCCCATACGCGACAGCAGTTGTTCTGCATAGTTCCACAGGTCGCTTACGCCCGGGCAGTGTACAATTGCGTGCAGAACTGTTTCAATGTCCTGCGCACATCTTGGACACGTCCTCTTGGAAGGATCCCTGCCAGGGCGTTCGTGCCTGTAGATCTTGTCACGAACCGGTAGAGCTCCTCGATAGCACTGCCAGGCCAGGGACCTCTGGAAGTTGTCCATAGGTCCCGGGCGGAAAGTCCTACCAAACATACTGGTGAGCTCATCGTCTTCGACGCCCAGAGTCTCTCCGAGCATGTCGTCGCCCTTGTAACGTACAATCCCTCTATAGAATGTCGAAGTGGAGTCTCCACTGATTGCTGCGCCCGCTTGCCAGAGGACTGTGAGCGCCTGAGCGCATTCAATGTGCCAGGCGCCCATCGTTTTCGGTCTTTTCTTCACCCAGGACTGCAGCTCCGTTAGCGAGACGAGCTGTGGGAAAGCCTGTCTCACAAACGGTGCCCACACCGGTTGGGGGTCGGTGAGGAATACCTGGAGATGCCGCAGCCTCAGCGCATGTTTGCATCAGCCACGGCATTCCCAGCCCTCCGTTGGAAGGGT
>OZ024743.1:296225753-296230753 GCA_964016885.1 Eledone cirrhosa
TTTAATTACAACTCTTTATGTTTTGAGTTCAAATCCGATCAAATCATTATTGCTCTTAATTCTTCCGCGGTCGATCAATTGAAAAAAACAGTCAGATACTGAGTTCGATTTAATCACACACACACACCCATAAAAACAATTACTGACCTTGGGTCTCAAGTAGTAATCAATATTTCTGATTCTCCAACGGGCATACTTGACTAAGGTAAAAACACGAAACCATCATATATAAAGAAATAAACACACACATATGCGTGTGTTGGTGTGTGTATTGTGTGGGTAGATGGGGTGAAATTTAACGTAATATTACTTTGTTGTGGTCATGTTCTGGTTGATAACAACGTAATCAACATCCAATGTGTAGTGCAATTTAAATATTTTACCAGGTGGGTTAGTTTCCACCTCTGATTAAACAACCAACGGTTAATTATCCACAGGAATGTCGGTGAGCAGCTTCCTAGGTTTATTTCCTGATTCAGAATGAGATTCAACTTTTTCCCTAGCTAATACGGTGTTCTTGTATTGTTCACTCAACATATCATTTCCCCTTTCTCCTGATAGCAGCTTACCATTGTTTTTGCTTTATCCTCTGTAGATGACGTAATTAAGTAATTCTCAATATACAGCATAGCACTGTGTGGTCATTTGAAGACAGATTGAGAGGAGAGAGAGTGTGTGTATATTTGATCTATCGCTTGCATTGTATTTCATTTATCGACTCCATAATGTCGACAGCTGGATTCGGCAGGATTTGAACACAGAACGCAAAAACTGGAGCAAATAGTATCAAATTTATATTCGGAAATAAGATTGTGTGAGATTAATGTTTTCTCGAAAATATTAGATTATATGAAAAGAAATTGCTATGGTGAATAATTGAAGCCCAATTTGTTTGGTTGAGTCGAAACATGATGCACATTTTGTACAGATATTTCTTTAGGTATACATGGCGTATATTTGATAAGAAAGGAAAACGTGCGCTAGTGATATACATGCTTGTCTAAAAGGCATGAAGGGTATAAAAGTTATGGAACGTTTTTATTCAGGAATTGAATTCAGTCTAGTGGACTTCGCTGGCTTGAATGCTTATTACTTGTTCAACAGCTCACGTTACAATTCCTTGAAAGAAAATAGGATAAAACATCGAAATAAAATAATATATCAAATATAATTTGACTAGAAGCTAAGTAAATAAGAGAGTTGTAACAGGAGACTAATGATAATGGTATTTTTAAAAACAAAACAGAAAAACAAAAGAAAAACTCAACAAACCGCTTTAAATTAGACGTTTATTGATCTTACTTACGGTAATAAGGAAGCCAAAGATATTCTCTGTTGGCATCAATAACACATACGGTAACATAGCTCCAAAAATGGAGAGAACTAAAACCAAACAGATATCCTTTTTATACAAATTTGCTAAATTAATACAAATGGCTTACAAAGTAGACACACAAATGTATCTAAAACTATAAAAAAAATGGCGATTTTGTTGCGAAATCTTTTTGTTTGGCCTTCTTGTTATTAATTTTAGCTTCCTTGTCCGTTTTGTTTGTTTTGTTGTATTTTTGTTTTATTTTTGATTGTTCGTTGTTTTTTTTTATTTTATGGTATTTCTGTTATTGTTGATGTTGACTTTTTGTTTTGTATTTATCTTCATTTTCTTTATATATTTAGTGGTGGTGAGGAGATATTTTTTTCCTCCATGATTACTGTAAATTACTAACTAAATTGGTTGACGAAGAACATATTATTTCCATTCTTTATTTGTTTTTTGCATTTTGGGTTTTGTTTCGTACAAATGAAAAACATATATACACACATATATATAGCCAAACACGCGCACACGCACACACTCAATCATATACATAGAAAAACACACATATACATAAATACATACATACATAAATACATGCGGACATGCATGTATACATACGTGCATATATACACACTCATATTCATACATACATACAAGCAGACAATCATACATACATACATACATACATACATACATAGAAACAGACAGACGGAAGGAAGTGTGTACAAATAAATGGCCACAGAGAAACATAGTTAATTCTTTAAATAGATTCACAGAAAATGAGAATAAGAAAGAGAGTGAGGAGATATGTTATATATATACATATATATATGTGTGTGCTTACATATATATATATATATATATATATATATATATATACATATATATATACATATATACACACATACTTACAACTTCAATTGTGTGTTCATTATATATATATATATATATCCTGAGAGATAAACAAACAGGGCTCAATACAACAAGTCTAACGTAGCACTGACATTGCTTAGAGCTGTCAGATGTATCTGCCAGTGTTTCGTATTTTAAGCTTGGTAGGTTGAACTATTGAGACATTCCTGTCTTGTAACGATGACACTGACAACATAGAAACTTTATCACTTCGCCAACAGACCAAAATATTGATTTCTTACACATGTCTACTGCCAAAATGTCACTGCTATATTTTTTATAGATCAGGGAAGAATGAAATATAAAGTTGAATTCATTGGAATTTGAAATCAGATGTAAGGGAAGAGAGAAGGAATCGTAGATTCAGGTTTTTGTTTTTATTCTGTTACCGGTTTCAGGAGTCATTAGACGGGACCATGCTGGTACACCGAACTGAAGGAATTTAGTCGATCATACCGACCTGGTAATTATTTCTTTCTAGTCAGGTACTTATTTGATCCGTGTCGTCTTTGTCGAATCACTACGTAAACAAAGTGTAAACCTAAAGTTAGAAACACATACACACATACACACATACATCCATACACACTTACATACATACATACATACATTCATACATACATACATACATACATACATACATACATACATACATACATACATACATACATACATACATACATACATACATACATACATACATGATGGCTGCAAACTCTGCTACGAGTATTGCAATCGCTGGGATTATGTTTACTTTTCATTTTTACTTTGACTGATAAAATATATACCAGTCAAGTATTGGGTAGATTATATACACAATTTCCTCTGTGAAACAATTTGTGGCTATATGCCAAAGCTAGAAATCTTTATCGTTATTACAGGTTGGTTGAAAAGTATATATTTTCGTCATTGTTATTATAACCTGTCTAAACTTGAAAAATTTAACGATAAAGAAATGGTTTGGCATGTGGCCATTTACACCGAAAATATTTCGCATCACAATTTAGTGACCAATATATTTCTATCATAACTCGTTGGAATATTTCCACGCTGGTTTTACTACTATGCAGATTATTTTCTCATTCTTTATGAATTCGATTTTCGTGTAGATTTACATACATGTGGCAATTCTGCTTAACTGCTTTTGTTACATATCTCTTGCTTAGAAAACGCAATCGAGCCTGTCCAGACAGTACTGTAATATATATGATGTATCCGTAACTAGAATAGAACGTCCTATATACTCGGTTCAATATACAATCGTAGTTAATAGATTATATGTTCTAATTTTTCTCTGCTTTGTTTTTACATTTTACTTGTTGGACTTATATTCGTAGCAGTAAAATAGTGGAATTGATACACTTCAATATAAGAAAAAACGTTAAAACCTGTGCCAAGTCCAGAGGCTTATAGCTTAGCCCAGGTTCATTGGTGTTAAGCGGTTAGAGTACAAGACTCCATTCTAGATGAAACACTAGTCTCTGTCTGAGTTAACTCCTAGCTATTGCTGCTACTAGTGTTCATTTAGCAAGTAAGGTGAAATGAAGTGTCTTGCTTCAGAGCACAAAACGCTGTCTGGTTCGGGATTTGAATCCCTGATTTTGATTTTGAGCCAAACATCCTAAACCACTAGTCCGTGCGCTTTCAGTAAAATAGTTGAATCGGTTTCATTGATTAAAAAGTGTTAAACATTATAAAATTCTGTGTTATTGCTCTCAGCACTGCTGGTAACATATAAGGCAGTACAACGTTTTGCGTGGTCGAGGCGTCGGTGATGAAACCGCCATCTCCATAAGGCAAATCATGAGAGGAAAGTAGCTAGAAACTTAGTAGAAAACATATGGCCTGTCAAATGAACGGATGAGCCAGCGTAGTATTTAACAATAGTCACAAGAACATTGAAGTACATTGTAAGACCACTGAAGAATGGTGGAACACTGGTTGTTTTTACCTCAATTACTCGCAAGTAAGATTCTCTCTCGGTTTCATCGATGGGTATTCAGTTTTTCGATTAAGTGAAAGACCATATCATGTAGTAACTCATAACTGGATGTGTATTTCACAGATGCCTATACTTCCAACGTCTCATAATGTCATGAAAGGCCATGGACATTATATAAAAATAATTGAGCATTATCTAATAAAAACGAAACACATTACTTAAGAGAACAGAAAAGGACGAAGAAAAAAGAAAATGAAAAGAAGATAAAGTAAATAAGGATCAAGCGGCGAAATAGAGGGAGGGGAGAGGGACAGTCACTACAATCCAGTCGGAGCCGTCCCTCAGCCGGCCCCATAGACAAAAATTGCAAAAATGTTACCGTGGAGAATAGCCGGGGGACACCCGCTGCAACAGCCACCCCATACAATCGCAATTGCAAATGTAATTCCAAAGCTGAATAAGCGTTGACAATTTATATGAGAGAAGAGTGAAATTATATGATGACTGAACTATTCTTGTGGGAAAAGAAGGAGAAACTTGAAAGTGAAATTAAAATCAAAGTAATGAATGCCCAAGCCTTTTCTATCATCTCATCTAAACGATTTTATATAACTTAATTAGATGTCATCCAAAGTTTGCTTGGTTTCATCAGGAGAGAAAGCCATATAGTTCTACAATAACTATGTTTCGTTGATTTGAATACTAATTATCGCAGCTTTCCCTTAGTTCTCTTACTTTTATAGAGGGTTAAATCTCCTTTAAGCTTTGTTTCTCATCTTGGTGTGTCTCTGTCTTAGTAACAGTATTACAACACCTATGTATTACAAC
>OZ024743.1:296235753-296240753 GCA_964016885.1 Eledone cirrhosa
GCAGGAACTCATAAAAGTCATTTGTCATCCAACAAGCAAATTTAGGAAACGATCTACTTAACTGTCTAACACTGTTTCCTTTTCTCAGCATACTTTGCAGGACTATGGTAAATCAAGCCAGACAAGCCTGATTTGGTTTGTGACCTGGTTAGCATCTGATATGTGGCGCACCGTGCACCAGTACACGTAATGTTCTATGTATGAAGAGTGAGTATTGTGAAGCACAAAAAATCCCAGAGTAATCAAGTTCATAGTGTTTTCGTTCAGTAGTGGTAAGACAAAAATAAGCAGCTTCTATGGCGATGAAGATCTCTAGCTGGGGTTTTGCACATATGGTGGTAAGAAGTAGTTAGCCGTTCTGCGAAACACCCGCGTGAAATTTCGTAGTTCGTGTCCTCTTCTTAACTTCAAAGTAGCCATATTAGGATGGCATTTATTGCTCTTGAATAGACAGACTCTAAAGAAAGTGCCCTAAAATTGTTTGCTCACTTAATCCTGTCATCTTACTACGTATTACTAGATATCCAACGATGCAGTCGGCAAAACGAAAGAAACCGAAGAAAATAAAAGAAAAAGAAAAATTAAATAAATATTTTTTGTAGCCGCTTGGAATGAGCATACACTCTAAAATCATAAGAACCACCACGAACAAACGATATCTCTTTTTGTTCGTGTTTTAAAATAAAAGCAAATTGATATTGCTGCTCTCCCAGAGACAAGATTTCCAGTATATGGATAGGTGAAGGAATTAGCTAGTGGATATACCTTTTTACTAGATTTTTAAATTTGAGACAGAGAAAAGGAAATCAGGTGTAAGCGTTGCAATCAAAAGTGAAATAGTAAGCAAATTCTCTTCTGACTGGAGTAAATGAATGTCTTATGTCACTTCGAATAGATACGCAACACTTATGAATGCATATGCTCCAACTTTGAGTTCTGTAGACACCCCCAAGGATAAGTCCTATTCTACTCTTATATAAAATGATGAAAACTTTTTTCTAAAGTGTAGTTGGAGTAACGATACTCAATAAAGTGCGTATCTCGGCGACAGAGAGTCGCTCTAAATAGAGTTGCTACTTCTTCGATTTGTGAGATCGCAGCTCCGATATTACGGGCATGTAGTTAGAATGTTTCAGGAAATAATATCTGGACAGATTTTACAGGAAAACTCAACCGACAGAAGACCCGGGAATATACCCTGAACAAGAGCGCTAGAAAACATCCATGAGCTCGGCTGATCCCGCTTGCGGATCTCGCCGGATCAATCGGTGACTGTTGCTTCTGACAGGACACGCATGCTGTAAGGCATGCTTCAGAGCTCTTCCCCTACAACCCTCCAAAGAAGAAGAAGAAGAAGAAGAAGAAGAAGAAGAAGAAGAAGAAGAAGAAGAAGAAGAAGAAGAAGAAGAAGAAGAAGAAGAAGAAGAAGAAGAAGAAGAAGAAGAAGAAGAAGGGGCAACTTAATGCCTGTGTATGCTATTAGTCTTGACAGACATGAAACTGGTGAAATAAATTCTTATGGGCTCTTGCTCCATTTCCTGTGTAGTTTGCTTAACGAACTCTCCCTTTCAACAATCAAATATAAACCACTTGGTGGCATTTTCGATTTTTTTTCTTTGTGCTCTTTGACTGTGCCTGGTCGGGTGACTTTCATTTCCCTGTCTGTGTGTATTAATATATTTATATTTGTGTATATTTTTAAACCCTGGGGTTTTTCTTACCTTAATGGTAATTTAATCGTTCACAAAGCAACTATCATTGTAGAGATCACTTTGCTTTTTATCCCTATGTTCTGGATATCTATTTCTAAGTACTGACAGAAACAATATGTGCATATTTATAAAATTCACTACAATAACCACTATATCGTGTAACTCAACTGTGTTGCCCCAGAGGATAGCAAAGGAAATGTGCTTAACTAGCCATTTTAAGTAAACGGGATCGTTCATGCAGATGGTCATCTCTACCGCAATCACAGTAAAGATGTTATTTGGAGACTAATATATAACTGGATAATGGACGCTGTCAGTGCCGAACGATTAAGGCAATCTCTTCGCAATTATGACTTCACAGATTGGGTCTCACAGTTGGGCGCTATGAACAAGTGCCTTTCCCAATAGGCTCGAGCTGACCCAAGCATAGTGAGTGAAAATGTGAAATATGTGTCGCAAATATGAAACATATTGAAAGCTCTACTGTAGGGTGTGGTTTGAAAGAGGCTTGGCTGTCAACTCTAACTATTTGAGTTTGTTTATATTAGTGGAGTATTATTCAACATTGTAAACCATACATTGCTGACAACAACATTATGCCTCTAGCTGAATGTATATTTTGAGAATATTCACAGATGCATACCATTGTTGAAGGTATTAAAACTGCATTCATCGTCAGCTGTATGTTTTTGTTGTATTAAACACTTTTCCGACATATTATTTTTTCTACATTGTGTGGAAAAACCTTTGACATAAGCTGCTGTATACTTGTAAATCAAAGGTTTCTGTTTGACTCATGACATCCATAGTTAGTGGTTGTCTTCTTCAATATGTATATATCTATGTTCTTCAATAAGTATATATGTATGTATTTAGAGAAGTCTCCATATAATGGATAAATATATGCTTTGCTTGAATGTATTTTGCATGTATATATACATTTATAAGTGAGAATGCGTTTGCGTGTGTGTGTATGCGTGTGTATATATATATATGTATGTGTAACTGTGTGCCAATTTTTGTGTATGTGTGTGAGAAAATGTGTAAGTATTGATATTGATATTTGTTATATTTGTTCAATTCTTTTAAAAGTCTTTTTATTAATATTTAAATCATGGTTACCATGCACTTTATATATATGTATGTGTGTGTGTCTAAATTGAATGGTATCTCTATGGTTGTATGCATTGATATGTGTTTCTATATGTATATATATATATGTATTTTTATATTCAACTGTATTTATGTTTCTATATGCCTACCTATAGAGTTACATAGACAACAACTCAACATGTTAACCTTTTAAATCATTTATATACTATATATATTTTGTATATTTGTTCACCTATACCAATATATACTTCGTTTCACGTAATATATACTTGTACACACATGTATATGTATTTAAATGTGCGTCTTGTTTGCGCGCGCATGTGTGTGTCTGTGTGTCTGTGTGTCTGTGTGCCTGTGTGTCTGTATGTATGTGTGTATATGTCTGTGTGTCTGTGTGTCTGTGTCTGTCTGTGGCTGTCTGTGTATGTGTGCATGTGTGTGTGTCTGTGCATCTGTGTGTCTGTGTGTGTCTGTGTGTGTGTGTATGTATCTCTGTGTGTGTCTCTGTGTGTAAGTGTGTATGTGTGTCTGTGCGTGTGAAGTGAAATAACAGTTTCGTAGATCAAATAGCAAATAGTTAAATTTCAAACATTCCAAGGAAAATCCATCTCTGTTCAGGGAAGTTTTAGCTGTCGATATCCATCTAACTTAACGTTGTTTTTAACCCAATTCCACACTTTAATGGATTACATAATTGCAGACTTTGTATAACTGAAATCTTGCCGATCTTGAAACTACATGCAGTATTGCTCAAACGGAGATCAGAAATATCGTTCTATTGTCCCTACCGGAGCCCCATTCACTTAGAAAATTCCCAACCGTATGAAGATCACAATTCATTAAAATCGGCTTTAGTCAGTTGCAGCCAGAGAGCATCGCAAAGTAATTTCTCTTGCGTATAAAGACTTAGTTAAATTTAGACTTAGAAGCTCTGGTGTCTTGAGATGTATGTGTCAGCCAAAATGCTCCAATAACGACAGTCAGTTGCATCTATCAATACATCATTCAAACTTTTGTTGATGGTTTCAGGTCTATGTCAATTGTCTGTCACCAGTTCATCTTGAGATATCCTTTTCACCTCTTTCCATTGGGGTACCAATACAGGACCTGATTAACATATCTCTCTCTTGGGAGTCGTGTGACTTACCCCAACCAGCAAAGTGGACGCTTGCACATAATGTTAGACACATGTTGTTGGTGGGTTCATTGATGTAATATATTTAGTGTCAAAAGCATCTAACTGGTTCTCTCTGCTGGTCTTCATACGACCAGGTAACTAATCCTAATGAATGAGGACTGAATGTAAATCTGGCCAAAGGACACAATAGCTTTAACCATCTGGTTCAAAATATCGTCCGAATAATTGTACATATGTATATTGTATGTGTGTACGAAACAGCGTTGGAAAGAATGAGAGTTTTCAAATAAATTGAAATTATATTTCATGTGTCAGAGACTCATTTCTTTCATTAGTAGATATTGACATTTAAGTAAATGTGTATGTGAGTGTGTGCGTGCGTGGATAGTTATTAGATTAACATAAAATCATCATATACACTATAAATGTTTAATTATTGAACCCTTGCCATTCTGAGTTCAAATCCCGCCAAGGCTAACATTGCCTTTCATCCTTACGAGGTCGATAAAATAAAGTACCAGTAATGCACTGGGTAATTGCTGGCCTTGTGCCAATAGTAGTAACAATTATATACAATTAGATTTTCTGTTTTAGATTAGAAAAAAATCCAACAGAGCGTAGCATCTTAGGTGAGACGCCATATTTGAAAATCAATCTTCACGTAAAAGTGCAAGCAAAATGAAAAGTGAAACGTGAAAGCGGAGAGAATGAGAGGTAATTAGGTATGCTTCTAGATAACTTTGATATTTCGCTGTACAGGGCTGTTCTAAAAAAAAACACGAACACAATATATGTATATATATATATATATATATATATATATATATATATATATATATATATATATATATATATATATATATATATATATATATTCTAAAATAGCTTTCTACAGTGAAATATCAAAGTTATCTAGAAGCATACCTAATTACCCCTCATTCTCTCCGCTTTCACGTTTGACTTTTCATTTTGCTTGCACTTTTACGTGAAGATTGATTTTCAAATATGGCGTCTCGCCTGAAATATATGTATGTGCG
>OZ024743.1:296243253-296255753 GCA_964016885.1 Eledone cirrhosa
TAAACAATAACTCTGGGTATAGAAATAACAGCCATAACCATAACAATGTCAGGAAAGTGAGAAATAGTGATAATGGTAATAATACTAGCGATAGACAGAACAACAACAACCACAATAATAATAATAATAGAAACGTTAACCACAGACACAGCAACAGCGACCACAGTAGTAATAACGGTAACAATACGAACAACAACAACAATAACCACAGTGGTAATAATGGAAATAGTACATGTAGCAACATCAACAAAAACAAGAAACATAATAATAGTAACAACCACAATGGTAGAAATAACAGTAACAACAACAACAATAACAGTGAAGTAAACAACAATACATCCAGCAATCATAACAATAATAATAATGCTAATGATAGAAACAACAACAACCACCCCGATAACAACAATAGCAACACACACAACTATGACGATAGATATAATGACAACCCCTTAGAGAAACTATTTTTCAACCCAGCTGACAAAACATATAAGATGGGTAATATCTATCCTACGAGGTTACCCTTTAATAAAAGAGTTTGCATACCACAGCAAATAAATGACGAGACAGAGGCACAGTTCACCATAGCTAGAAATAAGATTAGACAAGTAGTAGACAGGTATACTAAGAGACAGAGCAGACCAGAGGCCCAACAACTTGGGGGGAAACCTGTAGAAGGCTTGGTTAGCCTCAAGCAGCGCACAAGGGATGGTGAGGTAGTGTGTCTACCCACAGATAAGTCTGGTAGGATGTCAATAGATAGCATGCCGAACTACATCGAGGCTATGCAACCCCACATCACCAACACGAGCGAAATTGCACAACAAACACACGATGGGAGAGAAAAAATCCTCAACGCTCACATGATGATGTGGACTGACATCCTAAAGCCAAGCAGACGCACTGCCAACAACTTCCAGGCGTCTAACAATGGCATACCACCCTTGTATGGGCTCCGCAAAGACCACAAGACAGTCGACGACCCGACAACAGGACCACCAACAAGACCCGTATGCGGAGCTAATATAGCTAGCAACTACAGGATCTCCTACTTCCTCTCAATGGTTATACGCCCCATAATCAAGATGTCCCCAGATGTATGTGAAAGTACAGAGGACCTCCTCAGCAGAATCAGTGAGTGCAACAAAAACAGAAGCCTATCCAACTGCATAATAGGCAGCATGGATGTGGTGTCACTGTACCCATCCATTAACATTGATTTTGCTGTGAAAAGATGTGTGGAGATGATCATTGAGAGTGAGGTGGAGTTCTGCGACGTCGACACAGACGAACTGGGCCTCCTACTTAGACTTACCTACGACACTGACTACCTAGACAGCCATGACCTTAGATGTTTCTGCCCTAGTAGACCTATAAGAGGTAGACCCCCACCATAACCTCAATGGCAAAAAAGACTCCCATGGGAAGGTGGATTGGGTGGACCAAAGCTATACGGACCCCCCAAAACAATGATCAGGTAAGAAAAATGGTCGCACATGCAATAGGGGCTAGTATCAAAACTACCCTAAAGGGCCACATATTTAAGTTCAATGAGAAAATCTACACCCAAAATGAGGGAGCAGCCATCGGCGTCAGCATAGCTGGTGATGTTGCCAACCTTTTCATGGTATGGTGGGAAAGGAGACTTAAAGATCTCCTTAATGAAAGCTCCATAGACCTCATCATGTACTCTCGTTATGTAGACGATATCAATATAGTTATAAGAACACCCCCACTAGAGAGCACTAACAAGTTTGATTTAGAACGTAGCACGATGGAAAGCATCCAGCAGATAGCTAATTCCATACACCAGAGTATAACTGTAACTATCGACTTCCCTTCCAAACACCCTAACAATAGACTACCTGTATTAGACACAGAACTCTGGATTAACACTATAGATGAGAGAGCCCAAATCCTCCACTCACACTATGCTAAACCCATGGCCCCCAAATACCTGATACTCAAAAACTCAGCAATGTCCAGTAGTGCTAAGTTTAATATTCTGATCGCAGATTTGGTACAAGTGATGAAGAATGTGTCCAGCATGTGCGACCCAACAGAAATGGAAAGACACATCCAACACTTCATCAACCACATGCAGTTCTCTGGCTACAACCAAAGAGACAGAGTCAGAGTATACGAAGGAGCCATGGAAAAGTATAAGACCCTCATAGAACTGGACATGAAAGGAATTTGCCCATTATGCAGGAGCAAATCATGGAATAGCTTAGATAGGGCTAGACATAAGATAGGGAAGGCCACATCATGGTACGACAACCAGAGATATCAGAGTGTCATGTTTGTGGACGCCACCCCTGGAGGGAAATTAGCTAACCAGTGTAGAAAGGCCCTGAGAAAGACCCACTTAAAAATAAAGGTGGTAGAAAAGCCAGGAACCACCATAAAATCCCTGATCAGCAAAATCTACCCTTTTAAGAAAACCCACTGTACCAAGAGGAAATGTATCATATGTAAGGTGAACCCCCGGATAAACTGTAAAACTAGAAACGTAGTCTATAGCATAACTGTAAAACTAGAAACGTAGTCTATAGCATAAGATGTACAGAGGGTACTTGCAGAAACATGACAACAACATACATAGGTGAGACAGCTCGTAGCATAGGTGAAAGGATAGACCAACGCTGGGGGAACTAAAAGGACGAAAAAACGGGTCAGTACTATACGAACATGCTAGACAACAACATGACGGTAACATAGACAACATAGAAATTAGAATAATATCTAAACATAGGAATGACCCAGCAGATAGGCAAATCAGAGAGGCCAGTGAAATAGAAATTAGAAGACCAAAGCTAAACAGAAAGAATGAGTGGAACAACAACAACACCCAAACAAATAACACTGACCTAAGAGAAGTATAAATAAGTAAATAAAATAAAATAAAATAAGATAAATAAATACATACACAAGCACAATAACAACAAGCACATAAACACACACTAGTCACCCAGCAGACACAACACTATACACACTAGTCACTCAGCACACATAACACTATACACACACGAAAACGCATGCGCAAAGAAGACAAAATAAAATAAACAAAGAAGCAAATAAATAAATAAATATATAGACAGACTGAATAAAAAAAATGGCGTAGACATACAACACAACAGGAGGAAAAAAAAATATAGCACCACTGACGATGTTGCAGATGTGCAACGAAAGATTTATGTAAATTATGTAAACTATATATATGTTTGTGTCTATATTGTATCAGTATTATTTTTGACCGTCGGTCAGTCAATGGCAACATTGAGGACCGAGTAAGTTAGATCGCAGATATAAAAGACAGCGAGAAGCGAAAACCAACCAAACAGTGAGTGTGTTCTGTTATTAATTCTGGCAATATTACACAAATATGACCCTCCCAAGTATAACAATATTTGTTTCGACACACGATTTCATATAAAAAAACCTCGCTAAACTAATATATATATATATATATATAAACGGAAAAAATAAAACGAAATTTCATTTCCCACTCCTAGTACGGCTGTTATTTAAATATATATATATATATATATATATATATATATATATATATATATATATATATATATATATATGTAGATAAATCTACCAAGAGTTTACGGTAGTGTCCAATCCGTATGAAGAACTCAATGTAATCCGGATATCATGGAAAGAAGAGATGCAATGAAAAATCACTTTCGGTGAAAGATAAACGGAATACAGAGTCAAGATAAAATATTAAAAAAATAATGAATAAAACAATGAAACAGTTCCTTATATTAAACAAAAAAAGTTCATTATTTCTGAAGACGGCATATATATGTGTTTGGTATGTATATTTAATTTTGATAGTTTGTATAATTTTGTATAATTTTGTACATAGATCTGTTGAATATGCATGCCAATTCTAACACATATATATCCTAGAAACGATCGTTAAATAATGAACTTTTTTTGTTTAATATAAGGAACTGTTTCATTGTTTTATTCATTATTTTTTTAATATTTTATATATATATATATATATATATTTATTAAAATAACAGATTAAAGTTTAAGCAAAGAATCGCTGCTTTCACCCTTAACGGGATCTTCTGAAACTAACAAAGTCAATCTGTAAACGCAGAAGTGAATATTTCAAAAAACGTTGCAACCGGAGGAAGACAGGAAGACGATACTTTGGTTCGTGGAAACCTGGTAAGAAACGTTTCGTTGAGGCTTTCCCGTCTTTCCACCAACGAGCGTATCTTCAACGACCATTCCACTTATTACAATGAAGCTCTTGCTCGAAGTGGATTTCTCGATAAGATAGCATATACAGAGTACGAAAATAGACCTAGAAGAAATAGATCCCGTCGCATTTGTTGGTATAACCCACCATATAATATGGAGGTGGCCACACCATTAGCTAAGATCTTTCTTTCCCTTATTACGAAGCATTTTCCCCCTACACATAAATATAGTAAAATTTTTAATAGAAATACTATTAAAATTTCTTACTCTACGACTCCTAACCTTGCACATAACATCACAGCTTCAAATTTAGCTAAACTACCTAGCCGTAGGAACACGTGCAACCCTGTAGTTAGTAGTAACTGTAATTGTAGGAATCGGGTTGATTGCCCCCTATCCGGGAAATGCCTCTCTAGTAACATTGTCTACAAATGTAAGGTTGTAACACCCACGTCCCGTAGGGCCTACATAGGTTTAACCGCCAATAGATTCAAGCAGTGTCTTTACATGCATACCCATTCTTTTCGTTACCCTCTAAGAAGGAATATCACGTCACTTTCAGCTTATATCTGGAGTCTAAAAGACAACCACACCCAATATAAGTTACACTGGGAGATCCTAGCTAGGGCTAGATCGTATAACGGAAATAAAAGACCATGTGACCTCTGCGCCGCTGAAGCCCTGGAAACACCCTACGCCACAGACCACATCTTAAACAAAAAATCTGAGGCAATTTCGGCTTGTAAACATAAATTGCACAAAACTTTCCTGTATTACACCCCACGTTATACCCTAACGGATAGTACGATTTATACGTGGATATTTTACGTCTTGATGTGGGAGCTAAGTATATGTTTTGTTTATACCATTACTTATTTGCATAGCGAACGTTTCCACGAACCAAAGTATCGTCTTCCTGTCTTCTTCCGGTTGCAACGTTTTTTGAAATATCCACTTCTGCGTTTACAGATTGACTTTGTTAGTTTCAGAAGATCCCGCTAAGGGTGAAAGCAGCGATTCTTTGCTTAAACTTTAATCTGTTATTTTAATAAATATTTGCTCTACGGTTCTTATATATTTGATATATATTTATCCTTATCGAGCCCTCTTTGGATTTTAGTCTTCAAATTTATTATTATTACTATATATATATATATATTGGAAAAGTAAATAACAACAACAAGGAGTACAGCTGCGAAAGGTGTTAGGTATTAGGTTCACGCTTGAGAGTGGGGGGCGGACGACGTTTCGGGCATAAGCCCTTCATCAGGACAATGGTGGGAAGGAGAGGAGTTCCGAGAGGGTGTGAGGGGTGAGTGATGGAAAAATATTAAAATAACAGGAAAAAAATTAAAATGAAGGGAAAAAATTATATTTAAAATAACACATGAGTGGGACAATCAGTTAAAGACAAGTGGTGAAAGGGTGTGAGGCGTGGAGAGGTGGTGGTGGGTGGATGAAAGGGGAGAGGGAGCGGAGTCTGGAGGCAGAGTGGGTGTATATGAGGATACGTACGAGTGTGTGTGTTTTTGTGTGGTGTGGATACGTATGTATGGTTGCGTGTGTGCGAAAATGGTGTAAGTATATGTGTGTGTGTGTATGTTCCTGAATGTTTTTTTCCGTGAGTGTGTGGAGAGATGGTGGAAATCCGGTATTATATCGTGGATATCCTGAGAGTGTGACCAGTGGTGTAGATATATATATATATATATATATATATATATATATATATATATATATATATATATATATATAAAAACAAATAACGAAACGAAATTAAATTTCGTTTCGTTTGTAACTCACTTTTGTATGACTGACGCTTAAACAATTAAGTTAAAAATGTACATCTACATATGCATACTGAAATACTAGTGTGTATATGAATACACACACGTATACATATGTAGGTGTAACAAGTATTTCACTGGTTGCTTTACTGTGAGCAGCCCAGCTATTCTGTATGTAAACACACAGACAAACCGG
This sequence comes from Eledone cirrhosa, assembly GCA_964016885.1. NCBI lineage: Eukaryota > Metazoa > Mollusca > Cephalopoda > Octopoda > Eledonidae > Eledone > Eledone cirrhosa. The sequence goes on from OZ024743.1 coordinate 296,249,464, forward strand.
TTTTTAGAGTCATACTGGTTTTCGGGGGAACACCTTCCCTCTATTCTCCAGAAAGCCAGACAAGGAATATTGAACTAGTTTCGTTGTTGTTACAACTCATCAGCAATATATACCTATCTACCGGCCCTTCTGGAGAATTGTAAAAGCACTCCGGTGAACCGGTGCGTACTCACACTCTATGCAAATTAGTCTGCCCACTACTAATTTTCATAGAAAAAGCATATAACGATATGTGCTTTTACAATTCTCCAGAAGGGCCGGTAGATAGGTATATATTGCTGATGAGTTGTAACAACAACGAAACTAGTTCAATATTCCTTGTCTGGCTTTCTGGAGAATAGAGGGAAGGTGTTCCCCCGAAAACCAGTATGACTCTAAAAACCGGTTTGTCTGTGTGTTTACATACAGAATAGCTGGGCTGCTCACAGTAAAGCAACCAGTGAAAGACTTGTTACACCTACATATGTATACGTGTGTGTATTCATATACACACTAGTATTTCAGTATGCATATGTAGATGTACATTTTTAACTTAATTGTATATATATATATATATATATATATATATATATATAGAAAGATTTGAATGGATACAGTTTAGTTGAAAGGAATTTATTGACACGTGTTTCTATATGGATGTGTATGTATGTGTATGTGTGTACACATGGACTAGAGTATGTATGTATATATGTGTGTGTCTATACGTGTGTATATAAAGATAAGTTGAGTATGAAAATGTATACACATGAGCGCGTATGTATGTACATGAATACATGTGTGTATATATATGTGTATGCATGTGTATATATATGTAAGTATGAATATGTGAATTGTGTGTATATGTATTTTGTAGAGGTGTGCAAATATATTTGTGTGTGAATGCGTGGGTGAAAGGATACGTACACTTGAAAGAAAAATTTAAGTCTGAATGTTAATTAAGTGCAAACACAAAACCAACCACGCATATCTTCACTATCTCTAATCCTTCTATAGATTTAGAAAAATAACCAATAATATATTCTATAAAAAATGTCATAACAACAGATGGGAATCTAATTACTCACTGCCACCAAGAATTCTCACTGCTATCGAAAAACCACTCCTTCAACTATTCTTCTAACAACTTCACCCCTCCCTCCTAATATTCTCTATAAAAACTAAATAGGTCCTCAGTAATATTATTCTGATGAAATGACAGTAAATAATAACATTGAAATATTGAATGTCTGCATAACTAAAAGTTTGTAGATAGCTGTTTTAGGTTATGTAACTGTTATAGAAACACGTGTCAATAAATTCCTTTCAACTAAACTGTATCCATTCAAATCTTTCTATTTTTCTCCGGATTACTTTTGGAACTACAACTGGAACCGTCGAGCAAACTCTACGTGAACTGATAATCTACTGTGTGTAATATTTATATTACAACACAACGGAAAATACTGTATATTTACCTCCTGTAAAGTCGAGCAACCCACACAGCAAACGCAACCACAACAATGGAAAAACACTACCTGGATATGTCACTCAAAAACATACCAACCCAGGGTAGAAAGGAATATTTATTGAGCATGATTCAAAAAACTAATGAATTCATTCGACGTGTCAGGTGGAAAACGCTCCACTATGATAGAAGCCGTATGAACTCAACATTAGAAAGTGGTGTAAACAACAAATTCGGTTTTAGGACTTGTAAAAACCCACCCACCAACCCACTATTAGATGCATTTGAGCAGGACCTTATGAACTTAATCCTTAAAATTAAATTCAAAGGACGCAACACCAACAGCAAATTACAGAAAGATATAAAAAAACTACTGGACGACCTTAAAAACACCAAAGGAATTGTAGTAAAAGCGGACAAAACATCAAACCTGTACACTATGGATTGCACTACATACAACAACTTCATTCGAAAAGAATTACATAAAAAATATAGAAAAACGAGTGAAGTAACCCTTAAGCACATCAATGATGAGGCATGCGAAATAGTGAAAAATCTCGGAATCGAAGATAGGACAGGACCACTCTTACCGGCGGTACCCACCTTCAATCTTAAGGACCACAAGGTAAACTTTGATAATGACCCTAAAATTAGATTAATCTGTCCCTCTAAATCAGATATAGGTAAAATAAGCAAATATATCTTAGATAGAATCATCCCCCAAATTAAGGCTAAGGTTAACATTAAACTCTGGGGGAAGACCCAAGAAGCAATAAGATGGTTTAATAGCATTAGCAATAAGAATAAATCTAAGTTTATCCAGTTTGATATCGATGAATATTACTCATCGATATCACCTGAAACTTTGAATAGAGCCATTAAGTTTGCTAAGGATAACTCTGACCTTACAAACGATGAAATTAAGATTATATTAGAAGCTAGGAAAACTATAGTCAAATTTGAGAACAGTTATTGGGTACGTAAAGATAGACCCTCTAACTTTGACATAACAATGGGCTCTAACGATTCGGCGGAAATAACTGATATTGTGGGGTTATTTATCGCCTTTAGACTCCAGGAAAAATTCAGCAATCTCCACGGCGGAATATACCGCGACGATGTTCTCCTCCTAGCTAAAAACCTTAATAACCAAAAACTAGAAAAACTACGCAAAGATATAAGAAAACTACTACTCGAAATAGGACTAACTATAACATATGAATACAACCTTAAAGTAGTTAACTTCCTGGATGTCACACTCAATTTAAACTCTGGTTTGATTAAACCGTTTCATAAATTGAATGAAAATCTCAAATACGTAAATGTTGGGTCTAACCACCCCATCTCTATAATTAAATCTATCCCTAAAAATATTTCCCTTAGAATCTCGGGTCTATCTTCTAACATACAAGTATTTAAGGAACACGCCGAGTACTACGATAACGCCCTTAGTAAAGCAGGCTACCTCAACAAAATAGAGTACATAGATGGGAACAATCAAAACACCCAAAATAAATCCCACATAGGTAGATATAATAACACAACACCAAACCACACTTACTACCATAGTATGCACACCAGTAAACCAACAAACAAAACTAATAGAAAGCGATGCAAAGAGTACTTATGGTATAACCCCGAATACAATAGCTCCATTAGTACAAATTTACCAGTACTCTTCTTTAAAATAATTAAAAGACATTTTCCCACATCACACAAATACCACAAAATCCTAAACCCTACCACTATAAGACTGTCATACTCTACAGCGTTAAACCTTGAACAACACATAAAAAAGATCAATACTAGAAGGTTAAACGAAAACACTAAGAACTTAAGTACAAAGAACACAAAAAAAACAGTAGACAATACACTACAGAACATAAATAAACCACACCTAAGTTCGTCCGCAATACTACTCCAGAGAAAACCCAACGTACACAACTGTAACTGCACCTATCCTGACAACTGCCCCCTCGGCAATAACTGCCTGGAAAAAAATATTATTTATAAGTGTACCATTAAATCCGGAGGCAACGAGTGGTATTACGTGGGATCAACGGCAACATCGTTTAAATCTCGATTGTATAGGCATTCTTACTCAATAAAACACCAGAGCCAAAGAAATGTAACAACTCTAGCAGAAAAAGCTTGGACGCTCAGGGATAGCGATCAAAAGTTTACCCTAAAATGGGAAAAATTAGCTAAAACCCAAAGCTTTTCCAGGAGCCAAAATTTCTGCAAATTGTGTAATCTTGAGATTTATTACATAATCACACACAAGAAGAAACTGCTGAATAACAGAATTGAACGAACATTATTCTGCCGTCACAGAACTAAAACCCTTTTTTCCCACTACAAGCCGAATATTACATAAAAGAGGGACATCCCCCAACTATATAAACCTTAATCTAGTTAGAAAAATATAAAAACAATCTCTTCTCAACATATATTAATAACCTTAAATTACCATACTAATAATGAAAAGATATGCTGATGAGAATAGGTACAAATATGCGATAATGAATGTGTCTAAAAACGTCCATAAGTATGTATATATATGTGAAAATGTATATAAATAAGTAAATATATATATATGTTTGATGTGTATAGTTAGATGTAAGTGTATTCATGTATTAAAGTGCTTATATATATATATATATGTATATGTGTGTATATGTATGTTTGTGTATGTATGCATATGTATATATATATATATATATATATATATATATATATATATATATATATATATATATATATATATATATATGTATATGTATATATGTATGTATATATGTGTATGTATATATGTGTATATGGATGTGTATGTATGTGTATGTGTGTACACATGGACTAGAGTATGTATGTATATATGTGTGTGTCTATACGTGTGTATATAAAGATAAGTTGAGTATGAAAATGTATACACATGAGCGCGTATGTATGTACATGAATACATGTGTGTATATATATGTGTATGCATGTGTATATATATGTAAGTATGAATATGTGAATTGTGTGTATATGTATTTTGTAGAGGTGTGCAAATATATTTGTGTGTGAATGCGTGGGTGAAAGGATACGTACACTTGAAAGAAAAATTTAAGTCTGAATGTTAATTAAGTGCAAACACAAAACCAACCACGCATATCTTCACTATCTCTAATCCTTCTATAGATTTAGAAAAATAACCAATAATATATTCTATAAAAAATGTCAAAACAACAGATGGGAATCTAATTACTCACTGCCACCAAGAATTCTCACTGCTATCGAAAAACCACTCCTTCAACTATTCTTCTAACAACTTCACCCCTCCCTCCTAATATTCTCTATAAAAACTAAATAGGTCCCCAGTAATATTATTCTGATGAAATGACAGTAAATAATAACATTGAAATATTGAATGTCTGCATAACTAAAAGTTTGTAGATAGCTGTTTTAGGTTATGTAACTGTTATAGAAACACGTGTCAATAAATTCCTTTCAACTAAACTGTATCCATTCAAATCTTTCTATTTTTCTCCGGATTACTTTTGGAACTACAACTGGAACCGTCGAGCAAACTCTACGTGAGCTGATAATCTACTGTGTGTAATATTTATATTACAACACAACGGAAAATACTGTATATATATATATATATATATATATATATATATATATATATATATATATATATATATATATATATATATATTGGTAAACGGAATAGAAAATGCTGACAAATTGTTCACAGTGAAAAATAGTTTAAATAGTTATAAGTGAGAATTAGTAATTGTATTGGTTAGTATTCAGTTTTGGTTTTAAGTTTTACCGGTTGCGCATTTCTAATGCTTTTCAAAAATAATTTTGAGATCAAGCGTCCGTGATGTTTGCTCTGATCTGATTAGTTTTGGGAATTCTACCTGTTTTTATGTTAAAAAAGTGGCTCCAGCGGTATTAAAATAAGTTTTGCGCCAATTCGTGTTGCAAAAATTCTTGTGGTCAAAACAATTTTGATTGGTCGGTAGAGGTCATGTGAATGTAAAAAATTGATTTTGCGCCAAATGTAGGTTTGTGTCGGCTGACTGAGAAATGACTCTTTCACAACAAATATGTGTGTGTGTGTGTGTGTAGTAGTAGTAAAGTGTTCGTTGTTGTGATAATGGTCAGCAGGGTTGTGTGTGCGAACCGCAGCCTGTTGACAGTTCAAATGCCTATTAAGACAAGTGTGTGTGTGTGTGTGTGTGTGTGTGTGTGTGTGTGTGTGTGTGTGTGTGTGTGTGTGTGTGTGTGTGTAGCAGAGTAATTCGTGGTAGAGGGATGGTCAGTAGGAATGTGTCTGTAAGTGAGTGGGGGATATTTTAACATGTTAAAAGATATTTTTCAGCTCTTGTCTTATACGGAGAAGTGCGTGTGTGTGTGTGTATATATGTCTCTTTGTATGTTAATATACGCGTGTGTATGTGTGTGTGTATATATGTGTGTGTGTGAGAATGTGTGTGTGTGTGTGGGTGGACCAGTATTTTTTTCCTGGTAAAATGGTGTACATTATTCGATATTTTCAGTAAAAACGATTCTCTCAATAGAACATCAAAAACCTTAATAATAAAAAGTGTGAAATGATATATAGTATTGGCATAATACCAAGGTGTGTGTGAGTGTGTGTGTGTGTGTGTGTGTCCAGATTGTACGTACTGAAAGGGGATCCCTTAGGCTTTGCCGTATTGGAATACCTGTGCACAAATATGTATCTGGAGTGTGTCCAGAAATTCTATACCTGTGCACAAACTGTACACCTGTGCACAAACTGTACACATGTATCTGGAGTGTGTCCAGAACTTGTATACCTGTGCATAAA
>OZ024743.1:296260753-296265753 GCA_964016885.1 Eledone cirrhosa
GTCCATCGGTCCCGGGCGGAAGGTCCTACCGAACAGACTGGCCAGTTCATCTTCCTCTACGCCTAGAGTTTCACCGAGCGCGTCGTCGCACTTGCTGCGGACCAACCCTCTATAGAATGACGAAGTGGAGTCTCCACTGATCGCCGGGTCCGCCTGCCAGAGGGCTGTGAGCGCCTGAGCACATTCGATGTGCCAGTCGCCCATTTTCCTCGGTCTTTGCTTGACCCAGGACTGCAGCTCGGTCAGCGAGACGAGTTGTGGGAAGGCTCGCCTCACGAACGGGGCCCACACCGGTTGTCCGGTGAGGAATACGTAGAGATGCCGCAGCCTGAGCGCGTGTTTGCGCATCGTCAACCACGGCATCCCCAGCCCTCCGTTAGAAGGGTGTTGGCAGCAGATGGATCTTCTCACCAAAGGAGCCCGCCTCTTCCAAAAGAATCGGAAGAGCGCGCGCTCCATTTTGGCGAGCGTTTTGGCTGGACAAGTCACGACGGTCAAGCGGTAGTAGATGGCGGACGCTATAAAAGTGTTCGCCACCTCCGCTCGACCTTTCAAGGATAGTTTGCACTCGGCCCACTTCTGGGTGAGTGCAAACACCTTGGCCGTCACTTCGTTCCAGTTCTTCTCCACCTGGAGGTCCGGACCAAACCAGACCCCGAGCAGCTTTACCGGTCCTTCCGTCCAGCGTCCGACGACGCCATCGGAAGGCATCGGTTTGCCCCTCCACGATCCGAGTTGCAAACCGATGGACTTGTCCCGGTTCAGCTTCGCTCCTGTGAGACTTTCGTATTCCTTTAGTAAGGTGCCGACTTCCTCGATTTGCGAGGCGCTCGACACCATTACTGTAACGTCGTCGGCGTAGGCCGACGCCGCTTTCCGCAGTCCCGGTTCCAGAGGGATGCCCTGCAATAGCTCCAGCTTCCGCAGTAGTGGCTCGAGAGTCAGTACGTACAGAAGGGAGGAAAGAGGGCATCCCTGTCGAATGGATCGCGTAATATGGAACGGCTCCGAGAGGTAGCCGTTCACCTTGACCCTTGAGCAGATGTTGCTGTTGTGCATTGCAGCAATCCAGCCCTTGAACACGGGTCCGAAGCCTGCCGCCTCGAGCACCGCATCCATATATATATATATATATAGATAGATAGATAGATAGATAGATAGATAGATAGATAGATAGATAGATAGATAGATAGATAAGTTTCTATTTATTTGCCACGAGGGCACAAAAGAAGGGGACAAATACAAGGGGGGAGTTTATATAAAGGAACGAGTAAAAAAAAGTAAATAAATATAAAATTAACAATACAGTCCTCAATAGGGAGGAGGCGTTTTGTGGGTTTCACCCCCCCCCCCCCCCCGAAAAAGTGTGTAACCCTTTTCCTTAGGAACACAGAGAGGGGGTGCTCCTTTGCACTTCCACCTTTCCACCGACAGGCTGATAACGAGAGAAGGCCCATTCACACGGGCCATTCTCGCTACTTTCACCCACCTTTAATAAAACTTGCTGGGGTAGAGCACCTCTCTCTCCAGTCTGATCCTTCTCTTAAAATGGTATTTAAAGAAAAGGAACAGTTGTTGGCCGGAGAGAAAGGTGTCCGACCTCAGCCCTTTCAAACGTGTCTACCATACCACCTCTTTCACCATGGCTATTACACAGAGGAAGACCGCCTCTCCTTCATTTTTGAAGGGGAGAGGCGGCTTGATCGTTACAATGGACTCAGTGGCCAACCGAATTGGTCCCACCCGTGACAGCAGTCGTTCGACATAGCCCCACAGATCGGCAATGGTTTCCTCGTCGCGCACGCATCTGGGACAGATTTTTTTCGAGTGGTCCCTAGCCGGGCGCCCCTGTTTGTAGAGCATTTCTCGAACGGGCAGCGCCCGTCGGTAGCACTGCCTGGCCAGGGACTTCTGAAAGTTGTCCATAGGTCCCGGGCCAAATGTCCTCCCAAATAGGCTGGCCAGTTCGTCTTCCTCCCTGCCTAGGGCACGTATTTTGCTTCGGACAACGCAGCCTTCGTGTTTCGCGTCGAAGAACTGGTCCAAGGCCGTTCTTGACGCTAGCACTCTGGCTACGTCGCCGCTTCTAATTGCCTCTTCTACACTATCTACCAACTCCCTTTCCTTCCTATTTCTATCTGAGGCTAACTCCTTACTAACTCCTATTGAAGCCACTCTAATCTCTCTTTTGAGAGAGCCCCACCACCTGCTGTTGACGATGACGCCTGTCAACCGCTCCTTAACTAATGTACTAATCCGGTTCCTGTAAGCCTTACTTGCCGGTAAGGACAAGTTGAGCTTCCAGTAACCGGGTCCCTGTCTATGCGTTCTATCAAGGTTGACCATGGAGGTCATTAACTTGTGGTCTCAATAGCCAACCATTAGCATTTTTGGACAACTTAAAAAGTCCCTATCCTTATTTCTAACTAAGAACCTATTTAGGTACGATCTAGATTGACCGCTATGGTTTCTCCAAGTCCAGGTTGGCACAGTCGGAAAATCTAGTCGATATATATCGGCCAGGTCGAATCGGCCGATTAACCCCTTGAGGCTGTTACAACCCCCTCTATCAGGACATGCCCCTACATAGTCCCAACGTGCATCTAGGATACCATTCCAGTCCCTCACTAAAAGCAAGGAGCGGGACGTCCCTAGAAAAGTCTCAAGAAGATGGAAGAAGTCCGGCCGCGTTGACCCAAAAGGGCCGTAAACGGCGACCAGCCTTCACCACTGCCACTGTCCAGAACCACTAGTCGACCCTCCGGGTCCAAGTGTACCGTCTGCGTAGCGAGACCCAGATGTTTTTGCAGCAGAACGACAACCCCACCCCCACCTCCGGGCTGACAGAGAGATGCACACAATTTCCATGGGGGTGGGGTGGGTTGTTGTGTTAGGGGGGGCATCAGTGTGTGGTGTGGTGGGGTGTTTGGAGTTGTGTGGGTGTCTGGGGAGGGGGATCTTTTAGGAGGACACGGTTAATGGGTCTGACGCAGGAGGGGGGGGGGGGCACGTTCTCTTTAAAAGTGTCTTTTAACGTTTTGTAAATGTCCATTGGGGCTTTTAGCATTTTTAGATGGAGAAGCCCCGTTGCTTGTGCGAAATTCGAACCTTCGGTTTTTATTAAGTTGTTATTATAAATAATGTTTAACAGTTTTTTTGTTTATTGTACTTATGTAGGTATATGCAAATTTTTCTTTTTGCGTGATGTTTTTTGTTTGCTGTTGTTGTGTGTTTTTTTGTGTTGATGGCTGTGTTCTGGCTTGGGGAGGAGTTGTTTGTATTTGTGTTCCTGTGGTGTCTTTTCTTTTTTTTTCTTTTAACTCTATGAAAGTGTCCCGCCCCCCTCGTCTGATGACGAAAGGCGGTCGTCTTCCGTATTCGAGGGGACGGGTTCATTTTCGGCTCGTGTTTGTGGTGTGGGTGTATTTGTTTTCGGGGGGGGGATGGAGGGATTGTTTTCAGTTGTGTTTTAACTTGTGGTGTTAGTTGTTTTTGTGGTGGTGGTGGAGGTTGTGTTGTTAGTGTTGTAGTGGGCAAAATCGGTGTTTTTTTGTTTGCTTGGGAACAGGCAGCCCTCAGGTGAGCTCTGCCACCACAGAGGTAACAAGCGTGTCGTCTACCTTCCACTGTAATGTCTAAGTAGGCAAGCCCATCCAGCAATATGCAGTCGGGACCCTAGCAATTCGTTCTGGCTGCATTTGCACCAGAACTTGCAGGTTAGTTCCACCGAACACGTTGCTGGAAGACGTACCTACCGAAATTACTGCATCCTCTTTCAAGTCGAGGAGGCCACACAGTACCGCCCAGAAATCAATATCTGGATCGATACTGTGTATGGTCAATCTTTGTGTTTTTCTTCCCAAATAAGTGGGGAAGAAGGTAAATAAGGGGGACACAATTGGGGCCAGGGAATGTTTTTCGGCCGTCAATTTATCTTTCATTCGGATGGATAGACTACCGTAGAGTCTATTCTTCCGAATGAATACAATGTTTTTCAGATGATCTTTTAACGCCAGTTCAATCTCTGTATGTGTAAGTTGTACTGGCTTACGGGTTTTGTTTGATATTGTCCTATAAATAATAGTTTTTAAGCTATTTTCCTTTTTTAGCTCTGGGGGAAAATTTAAAGAAAATAGACCATTCTCCTCCAAAGTTATATACTTCCGTGCATTTTCCATTTGCTAGGCCATGTTCGAAATGTCAATAGGTTCGTACACGATAGTTTTTTTATGCTTTGCGCGAACGGCATTTTGTTCGCCCCCTCTTTGTTTACATTTGTCGAAATGTGGTTTTCTTGTTTTTTGTTGTTATAATTTTCATTTTTTGTTGTGTTTGTGTTATTTATGTTGGTGTATGAGTTCACATTTTTTCCCCGTTGGGGTTAGACTCCATTTTTTCAAAATGTTCACTTATATTTTCAGTATCCGAGAGACTCGGAGTTACAGCTACTACTTCTCTTTCACCTTTGCTGGTGGGTGTGGCACCGTGAAAAGTCGAAACGGCATCCATTAATGTTGGCAATTTCTCCGAGTAAATTTTTTCCACATTTTTTTCATTAGGGTTAGGCTACATTTTTTCAATGTTTCCAATAATCATTATTCTTTCAGTAGGGAGGCTTGTTGACTCAGCTACCCGATCTCCTTCAGTTTGTTTAGTGGGCGTGTCATCGTTACCTGTGGTAATGGCTTCCATTACCACTAGCGTAGAGACAATCACAAGATTTTTAGGATGAAAAATTTCACCCCAAAAGGGGTGAAATAAATTAACCCTAATGTCCGAAGACCCAGGCAAGGGGGTTAATTAACACAATAACGCAAGAATACAGACAAACACTTACTGTTAACACGTAATATCTCCAATACTCGAGGAGCCGATGTGATAAATGTCTATAACATCCGGAGATAGATAGATAGATAGATAGATATATGTATGTATATATTGGAATAATGTGTGTGTCATAGACTCATAACCGACGACCCTATAAACTCAGGTGAAAACGG
>OZ024743.1:296275753-296285753 GCA_964016885.1 Eledone cirrhosa
GGTTATAAACTATGGCCATATACATTTGGTCGTTTTATTCATGGTGTCACTCTTTCTTAACTTTGTGTTTACTCTGGACGAAAATGCACCGTTAAATGTTTTGTGACCGCCTCAAACAATTCTATTGGTATCTGTTCTACCGCGGCTAAGACTTCGATTCATACCTATATGTGTGTGCGTGTGTGTGTGTGTTTGTGTGTGTGTAATTCAAGACAGTAAGGATTGTGAATGAACGAGTGCGAGAGGGAAAAAGAGAAGGGAGGATAACTAATTTATATTATAATGATAAATACCATTAGTAGCCATATTGTCTGATAATTGTTTCTACTTTTGGCACAAGGCCAGCAATTACTCAGTACATTACTGGTACTTTATTTTATCGACCCCGTAAGGATGAAAGGCAAAGTGAACCTCGGCGGGATTTGAACTCAGACCGTAAAGGGACGTAAATATTGTCTGATAATGTTGGTAATTTAGCTCCGGAATCGAGCAACGTTTAAAAAGATGTGAAACGAATCTTCTGCTGGATGGGAAACAAATTTACTGTGGGTAGCATTCCCGGAAGTTCTCTGACTGATTTCTACTTAGATAAATTGGGAGTAGGAGTTTGTGTATCACCAAGAGATATGATGAAATATTGTGACTGATATGAACGCAGTGAACGCAAAAACCGTGTTTCTGTAATCAAATCCCTCACCATGCCGGCCATTTTGTTTTTACTTTGTTATTATTTTTTTCTATATTACGCAGTAATGTTCATGTAGGAGCCAATATTCCTTCCTTGAATATGCATGTGTCGGGTGTTTGCTTTTTCTTTAGCATTTATTTTATCTCTTTTTAAATAATTGCTTTTTTATCTTTTGTTTCTATCTCTGTATCATTGAGCGTTGTCCGATCAACTATCTTCGCGCCACAGGTTTGCAGATGTTTGATCACGCAGAGGCTTGCAAAGAAGAAACGCATCATTATCATTTTATTTATTACCATTTCCCTTTTTATTTTTTTATTTCTTCATATTTCATCCTGTATTATTATTTTGCAAGATGACATAAGCTCGGAAATTAATAATAAATAAAAAATAAAATACATAAAGAGATCGGAAATATCTTTATGTCGCCATTTTCATTTTATTATTATTAACTGTCTTGTCTTTCTAACAATGGATGGTGAGACGATAAAGTTGCCTTCCACACCCTATCATTCCTCTCACATCATACTGAGTTATGCAAGCATATAATAACAAACTGTCACTTGACTGCTGAACTTCATCATAGCCGGCATCATCTTAATTGACTAAGACATCCACCAGGGGAATAACTTGCATGATGCATTTAACATAAATTGTAAATCAGTCAAAAGTTGCAGATCAGTTATCACACGCAACATGTAGACAGAACCAGGTCAAATTGCAATGCTAGCCGAGAAGTTTTTTTTTCTTTTTTCCGTGAAAGTCACTCCAAACCAGGCGGCAAATAACCAACAATGCAGCAAGCCCCAAGTAGCTATTTAATTTGTTGGAAGTTACAAAAGAGAAGGAGAAAATAGCGAATTTAATAAGACGCTACTTTTGAAATAAGACAACGTACAGCAGTTGATTTTAAGGAATTTAAATTATATCTATCATAGGTGGGGAATGAAATGTTCTGTAAGACAGATGTTACAGATTTTTAGTTAGACGTTATGTATTTAAGTTGTATCGTCATGTATTATTTAGAGCTGTTACAGGATTTGAACTCGGTTATAGAGGAAAAAATCTATACAAAAACCACGCATGTTAATTATAAAAATTCTATTACTTCTGGAAGTTACTGTAGCTGTTGCTTGATACGAATTCGGAGTTGATTGAATAGATATGTAACCAAAAGCATTCCTGCCACGATCATCTGGATTTGTTTTTTTTGTGTGTTCTTTTTTGTTTTTGTTTTTTTTTGTTTTTTAGTTTTCGTGATATTATGTACCACGAACTACATTATACAAAGTGTTCGACTGTTTTTTAGAACGGTATGATTTGTGAAAGATTTAACTGCTATTTCTAGCTGATTAAACAGCTCGTTGCTTAGAGAGTTGATTTACCTCAAAATGTGATAGATATTTAATTATGTAAACCGTCTCTTCGTGAGTTAAATGTTTTGGTCAGTGGTTCAGCGTAACGCCGATGAGATTATAAAACTCTCGAGCTATTAGCCAATGGAATGGATGGAAGATAGAATGAACCTCCATCGGTTTCGATGGAACGTTCTACTTGTGAAATTAACGGGCAATTGGCTGATAATTTTATAGACAGTCTACAGACACTTAGTGCAATTCTCAGGGAGATTCGATTTCATACAGTTATAACAAGACTAGCCCGTTGAATTACAGAAACAATCCATCCGACTGGCTTTCAAATTGTTTTCCTCTACACAATTCCACTCAGAAGCCAAGGGTCGACCCGAACCTAAGATAAATAACACTTGCCCAAGATGCTCCGGAATGGGATCAAACATGGGCCCTAATGATTGTGAAGCTAACTCCCTAACCGTTGCGTCCACTCTCAGTATTCCCTCCTTGCCTCCTTACCAATATCGGAGAACTTGAAAAGGATCATGGACACCCCCCTACAAAATAGTAATAAAAATGAACTTATTGAACCTTACTACCAAATTCTCATTAAAATAAAACAATTGAAATATGTGTCTGCAAATACGAACTCAAGAACCATGAGCTTAATATAAACTGTTCTACGAGCCTTCTTGAAACAGTATCCAACGTCAGGTGCGGAGCAAATTCAAGGTTATGCTGAATGTTTTCTTCGATTACCGATGTGTTGTACATCAGGAGTACGCACCAGAAGGAAATTCAGTTATGAAGGAATACTATCAACATTCCTCCAACGTCTTCATGTCGCAGCTAGGTGCAAGAGACCGGATCTGTGGACCTCTCAAAACTGGAAGCTACATCATGACATGACTCCTTCATCGCAACTGATCCAATGTTTCTTGGCAAAGAAAGCTATTTTACTCACTCGTTAGGCTCCCTGCTCAACAAACATGGTTCCTGACTTTTTTGATAACCGAGAAAACATTATGCAGATGCGGACTGCAACGACGAACCTAAAAGCCATTCCGGAAGACGCATTTCAGATGTGCTGTAAACTGTGGAAAGATCGCTAGGCTAATGGAGATGCGCAACAAGGAGCGTAGTAATTGAGCCGCACCAAATATGCAGTTTTACCCACCCAAAATCGGATACTTTTTCGACAAACCTCGTATATATTACACAAAGATATTCCTCCTTCGGAAACTCTAATATAATTCTTATGTTAAAGAAAGGAAGTTGTGTTCGAAATAAATATAGAAAAAATGGCCACCAATTCAAAATTTCATTCTAATATTATTATATATGAACCGCAGTTGCATACAACGGAAAAAATCGTAAATCATACATTATAACATTATTTTTTCTTCTTAGTCTATAGTTATATAAGGAGAGTTTGTTGCTGTTGTTCAACATTTTATATATCTAATTCTGATTTATAAAATATTATATAAAGCCTAAAAATCTATAAAAGAATATATGAAATGTCCATGTTGAAAATCTACACGCATGTACGAATACATATGTGTGTGTGTGTGTGTGTGTGTGTGTGTGTGTGTGTGTGTGTGTGTGTGTGTGTGTGTGTGTGTGTGTGTGTGTGTGTGTGTGTGTGTGTGTGTGTGTGTGTGTGTGTGTGTGTGTGTGTGTGTGTGTGTGTGTGTGCGTGTGTGTGTGTGTGTGTGTGTGCGTGCGTGTGTGTAATTGAAAAATTCATTTACAAAAAAATCATATATATATATTTCATATATATACACACACACACACACATATATACATACATATATATATTTATCTATATATCCACACACACATATATATATATATATATATATACACATCTATATATATTATATATATAGATATATATATATATAATATATATATGTGTGTGTGTAGAGAGAGAGAGAGTGAGAGAGAAAGAGAGAGAGATGGGGGGAGAAAGAGAGAGAGAGAGAGCGCAAGAGAGAGAGAGGCCATATTATCTATAAAAAATATGCAAAACATTTAAGTTAACCATCGTAAATTTCTTGTAATTCAGGTAGAGAAATGTCATAGTTGAGACCATTCATCCTAACTTAGCAACAAAACCTATGTAATAAACTAAAGGAAATTAACTAGAAGTGACATATTTTTAAGGATTTTGCCATTATTTATATTTCTTTTTCTATTAAATGTTTATATGTTGTGGTTGGTTTTGCTTTACGTTATACCGTTATAGCGAGAAATGGTGGAAGCGAGAATCTATCTTTCTATGAATATAGTATTTTGACGAGAATCTAAGGATGAAGAAGAATGAATTGAAAAAATGTTAAAAAAGGAAGGAATTTAGAATTGTGTAGAAAAATGTTTTTTTTTTTTTTTATGTAGTAACAGACAACAGTTATCTTATATACATATATATATATATATATATATATATATATATATATATATATATATATATATATATATATATATATATATATATATATATATATATATATATATATACGTCTATATGTGCGTGGTCGGAGTGTTTGTGTTGACTGTGTGTTTTTGTATATCTCTGTGTGTGCCGGAAGAATTATTTTGTAAAGAAGAAACACTATACGAGTCAACGAGTCTGATATATATATATATATATATTTTCTACACATTGGGATTCTTTCTCACGTCGTGTAGACGCGTTCTTGAGACTAGTAAAATGAGGTATCCTCTTGATAAGTCGGCAGACCTCGCAAGGACTCTATATCTTTATGATATATTGTTTTTGTTTATGCCACGAAACTACGTAGTCGAGGAATTTAGGAGCAGTTTAGGTATGATACATTTTATTACTAATTATATCTAAATGTTTCTTCTCTCTTCATAATGTATATATATATATATATATATATATATATATATATATATATATATATATATATATAAGAAAGGAAATGTGGTAAGGAACAAGATGGACCATAACGCACCAGAGTACTCAATACTAAGGGTAGTAGAGTGGGAAATAAGTAAAAGTATGACCCCGACGGCAGAGCTCAAGCCGTTTCGACGGATATTTCTGGACATAGCGTCCAGAAATACCCGTCGAAACGGCTTGAGCTCTGCCGTCGGGGTCATACTTTTTCCTATATATATATATATATATATATATATATATTTCGTTCGCACAGATAGAAGCCATACACATGCACGCATACATACTCTTCATCATGTAGTTTCATTGTCAACTGCAGTGCTGTTCCATGGTATCGTTGTTTCTGTTACATGTAGAGAAACCTCGTGTTTGAGATACTCCCACCAGTTTTGTACATGTGGCTTCTACCCTCCACCACAGCGTGTTGTTTAATGCCATTTTGAACATTTATCTGATCGATTATCTTGTTTATGTGTTCAGCATCACATGACCGAGAACTTACTTCTAATTCCGGTCAAACTTTTCTGTCGATACTTACTCATGTCCAGCTTTGTGTCCCTTTCCTTTGGAGAAAACTTATGCTACTATCGATTGGATGTTTATTTCTGGTAACGCACACAAGACATTTTCTTTTATCACTTGCCTTCTCATGTATGCCAGAATTAAAGGGAAATCTTCTTATATGACATTAAAGAGTGAAGTAACTCTGTGAATGAGCTTCTGGTGTGGTGGGGGGAGGGGGGGGGGGGGGTTCTGCCATTGCCAACTGGATTACTATTTGTTTTTATTGGGGCTCTTCCTGATGCCATCGAAGCTGTTGCGACCACTGACACAGGCAATGTCCTTTTCCTTAGAGTGTTAAACCAGAACAGGGAAATATATTTATTAATTTATTTATATATACAATCGTTTTTTGAAGCGTTGAGCGAGTTTGAATTTTGTATGTTTGTATCTTATTGTAAGCTGTTGCAATACATGGGTGACTATTACATAGTCAAAACTATATCGAAACAGCTTACAATAGGCTACCATACTTTCCATATATACAAATATGAGCAAAACATCTATTCAAGCGTGAGAAGTCGCCCCATGTGTTTTGTCAGAGCTCCCTACGAATCAGAGTATTGTCTACTCCTAGCTGAAGCTGTACGATTTCTCTTTAGGTGGGACACCTGTTTGTTGCAAGCTTAAGCTCCAGCTGTTGCATATATGAGTTTTCAGCTGAGTTGCATTGAGTCACGTGAAATGAAGTGCCTTGCTCGAGAGCAAAATACACCAACCGGTCCCACTTTACGGTTATGAGACCAACACCCTAAATGCTAAGCTGTTCGTCTTCCCCTACCATCATATTCATCGCTATGTGCTTTAGATATATATATATATAGCTGGTCTGCCTGTTATCTACGTTTGAACACAGTTTCGATTTTACATCTTTCCATTCATTATTTTAACGTCAGTGTATTTAAGTTACTTACGCTATTGTTTTAGTGTCGAACAATGCTATTGTTTTGATGTTATATAGATGGTGCAATCAGAGTATATTGTCTAAATGAACATTGAGCAACATCAGCGCACGTATTGTTAGAATTGTTTGTGTTGTTAACTACCATATTTTTGTTCATTTTATTTTTAAGTCTTTATTCTTAGAATCATTTCCTAGTTCTTTCAAGGAAATATTTTCATCTGCTGAAACTGAAATATCTATAAACAGAAATGCTTTGTTTACACGCTCTTTCATAACGATGCCTGGATGTTTCACTTCATCTTTTGTTATTATATAACTGTTGTCTCATTTTATGATCATTGTTGCTTTCTTTATAGAACAACGGTGGAGAGTGAAATTATACCGCCATCTGTTATCCTGTTCCCACTTTTGCAGTTTTGCCAACATTGATGCCAATTTGAATAGCTACCGTAACAACTCTGTGGAACAACTTGATGTGTTCGGCTTTTGATATGACTGAGGCAAGCTGATACAATGTGATCGATTATTTGAAAAAACAAGGTACGAGAATAGAAGAGATGTGGAATAAAAATAAGATAAAATATAAGAACCAAGTAATGTTTAAGGGGGGAAATGGAAGAAGAAGGGAATGAAAACGACATAGGCAATTAGCTTCAGTAACAACATCATTTATCTGTGAGACTTAAAAAGGAAAAAAATAAAACACTATTGGGAAAAAAGTATAAAGGTGCGTTAATGAGAAAGGTGAAGGAGAAAGAAAGGTAAAGAAAGGTGTGCAAAAAGCTACAACCGAGCCAGAAGATATATATATATATACATATATGTGTATATATATCTGGCTCGGTTGTAGCTTTTATATATATATATATATATATATAGAGAGAGAGAGAGAGAGAGAGAGAGAGAGAGAGTGTGTGTGTGTGTGTGTGTGTGTGTGTGTGTGTGTGTGTGTGTGTGTGTGTGTGTGAGAGAGAGAGAGATATGGATACATATTACATATATCTATATGTTTGTATATGTGTGTGTGTGTGAAGTGGGAGAGAAGGGGGGGTGAATAGGTGTAAATGTGGTGACAAAGAAGTAGTTTGGCTGTTGCAGGTTTGGTCAGTGATAAAGAAAGTTAAAATGACAATCCGAAATGGAAAACATAATAGAGTAATTATTTCAGGAGATTGCTTTATGCCTAGAAAAATGACACAAACCTATGAAAGAAGAGAACTGTAAAATATAGCGGTGTTACAGTTTCTGGTGTGACATTTATTTCTAGAGAACTGCAACTGTTTGGTATATTTCTTAGTTGATGTCATTGTTGTGTGTTATTTCTTCTGGTTTTCTTATTGTTTTGCTTTCTAAATGACAGTGGTGGTTTGTGGTGGTTGGTAGTGGTGGTTGATGGTGGTGGTAGTGGTACTTGGTGGTGTAGTTGGGTGATGGTGGTGGTTGGTGACTGGTGGTGTTGGGTGATGGTGGTGGTAGTGGTGGTAGTGCTGGCTGGTGGTGTTGGGAGATGGTGGTGGTAGTGGTGGTAGTGGTGGTTGGTGGTGTTGGGAGATGGTGGTGGTAGTGGTGGTAGTGGTGCTTGGTGGTTGGTGTAGTTGGGTGATGGTGGTGGTTAGTGGCTAGTGGTGTTGGGTGATGGTGGTGGTAGTGGTGGTAGTGGTGGCTGGTGGTGTTGGGAGATGGTGGTGGTAGTGGTGGTAGTGGTGGTTGGTGGTTGGTGTTGTTGGGTGATGGTGGTGGTAGTGGTAGTAGTGGTGGTAGTGGTGGTTGGTGTTGTTGGGTGGTGGTAGTGGTGGTAGTGGTGGTAGTGGTGGTTGGTGGTTGGTGTTGTTGGGTGATGGTGGTGGTAGTGGTGGTAGTGGTGGTAGTGGTGGTAGTGGTGGTTGGTGGCTGGTGGTGTTGGGTGATGGTGGTGGTAGTGGTGGTAGTGGTGGTTGGTGCTTGGTGGCTGGTGGTGTTGGGTGATGGTGGTGGTAATGGTGGTAGTGGTGGTAGTGGTGGTTGGTGGTTGGTGTTGTTGGGTGGTGGTGGTAGTGGTGGTAGTGGTGGTTGGTGGCTGGTGGTTGGTGTTGTTGGGTGATGGTGGTGGTAGTGGTGGTAGTCGTGGTTGGTGGTTGGTGTTGTTGGGTGATGGTGGTGGTAGTGGTGGTTGGTGGTTGGTGTTGTTGGATGATGGTGGTGGTAGTGGTGGTTGGTGGCTAGTGGTGGTAGTGGTGGTAGTGCTGGTTGGTGGCTGGTGGTGTTGGGTGATGGTGGTGGTTGGTGGTGGTAGTGGTGGTTGGTGCTTGGTGGCTGGTGGTTTTGGGTGATGGTGGTGGTAATGGTGGTAGTGGTGGTAGTGGTGGTTGGTGGTTGGTGTTGTTGGGTGGTGGTGGTAGTAGTGGTGGTAGTGGTGGTAGTGGTGGTTGGTGGTTGCTGTTGTTGGGTGGTGGTGGTAGTGGTGGTAGTGGTGGCTGGTGGTTGGTGGTGTTGGGTGATGGTGGTGGTAGTGGTGGTTGATAGTGGTGGTGGTAGTGGTGGCTGGTAGTGGTGGTTGGCGGTGGTGGTATTGGTGGTTGGTGGTGTTGGTTGTTGGTTGGTAGTGGTGCGTAGTGGTGGTTGGTAGTGGTGGTGGTAGTGGTGGTTAGTAGTGGTGGTAGTGGTGGGTCGTAGTGGTGGTTGGTAGTGGTGGTTGGTGGTGGTGGCAGTGGTGGTTGGTGGTTGGTGGTGTTGGTTGGTGGTTGGTAGTGGTGGTAGTGGTGGTGGTAGTGATGGTTGGTAGTAGTGGTAGTGGTGGTGGTAGTGGTGGTGGTAGTGGTGGTGGTAATGGTGGTTGGTAGTGGTGGTGTTGGTTGGTGGTTGGTAGTGGTGGTAGTGGTGGTGGTAGTGGTGGTTGGTAGTAGTGGTAGTGGAGTGGTGATGGTAGTGGTGGTGGTAGTGGTGGTTGGTAGTGGTGGTAGTGGTGGTGGTAGTGGTGGTGGTAGTGGTGGTTGGTAGTGGTGGTTGGTAGTGGTGGTAATGGTGGGTCGTAGTGGTGGTCCATGTGGGCGACAAAGCCAAAGGAGAGTGTAGAGACCTACCTTTCTGCTTCCCGGGGTTCGGGTCGCACGACTTCCATGGGGTCGGGGGTGTTGGGTGAAGGGGTGTCTTGTGGTGGTGTGGGGTCATCGTGTGTGGTGGGGTTGGGGGTTTGGAGTTGTGTTGGCGAGGGGAAGGGGAGGGGGAAAGCTTTTTAGTAGGACGCGGTTTATGGGTTTGACAGAGGGTGGTCCTACGTCCTCCTTAAAATCCTTTTTTAGTTTTTGGTAGAGGTTCATTGGGATCTTTATTAATTTTAAATGTGGGTAGTTTTCTGAAGAAACAAAGTTTACCCCTTCGGTTTGTACCAAAGGGTTATTGTTTATGAGTTCATTTAATTTATTATTGTTTCTGTTGATGTAAGTATAGTGTAATGTCTTTTTTTCGGATGGTGTGAGTGTTTCGAAGAGAGGAGGGGCAGGTTTGGTTTTGTTTGTTGCTGGAGGGGTGTTTTGTGTTTTGTTGGATTGTGTTGACATTTGGGTAGGGGTTGTTTGGCCTTGTGT
>OZ024743.1:296290753-296293253 GCA_964016885.1 Eledone cirrhosa
TGTGACTTTTTAGTCCAGCCAGCGACTTGAAAACTCTGGTACAAACACTACACTTGTGACAATTATTGACACATAGTTCTGGGCCCATGGTATCATGTGACGACAAGTGCAGAGAGATCTCCAGATATAAAGCAATGCCTGTGACGTGAAGCTTTTATAGTGAGCAAAGGCACTGCACAAAGCCAGTCCCACTCTCTTAACCAAGATGATATTTACCAAAAAGAAGAACAAGTCAACATCATTGGATACCATCAGAGTTGCAGGTGTTATATCAGAGTTTTCCTTCTCCTAGAATTCTGCCTTGACAAAGGCTAAGGGGTCATCTCTCCCAATATATATACATACATACATACCTACATACATACATACATACATACATACATACATACATACATACATACATACATATATCCATACACCCATACATACATAAATACATACATACATACATATATACATACATACATACATACATACATACATACACACACACACACACACACACACACACACACATACATACATACATGCATACATACACACATTCACAACAATACATACACATACATACATATATCCATACACACATACACACATACATACATATATACATACATACATTCATACATATATACATATATACATTCATACATACATACATACATACATACATACATACATACATACATACATACATACATACATACATACATACATACATACATACATACATACGTGCATGTATGATTCAAGAAAAAACAACAAAGAATCACAGAAACATGACTGTGGTGTGGCTGGACTATCAAAAAGCATTTGATAGTGTACCTCGTGGGTGAATTGTTAAGGCTTTACAGTTAGCCAAAGTCCCACAACCACTGGTAGCTGCTGTTGAACATCTGACCAAGAACTGGTACACCAATTTGATCCTTAGAGGTGAGAAGTAGCAAGTTAAGACTGATAAGATACATTACCAGAAGGGCATCTTTCAGGGTGATAACTTGTCAGTGCTACTCTTCGTTCGCTCACTAAATCCACTATCTTACCTACTCAGGAAACAAGGTGGACAAAGAAGTGGGTCCAGAAGTATCTCCCATCTTTTCTTTGTTGATGACCTGAAGTTGTATGGGCGAAATATCAATGACATCAAGAAACAATTGGACCTCATTACACAATTTTCAACAGACATCAAAATGAAATTTGGTGAGTCCAAGTGTGCATATTTGGCAGTAAAACGTGGAGGAGCTGTGCCCTCCTCTAGAAATCTAGACATGAACGGCCTGACAATACAACCTCTACAGTCAGGTGACAACTACAGATATCTTGGACAGGATGAGAATGTCAGATATGATGGACCCATAAATAAGGAGAGAACCATAACTGAATAACTCAGAAGAGTAAAGAAAATATGGTCATCAGAACTGTCAGCGTACAACAAATACATTGCCCACAATACTTATGCTGTGCCAATTCTAACGCCAACATTTGGCCTGCTGAACGGGTCATTGCAAGAACTAAGTGAGATGGATGTTAGAACTCGCAAACTTCTCAGTGTTACTGGGAACTTGAACATCAATGGTGATGTTGATAGGCTATACTTCTCACGCAAGGAAGGTGGCCGGGGTCTAAAATCCATATTAACATCATATGAGACCCTGATAGTAACACTGAAGCAACATCTTCAACAGAGGAAAAAGGTTGACAACCATCTTGCCCAGGTTTATGAGCATGAAAAAAAAATATCATTAGAATAGCCACTGATCTGGAGGAGAGATATGGAATAAAGCCTGATATAAATCTCTCACCCAGAGAAATCGAAAGATCCTATTCAATGTTCAAACAAGATGAAATAATTGACCAATTTACAGAAAAAGGTGTGCATGGATATTTGACACGTAAAACACAGACCATAGAGGGGATAAACCACTCAAAAAGCCTGGCATGGAGTTCCGACAAGTTTATGACATCACACCTTGATGGATATCTCTATGCAATGCAGGAACAAGAACTCCCTACCAAATATCTGCTGCACAAAAGGGGAGGGCCATCAGCTGACAATAAATGTAGGCTATGTAAAACAAAGATCGAGGATGTAAGCCACATTGTTGCCAGCTGCGAAAGAATGTCATCTCGCTACTACCTCCCCATGAGACACGATGGGATAGCTAGAACCATCTGGAACGCACTTCGGAAAACAAAATTAACAACAAACGAGGAAGAATATATTGAGACAGATGGCACTAAGGAATACTGGTGGAACCTGAAAATAAAAACTGCCACCAAATTAAAGCACAACCGGCCTGATATTGTTGATTGGGACCACACATTGAAAACGTGTTCTGCTGTCAAGATCAGCTGCCCACTTGATGTAAACGTTGTCAGAAAAATACAGGAGGAGGACATCTACGGACTATTGATGAGGAGTTTACAAATCCAGTATCCAAGATACACCTTTAGCTTCATACCCATCATTATTGGAGCTACGGGTTATATACCAGCCCGC
>OZ024743.1:296298253-296333253 GCA_964016885.1 Eledone cirrhosa
ATAGATTAAAGTGGTAGAAAAGCCAGGAACTACCATAAAATTCCTGATCAGCAAAACATACCCCTTTAAGAAAACCCACTGTACTAATAAGAAATGTGTTATATGTAAAGTGAACACCCAGATAAACCGCAAAACTAAAAATTTAGTCTATAGCATAAGATGTACAGAGGGTACTTGCAGAAATATGACAACGACATACATAGGCGAGACTACTCGAAGCATAGGAGAAAGAATAGACCAACACTTGGGGGGAATTAAAAGGACAAAAAAAAAACGGTTCAGTACTATACAAACACGCCAGACAAAGATATGGCGGTAATATAGATAAAATAATATCTAAACATAGAAATGACCCAACAGGTAGGCAAATCAGAGAAGCAAGTGGGATAGAGCTTAGAAAACCAAAGTTAAACAGAAAAAACGAATGGAATAACAACAACCATACCCAAACAAACAATACTGACTTAAGGGAAATATAAATAAATAAATAAATAAATGAATAAATAAAAAAGAAATTGCGTAAACATTACAATACAATAGGAGGGAACAAGATAATAGTACCACTGATGATGTTGCAGATGTGCAACGAAAGAACTTTGTATATATATATTTATATTTGTATTTTTAACCGTTGGTCTGTCAGTGATAACCATTGATTGCGAAATATATTAACTATGGAGATATAAAAGATACAGAAGTGAAAACCAACCAAACAATGTGTTCTGTTATTATTTCTGGCAATATTATTACAACAATATGACCCTGCCCAAGTATAACTATATATATATATATATAGAGAGAGAGAGAGAGAGAGATTTTGAGTTTATGTTGGTTGTATACCAACACCTCAGTATGCAGGCTGGAGCACTCGACGAAGTGCGCAGGTTGGTTTGGTTACTCCGGAGTAGTGTAAAATAAAGTTAAATAAAAGTCAAATGATTAAAATTTAGCTTCGTTTATTACTGCTATATATATTTCAGTGACAGCCATCTTTGACTGTGACCTCTTCAGGCAGTTTGAATTAGTATGGTATAGACAAGTACATATGTTGTTTAGGTGTATGATATTGTCAATACTCTGATATGCCCAGTTCCTTGTTGGGTTGTTAATTCACTGGGGAACTGGAGTCATATATATATATATATATATATATATATATATATATAGTTATAGATTAGAGCAAACATCACGGACGCTCTATCTCAAAATTATTTTTGAAAAGCATTAGAAATGCGCAACCGGTAAAACTTAAAACCAAAACTGAATACTAACCAATACTATTACTAATTCTCACTTATTCCTAATTAAACTATTTTTCACTGTGAACAATTTGTCAGCATTTTCTTTTCCGTTTACCAATATATCATAACTTGTGTGTTACACCTCTATTCTTTTAAATATATATATATATATATATATATATATATATATATATATGTGTGTGTATAAATATTTCGTATCTCCAAAGAAATACGGTTTTAGGAAGCCGTAGATATGCAAACACCGGGGGGCTAATGCCCTCTGGTGGTGTCCAGCAGAAGCAAGGGGGACAACCGTCTATACATATCAGGCTTAACTGGCCTTCGTCGGGACGGTCCCTCCCACCGCTTGCGACTGCTGGACTAGAAGACAGGCGAGAATATATACTTTTCTCGAGAATATATACTTTTACACAGACGAGAAAAGTATATATTCTCGCCTGTATTCTAGTCCAGCAGTCGCAAGCGGTGGGAAGGACCGTCCTGACGAAGGGCAGTTAAGCCTGAAATGCATAGACGGTTGTGCCCCTTGCTTCTGCTGGACATCACCAGAGGGCATTATCCCCCCGGTGTTTGCATAGCTACGGCTTCCTAAAACCGTATTTCTTTGGAGATACGAAATATTTATACATATTGTATAAAGCTATGCTTGAAGCGAAATCCTATTTCTTTTATATATATATATATTAAAATAACAGATTAAAGTTTAAGCAAAGAATCACTGCTTTCAGCCTTAACGGGATCTTCTGAAACTAAATATTTCGAAGAACGTTGTAACATATGTGTATTTACCTGTAGGTATGTGTGTGCGTGCGCTATATACGTATTTATGTGTGTATATTTGTATACGTTTATATAATTATATATATATACACACAGATATATATTTTTTTATGTGTATTTGGTGTATACGTTCGTATGTGTTGCGTGGGTTTATGTATGTGTGCGCGTGTTTATGTGTACGTGCATGTATATGCATGCATGGCGCGTGTTTTCGCGTATGCACGTGTATGTACGTATATAGATGCGTGTATGTATATATTTAATTATTGATTTTAATAGCCTCTGTCATTTTCGTTCTACTTATTTATTTACATTATTCTTAACTCTGAAACCGAGAATATTAGTCTACGACTTCATTTATACCATAAACATGGTTTGTCTTTGCGTGTAATTGTTCTCATCGTTCCAGATAACGACGTATTATCTTCGCTTTTTTTCGTTCATTGCCAGGGAACGTCTTCACGAACCAAAGTATCGTCTTCCTGTTTTCCTTCGGTTGCAACGTTTTTCGAAATATTTACTTCTGCGTTCACAGATTGATTATTTTAGTTTCAGAAGATCCAGTTAAGGGTGAAAGCAGCGATTCTTTGCTTAAACTTTAATCTATTATTTTAATAAATATTTGCTCTAGGGTTCTTATATATTTGATATATATTTATCCTTATCGAACCCTCCTTGGATTTTAGTCTTCACGTTTATGTTGCGAAAAGCCAATAACAGCCGGTGAAATACGGGAAGCGATGGCTAACTGCACGAGGGGTAAATCGCCAGGTTTGGATGGTCTGCCCTACAAGCTTTATGCATTTATGCCAGACTTGTTCGGTGACCTCTTGGCAGACGTCTACTGCAACTGGCAGCAGAACGGAAGCATTCCCAGTGATTGTGAGCCGGGGAGCGGTGGCGCTGCTGAGAAAAGACCCGAACAAGGGGGATGTTATCGATAACTTCAACCCCATAACCCTGCTAAACGCAGGGTTCAAGATTTTGGCCAAGGTGTTAGCAACGAGGTTGGCGCTTGTCGTCAGGGTCTGGTGGGAGAGGCGCATACATGCGCCATTCCGGACAGATCCATACACAACATCCTCCACCTCATGCGATACATCATAGAGAGGGTGGTTAAGGAACCTGGCGCAGGTGGGGCCCTGATCAACTTGGATCAATCCAAAGCATTCGATAGGGTCGACCATCGGTACTTGGCGGCGGTCCTCGAGGCAGCCAGTTTCGGGCCCGTTTTCAATTGTGAGGGTGAACGGTCACCTATCGCAGCCGTTCAGCATCATGCGCTCGATCCGCCAGGGTTGTCCCCTCTTGTCCCTCTTGTATGTATTGGCTTTCGAGCCGTTACTGCACAAACTGGGGGCGATGAGGGGCGTCCCTCGCGAACTAGGATGTGGGAAATCCGAATCGGCTTACGCCGACGACGTCACCGTGGCGGTGTAGAGCACCAGACACGTCCAGATGCTCGGCACTGCTCTCAAGGAATACGAAGCGGTGACAGGAGCAAAGATAAACCAGGAAAAGTCGGTGGACTTGCAGCTCAGCACCTGGAGAGGCAAGTCCATGGCGTCCGACAGCGGCGTGGGGCGTTGGATGGACGGACCGGTTAAATTGCTCGGGGTCTGGTTCGGACCGGACCTCCAGATGGAGAAAAAGTGGAGCGAGGTGGCGAGCAAGGTGGCCTCCCTCACCCAGAAATGGGCCGAGGGAAGCTGTCCCTGAAAGGCCGGGCGGAGGTGGCGAATGCGTACATCGCATCCGTCATCTGCTACCGACTCACCGTCGTCCCTTGCTCCGGCCCAACACTCACCAAAATGGAGCGTCTCCTCTTCCACTTTTTGTGGAAGGGATGCGCTCCCATGGTCAGACGATCCATCTGCTGTCAACACCCGTTGCGAGGAGAACTGGGCATGCCATGGCTGATAATGCGCAAACATGTGCTGAGGCTACGACATTTCTGGTGCTTCCTTGATGGTGAACAGGTGTGGTCGCCGTTCGCCAGGCACGTTTTCCCACAGCTCGTCTCCTTGACAGAGCTGCAGTCCTGAGTCAGGAAAAGACCGAGGGATAGCGCTTGGAACTGGAATGTCTCCAGACGCTCACTGCCCTCTGCCAGCTGGGCACCATATCGGTGGAACATCCACCTCGGCCTTCTGTAGAGGACAAGTGGAAAGGAAGAGCGACGACGTTCTCGGAGAGATCCTGGGCGTCGAAGATCAGCTGTTTGCTCTCTTCCGGAGAACTTTCAGCCCAGAGCCTATGGAAAACTTCCAAAAATCCCTGGCCTGGCAGTGTTACCTGGAGCGTTGCCGGTTCGAGATAAGCTCTACAGGCACGGAAGTGCCGTCAACCGAGCCTGTCCGAGATGCGCGCAAAGCGACGAAATCGCCGTGCATGCACTCGTTCAGTGTCCGAGCATTGCTGACTTGTGGAGCTATGTCGAACAGCTGCTGTCGCGTGTAGGACTGATCCGGTTATCGACTGAGTCCATTGTGCAGATGGTCTCGCCGTCTTCCTTCGAGGAGGAAGGGCAGGCGGTTTTCATCTGCCTGGTGGCCATGGCGAAAGAGATTGTGTGGTGGACAAGGTTGAAAGGGTTAAAGACAGATACTTTCCTCTTCGGCGAATCCCTAATTAACTTTTTCAAGTTTCACTTGAAGAGGAAAATCAGGGGGGAGAGGCAAGTGCTGCCTTCTAGCAAGTTTGTTGAAAGGTGGGTGAATGTAGCGAGAATGGTCTGAATGCTCTGAATATATGTCTGTAGTTTGAGGAATGGAAAAATTGAGAGAGGGCGCTTGCCCTGGTGGTCAGGGGGGCCGTGGTCTTTTGTGTGATTTTCGCCACGGGTAACCCTCGGAGGTTTCCCCCCTATTGGGGAGTTTATCATTGTTTCAATTTTCATTTTTATTGTTTATATATATATATATTTTTCTGTCTTTTTCTTTTTCTTTTCTTATATAAATATTAAAAATCTTTACACGAACAAAACCCACATCGTACCGTCCTATACCGTCCGTGCCGTCTGTAATGTTTTTCTTGATGTAAGCCCTTGTGGCCAATAAAGAAATCATTATTATTATTATAATTATTATTATTATTATTATTATTATTATTATTATTGAATGCCATCGGCTCTGTAAGGTATAGTAATTTTTAACCGCTATAACAATTGTAAATTGTTTAAAACTTGAACCAAATTGTAGATAAAAACACCCTCCTCCTCGTGAGAGGGGTCTTTCTGTCTGTTATTTGGCCCTTCGGGGTTAAATAACCGCTTATTGGGGTTTTTCTGCCGAATATTCATTTTAAACCGTAAAAAAAAACATGGCTACAATAATAATTTTCGCAAGTCACTCCCACTCTTTCCGTCTTCTACTTCCTCAATCGTCATTACATCAGAGAGATTGTCTGTCTCCCTCCCTTCTCTAAATGTGGTATCGCCTCTTTCGCAAGCGACGCCATTAAAGAAAAAGAAAAATATAGTTTCTGGTAGATTTCACCAAGAGAACGTGCATACCGTGGAACATTTCTCCACGACGACGACAAGGACGAAAAATGTGTGCGGTAAACACGGAAAGCCATTTCATTCGTCTGACGTCATGAAGAATAGCAGCAGCAGCCGTAATAACAGCAGCAGCAGTAACAGTGACAAGGAAAACACTAGTAGCAGCTGCAACAACATCAGCAGCAGCATAAACAACAACAGCAGCAGCAGCAACAGTAACAACAACAGCAGCAGCAGCAACAACAACAACAACCACAGCAACAGCGGCGGCGGCGGTCGTAGTACCAGCAGCAACAACAAAAGTAACAGCAGCTCAGACGACAACAACAACAACAACAAGAAAGAAAAACCAATCTCGTTTGCAGGTATCGCAAAGAACCTGGAAACCATCCTTATATCAAATGAGGAATTACAGGAAGCAAAGAAGTTGGTGACGAAAACCGGACACCGAGCAATCTTTCGAAACCCAACAGCACTGTACGGTCATGTACCGTACAGTAAGCACCAAATCACGTAGGGTTGAAAGAGCCACAGAGGCTCAAATACAAAAAGCCTTAGGGCCTGTGTGGCAGCGGAAAACGCATATCACCCGAGGCAAGAAATATGCCACCGTGGACGTGCTCAATCCTTAGGGACCCTAAGGAGCGAGGAAATGGTGTTGGTGCCCTCCTACTGCGGGCAAAAAATTGTGAGGGTCAAACTGACCCACGTATCCCCCGGGATGGCCCCTTCTTGGCTGGCCGCGTCTGTCCTCGTCGGAATCGAGGACAAAACAACTGTACGGCATGTACAGAAAAAAGTACGAGAATATTGGGTCGGCACCTCCATTGAGATGTTAATTCAAACCAACCAGGAGTGCATCTAAGCCATCCCGGATGTGATAGACTTCGATAACGGCACTCAACTTCCCATAAGTGTTGAGGGCAAAAGCCTGAAATGCTTTCGCTGTGGGTCGAAGACTCACCACAGGGCCTTCTGCAATGAGAAGACCCTGAGAAAGGAGAAAACCCCCTCCTTCCGAAACCGGCTCCACTGCTACCAGCAACAGGACAAGCGGCAAGCAGGAAGGATAGGTCCGTGGCACCCATACCCACGCCACGGAAATCAAGAACAGCAGCAGCAGTGGAAGTATTAACAACAACAGTAATACCAACTGCAGCTGCAACAGAGACTCCACTGCAACCATCACCAACAAGAACAAGTGAAAGAGTGGAGCTGGTACCCCTCCCCGACCTCACAGAATCGGACATGGAGTGTGAGGTGGGAGAGGGATGCAAAAGGCACAAACGCAGAAGCAGCGCATCGTCGCCTTCGAAAAGGGAGAGAAGAAATGAAAAAAGGGTAAAGGCTACTGCAAAGAGACTTACAGCAGCAACACCACACCATCACCACCCACACTAGCACCACCATCACCACCGCGGCAACCCCACCGCCAACAACAACACCTTCAACCCCACCACCACAAGCACCAACATCGCAAACACAACAACAAAACACACACACCCAGCAACAACGACAAGAAACTAGCAGAACCACACCACACCCCCAGAAAAAGAAATGCACAGCAATAAATACACACAACAAGAAACTAATGAATTACATAATTGAACACAGACATTTCACAGCACGACTACATAATACCAGCACCAATCAAAAGACCAACGAACATAAGACTGGTAAGAATAGCACAGAAACAATACACAAACATTAAAATAAAATTCCCCAACGCAGTTGGTGATTTCAGAGACCTAGGAGGGACACTCAACCGGAGAGTATATTCAGATATACTCACAGAAGAGCCGACGACCAGCCGAAGGGACAATTCAACGGTCCCTTCACTAGACGATCAAGTGAAAAGGGATGGAGAAACCATCCTTCCTCTACGAGAAGTATGGTAAGTGGTCTTGCCCATCTTTTCCACTCCATTTCAACATGACCTCACTCAGAATAGGCAGCATAAATGCTCGTGGCTTGGGGTCGTCATGGAAGCAGGGCCACCTGCTCAGCGACCTCAAGTCACTAAACATAGATGTAGTGGCCATCAGCGAGACCAGAATCTCCGAAGCACGGTCTTCCGCACCGATCTTCGGCGGCTACGATGTGTACGCATCCCCCAGAAGTCCGGGATCGGGAGGAGGAGTTGCTGTGCTTTTTCAGAGAGGTTTGGATCTCGCCATACGGGCCATCTTCCTGGACCCAGAAGGTAAGTTGGTGGTGCTGGACGTGACCAGTGGAGATGGGCAAGCTTTCAGGCTAGTGGCCGTCTATGCCCCGACAGGAGCAGGGCGGCTTGATTTCTTCCAGCGTCTGGAGACCTTTCTAGGAACGTCCCGCTCTTTAGTGTTAGTGGGCGACTGGAACGGGATCTTAGATGCACGCTGGGACTGTGTGGGATTAGCGGATAGGGGAGGAGGGTGCAAGAGCCTCACCAACCTGCTCAGGCGTTTTGAACTGTCTGACAGGTACCGATTGGATTTCCCGAATGTACCAATGTGGACTTGGACAAACCCCATAGGGTCATCCAGATCATATCTAGATAGAGTATTTTGTAGGGAAATAGATAGATCTAGCATAGGCTGTCCACAATTCAAGATAGTCAGCTACACGGAACACAAATTCGTGATGTGTGCTTGACTTAGATAGGCCTCATAGACGAGGACCCGGCTACTGGAAGCTAAACACGTCCTTTCCAGCGGAAAGAGACCGGATTAGCGAACTAGTTAAGCGAGCGTTGACGGGAGCCATCGTCAACAACAAGTGGCGGTTTGCTCTGAAAAGAGCGATTAGAATAGAGTCCGTTAGGTTTAGTAAGGCTTTAGCTATAGAGAAAAATAGAGCAGAGGCACAACTAGTTAGAAAATTAGACAAGGCGCTTAGCAAAGGCATCGCGGCCGACGTACTTGCGGCGAAATTGGCCCTTGACCAATTCTTCAATGCAAAGCACGAAGGCTGCGTTGTCAGAAATAGGGTGCGTGCTCTCAGACGCGAGGGGACGAAAGCCGTTCAATGGGCCTGAGTGGCTGAGGCGCATCGTGCACACAAAGCCACGATCCGGTCTTTGGTGGACCATGGTGGGCGCATGCTACTCGATCCCGGGCAAATGTGTGAAGCTTTTCAGCGACACTTCGCTCAGCTGTTCGGGGGCAGCGGCGAGCCGGATCGAGGGATGGACTTTAGTGTCTACCTCGACGGACTACCGCGGCTCTCGGCCATTGAGGCGGAGTGTTGCGAAAAGCCGATAACAGCCGCTGAAGTACGGGAGGCAATGACTGGCTGCACAAGGGGTAAATCGTCTGGTTTGGATGGTCTGCCCTATGAACTTTAGGTACAGATGCCAGACTTGTTCGGAGGCTTCTTGGCGGACGTCTACTGCAACTGGCAACAGAACGGGAGAATTCCCAGCTCTGTGAGCCGAGGAGCGGTGGCGCTGCTGAGAAAGGATCCGAACAAGGAGGATAACATAGATAATTTCAGGCCCATAACTCTGCTAAACACAGAGTTCAAGATTTTGGCCAAGGTGCTAGCAAAGAGGTTGGCGCTTGTCATTGGTGGTCTGGTGGGAGAGGCGCAGACATGCGCCATTCCCGACAGATCCATCCACGACAACCTCCACCTCATGCGATACATCGTAGAGAGGGTAGCTAGGGAACCTGGCACGGGTGGGTCCTTGGTCAATTTAGATCAGTCGAAAGCTTTCGATAGGGTCGACCATCGTTACCTAGCGGCAGTCCTGAAGGCGGCTGGCTTTGGGCCCGTCTTCAGAGGCTCGAATCTTCCATGCACAGCGACATCTGCTCTGTAGTGAGAGTGAACGGTCACCTTTCGGAACCGTTCAACATCATGCGCTCGGTCCGCCAAGGATGTCCTCTCTCGTCCCTCTTGTAGGTATTGACTCTCAAGCCATTACTGCACAAACTGGAGACGTTTAGGGGGTCCCGCGCGAACTAGGATGCGGAAGATCCGTGTCAGCATATGCGGACGATGTCACCGTAGTGGTGTCGAACGCCAAACACATCGAGGCGATCGGCTCTACACTAAGAGAATATGAAGCAGTGACAGGAGCAATGATCAACCAGGATAAGTTAGTGGGCCTGCAGTTCGGCACCTGGAGAGGCAGGTCCATGCCGTCCAACAGCGTCGTCGGGCGCTGGACGGACGGATCGGTTAAATTGCTAGGGGTCTGGTTCGGTCCAGACCTCCAGACGGACAAAAACTGGGACGAGGTGACGAGCAGGGTGGCTTCTCTCACCCAGAAATGGGCGGAGAGGAAGCTATCCCTGAAAGTTCGAGCGGAGGTGGTTAACGCGTACATCGCGTCCGTCATCTGCTACCGCCTGACCGTCGTACCTTGTCCTAAGCCCCGCCTGACTGCGCAGGAGCGTTTTCTCTTTCGCTTTTTGTGGAAGGGACGCGCTACGATGGTCAGGCGGTCCATCTGCTGTCAACACCCGCTACGTGGAGGGGTGGGCATGCCATAGCTGATGATGCGCAGACACGCGCTCAGGCTAAGACATCTCCACCTCTTCCTCGGCGGTGACCAGGTGTGGTCGCCGTTTGCTAGACGCCTCTTTCCCCAGCTCGTCTTCTTGACGGAGCTGCAATCCTGGGTCAAGTGAAGACCGAGAGGGATCGCTTGGAGACTGGAATGTCTTCAGGCGCTCACAGCCCTCGACCAATCGGGCAATGTGATCGGTGGAAACTCCACCTCGGCGTTCTATAGAGGATTAGTGGAGGGGAAGAGCGACGACGTAATTGGGTAAACTCTAGGCGTCGACGAAAATCAACTAGCCAATCTCTTCGGAAGAACTTTCGGGCCGGGGCCTATGGACAACTTCCAGAAATCCCTGGCCTGGCAGTGCACCCGAGGAGCTTTGCCAGTTCGGGATAAACTCTACAGGCATGGAAGTGCCGTCACCCGGGCATGTCCGAGATGCGCGCAGAGCGACGAAACCGTCATGCACGCACTCGTCCAGTGTCTGAGCATTGCTGACTTGTGGGTTTATGTCGAACACCTGCTGTCGCGTGTAGAACGGATCCAGCTATCAGCTGAGTCCATCGTGAGGATTGCCCTGCCCTCTTCCTTTAGCCGAGAAGGGCAGGCAGTTTTTATCTGTCTGGTCGCCATGGCGAAAGAGATAGTGTGATGGACGTGTTTGAAAGAGCTGAAGACAAGCACTTACCTCTTCGGTGATGCTCTGATTAACTTTTTCAAATTTCATTGGAAAAGGAAAATCAGGGTAGAGAGGGAAGTGCTCTCTTCCCAGCATTTTGTTGAAAGATGGGTGAAAGAGGCAAGCATGGCCCGAGTGAATGGGCCTACTCTGAGTATGTGCCTGTAAATTGAAAGTGGAAAACTGGGAGAGGGCACTTGCCCAGGTGGTCAAGGTCACCGTGGCTTTTTTAATGGGCTTTCTCCACGAATGTCCCTCGGAAGTCTGCCCCCCTATTGGGGAATTTTTCATTGTTTCTTTTTTTGTTACATCCTCTGGTTTTGTTTTTTTACACACAGAAACGCCAATTTGTACCGTCCTGTATTGTCCTGTATTGCCCTTAATGTTTTACTTTGTATCAACCCTTGTGGTTAATAAAGAAAGCATTATTATTATTGGCAGTATCGGTAGAGAGTCGGACACCATGCTTTGAAGCATAGAGTTACGTCCCTTTATGATCTGAGTTCAAATCCCGCCGAGGTTGACTTTGCCTTTCATCCTTACGGGGTCGATAAAATAAAGTACCAGTAATGCACTGGGAAATTGCTGGCCTTGTGCGAAAAGTAGAATCAATTATTATTATTATGATTATTGTTCTTTGAGTCTCAGTCATTGATGTTATTTAACTGGAAAGTATGTTGAAATGAATATCAAGCCGCTACCTTCAGCCTCAGATATTCAGGACGTATCGAAGGATTCTTGCTGTTCCAAAAAGCGGGGCTGGACTAATCTTCTTTAACCATACTTGGAAACTCTTCGAGATAGTACCTAGTGCGCCTATGACAATCGGGACGACCTTGATTTCATGGCAGTTCCAAATCCTTTTTAACTCCCATTTTAAGTCCTGGTATCGGTTAATTTTCTCCCTCTCCTTTTCTTATTATTAATATATATATATGGAATAGAATGAAACGAAATTTCATTTCTCACTCTTAGTACGGCACTTACTTAAATGTAAGTATGTATGTATATGTACATACATATATGTATACAGTCGTACAGTAGTATGTATATATATACATACATGCACACATATATATATGCACGTATCGGTTTACCGAACATTTATTATAATGCTCGGTTTGTTTGTAAACAAACAAACAGCCCGAATTACGCGTACAGTGTTTAGGCAACCACGGCACCTTTTTGTTCAACACTGACACAGGAACGATGTACTAGTTTCAAGCTTATTAGCTATCGTCAGCATCGATACGTGCATATATATATATGTGTGCTTGTATGTATATATATACATACTACTGTACGTCTGTATATATATATGTTTGTACGTATACATACATACTTACATATATATATATATATATATATATATATATATATATATATATATATATATATATATATATATTAGAAAGTGAGGTTTTTTTAACAAAATGAAAAATAACCGAGGTGTCCTACACGAGTGAAAGTATAAAGAAAAAGAGATGAAATCGAAAATGCAACTGGAGTCTTATTTTTTTTTTAAATATATATATTTATTTGGTTCCTTTACCGGTTTCGCAGTTCTTCTGCTTTTCAAAAGGTGAGTTGACATGGAGGGTCTGTGGTTTTTCTCACATCTGGTTGGTCTCTGAATGTTACTTGTTTTATATGGGAAAAGTGGCTCGAAATGCCAGGTTTTTCGATAAGTAATTTGATTGGTTTGTCAATAATTATAATAAATTTCGCGCCAGTTCGCGTTACAATAGTTCTTCAAATAAGAGGGGGGGTTGTCACAGGTTGTTTTTTCATATATGAGTGTTTGAATTTCTTTTTACTTGAAAAAAGGGGCTCACGAAGGCTTTTTGGGGGTTGGTTATAAATGAAATTATGGCTGTCACGTGAACAAGCTTTCATTAAATTTTCGTGCCCTTATTTGGAAATCCTTTCTGTAGCCTTTTTAGAGAATTTTATGATAAGTGAAAGATAATGGTCAAGAGAAAGGGATGGGAGAATTGTTCTGGTTCAGTGAATATGGCTAGTTCGCTGGGGTGTCAGAATTCAGATTTTCTATTGAATAAAGAAAGTAAAGATATGTATGTTTATTTGTGTGCTTGTGTGTGTGTGCGTGTGTGTGTGTGTGTGTTGTGTGTGTGTGTGTGTGTTTGAATTTCTTTACTTAAAAAAAGGTGGCTCACGAAGGCTTTTTTTAATAAACGTGATTTGATTGGTTATAAATGAAATTTGGTTGTCACGTGAACAAGTTTTCATTACATTTTTGCGCCCTTATTTGGAAATCTATTCTGTAGCCTTTATAGAGAATGTTATGACAATGGAAAGATAGTGGTCAAGAGAAATGGGATTGGGAGAATTGTTCTGGTTCAGTGAATATGGTTAGTTCGCTGGGGTGTCAGAGTTCAGATTTTCTATTGAAGTAAAGATATGTATGTTTATTTGTGTGCTTGTGTGTGTGTGTGTGTGTGTGTGTGTGTGTGTGTGTGTGTGTGTGTGTGTGTGTGTGTGTGTGTGTGTGTGTGTGTTGGAAGATGATTCTATTAGTAGAAATGGGGGAGGGAGTTGTGTGTATATGGGTGTTATGTGTGTGTGTGTGTGAGTATGTTAAGATGGAGAGAATATATATTTTGTGTGTGTGTATATATGTGTGTAGGAAAGTGGTTCTATTAGTAGAAATGGGGGAGGGGAGTTGTGGGTGTGGGGGTTGTTATGTGTGTGTATGGGTGTTATGTGTGTGGGAGTATGGTTAGCATGTTAAGATGAAGAGAATATATATATATATATATATATATATATATATATATATATATATATTGTGTGTGTGTGTGTAATATTTTTGAGTGAACATATTTTCCTTACTTATTCGTATTTGTTCTGTTGTATTGTCAGTGCAAACGTATGTTAAGGTTTATTTAGTTCGGGTTTTTATTTTCTAAAGTAGAAGGTGTTATGTGTGTGTATGTCATATTATGGTGTTGACATAATGTATATTAAACCATATTTAATGTTGGTCTATATTTTTGAATAAACATATTTTCCTTATTTATTCGTATTTGTTCTGTTGTATTGTTAGCGCAAAGGTAAAATGGGAAGACTTGGAATTTGGGTGTCTAATTACTTGCGCAAATGTCTAGATATGCACTTAGTGGTATCTGTCTCGTGGTTGGATCTCGTAATTGTTGGCGATGAACTGTCATTCTGTTTCTGAGTGTGAGTTTAGTTTGTCCTATATAATCTTCATTGCATCCTTTACATTTAATGGCATAAATTAGATTTTTTGATGAGCAAGTGAAGTGATTTTTTACAGAAAAATTTTGTCCTTATTTAAATGTATACGTGTTGCCTTCAATGAGGTGAGTGCAGGTTCCACAATTAGAGCGACCACATTTTTTTATACTTGGTTGTGGGTTTGTGGTAGGTAATTTGGCATTGGTGAGTAATGTTTTCAGTGATTTTGGTTGTCTTTTGCTTTTGATTATTTTGTGTGTTTCAAGGGCTTTTTTCATTCTTGGGTTTTGTTTTAGTAGTGGGATGTTCTTGTGGATAGTGTTGTAAACTTCCGCATTTCTTGGGTTGTGTGTTGAGATATATGATAGAATATTGGACGTACCTTGAATTTGTTTCTGTTTCCGTAATTCATCAATGCCTATTGATTTAGCCCTTTCTATTCCATTATTTATTAGTAATAGTGGGTACTCTCTCTCGAGTAGAATTTCCTTTAATTCTTGAAGTCTTTTATTTCGCGTTTCATAATTGGAGACAATTGTGCAAATTCTTCTTGCTAGGTTAAAAGGAATGTTCGTCTTCGTGTGCTTTGGATGGTTGGAGGTGAATAACGGATATTGTTTGGAATCTGTTGGTTTGTAGTGTATGTCAGTTTCGATATTTGTGTCTTTTTTTAAGATTAAGATGTCCAGAAATGGGAGTTGATCTTGGCTGTATTCCATTGTGAATTAGATGTGGTTATTGATGCCGTTTATTAAGTTTTTGAAATCCTTCAGTTGGTCGAGTGTGTGGGACCAAAGAATGAGCCAATCATCCAAGTAGCGTTTCCAATTCTCTGATAAATATTTGTGGAAGTTCAATCCGTATTTTGATTTGGACTGTTCATATATCTGGACTTCTAAGTATGCCATGACTAAGTTGGCATAAGTTGGAGCAGCTTTTGTACCCATCGCAGTCCCCGATATTTGCTTGTAAGTATTGCCATCGAAATCAAAAAAGTTGTTCTGTAAGATGAATTTTAATCCCTCGGTGATGAAGCTTTTTTCTATTCTGTCAGGTATCTCATTGGGATATTTCTCTAGCCAGAATCCTATTGCTTCTAGTCCGTATTGGTGTGGGATCGTTGTGTAGAGATTCACTACATCGAAAGACACAATAATAGTGTCGTTGTTGACATGTTTGGGGAGGTGGTTTAAGAGGTCCAGATCGTCTCTTACAAGGCTTGGTATGTGTTTCAGTATTGGTTTCAGTAGTATGTCTATAAAGTTGCTCAATCTGTGTGTTCACATTGTGGGCCCGCTACAATTGGTCTTAATTTAAGGTCTGTGGGGTATTGTGTGTTCACGCAGGCTGAGGTGGATTGTTTACAGGCATCGTTGATTATTTTACACTTGTGGATCTTCGGAAGTCCGTAAAGGTTGCTGGTTTTGTATTCAAAATTTGTTAAATAATCGCGTTCCTTTTTAGTTAGGTCTTCCTGGTATCGATAAATCAGTGTGTTTAATTTGGTCATTATTTTTGATTACTGGTAGTTGTTTACTCTTTCATAGTAATTAGTATTTTGTAAGAGAGAGAACATAGAATTTTTATATGTTTCAGCCTCCATAATGACAACAGTACTTCCCTTTTCCGCTTCCTTAATTATAATGTCCGTATTGTTTTTTAGTTCATGGATAATCTCCCATTCCCTTCGACTTGTGTTGGGTTTGGGTTTAGGTTGCGGTAGTTCATATGTATGTATGTATATATATATATATATATATATATATATATATATATATATATATATATATATACATACATACATATATAATTTTAGATATTTACCATTATCTTCAGTGTACTATACCTATAGTCTAACCGATAGCTGTTCATTGATAGATATTTTACGCTATAAATGTTGTAAGAAATGAGAGCACTCCTGAAGAAAATTTAATATATAAATTCCTGCTAACACACAAATATCAACTCCATCGCAAAAACCATAAATATATCGAACCACACACATCATCGCTGCGCTTAACCCATTAATGTCAAAGAATGAACAACCAAATGCTAATGCTTTTAGAAATAAAGGCACCGTGGTGAAGGGATAAAACTTCACTATAGCCTATTGAAAGTATTTTCTATTATGCTTATCCTACATGTTATTACAAAACTGAACTACTAACGTGCTGCTACACAATAAATGTATAGCTGTAGCTTGTAAGACATTTTAAATTAACGGAACAACGCTTTGAAGGATTATTTAAAATACATATAGGATTAGATAAACACTTATACTTGTTCTTCAAAGTTATATAATATCGAGAAATAGATATATATTCAACAATGCGTGGCTGGTTAGAGAGATGTTTGTATGTATGTACGTA
This sequence comes from Eledone cirrhosa, assembly GCA_964016885.1. Lineage (NCBI taxonomy): Eukaryota > Metazoa > Mollusca > Cephalopoda > Octopoda > Eledonidae > Eledone > Eledone cirrhosa. The sequence goes on from OZ024743.1 coordinate 296,314,560, forward strand.
TGTATGTACGTATGTATGTACGTATGTATGTACGTATGTATGATGTATGTCGGGTTACTCTTGAGTGCTACTGGTAACATGTAACCCAGTACAACCTGTCGTATGGTCGGGTTCGGCGGCGACTAAACAGGCAACCCCACCAAGTTTACTTGGTGAGGAGGGTGATTTTGGACACTCTGCAGGACAAAAAACGAAACCTGACAAAAGGCGGAAGAGCTCATAAGAGTCAACGGCCATCCAAAAACGTGTAAATATGTATATACACATGTACATAGGTATGTATATGTATATATGTATGTGCATGGGTGCATGTGTATGTATATATGCGGAGACATAGAAATAGTCAGGATGGATACCTGATCGTGCGGTTAAACCATTGGGAGTGAAGGGGCCTTTGTCAGGGCATTCTTCTAGGAGAAGGCAACTCAGGAAACTGGGATAACGCCGACATAAAACATGCGGCTCAGTAGTTAACGATGATGATGATCTTTCCTTCTTTTAGGGTTATAGCTACTGTCGCTCAGAGAGTGGGATTGGCTCAGTGCACAGCCTTTCCTCACTTTAAAAAAGATCTTCATGCACAGGCATTACACAATAGAATTAATTAATTGTTTCTACTATTGGCACAACCAGCAATTACCCAGTACATTACTGGGACATTATTTTATCGACCCCGTAAGGATGAAAGACAAAGTTAACCTCGGCGGGATTTGAACTTAGAATGGCAAGGGCCGTAACTCTATGCGTCAAAGCAAGGCGTCCGCACTCGACCGATACTGCCAATTCACAATTAATTAATGATTATTAATAATGGTATATCGTGCAATGGCCATACTCGATAACAAGAGGGCAACTATCATGATGTATGTATGTATGATGTATGTATTTATGTATGTATGTATTTTTATATGTATACAGGTACTTACGTAAAGACGGGGGGAAAGAACGAAAGAGAGATAAGAAGACTGATATACATAAATAATATGTAAACGTAGATAAATATACAGAAACACCTTTATAGATGGATGGGTAGGGGAATTGATAGATAGATAGATAGATAGATAGATAGATAGATAGATAGATAGGGCAGGGACCTCTGGAAGTTTTCCATAGGTCCCGGGCAGAAAGTCCTACCAAACAGACTGGTGAATTCGTCGTCTTCGACGCCTACAGTCTCTCCGAGCACGTCGTCGCCCTTGTGACGTACTAACCCTCTATAGAATGTCGAAGAGGAGTCTCCACTAATTGCTGTGCCCGCTTGACAGAGGACTGTGAGCGCCTGAGCGCATTCAATGTGCTATGAGCCCACCTTCTTCGGTCTCCGCTTGATCCAGGACTCCAGCTCCGTCAGCGAGACAAGTTGCAGGAAGGCCTGTCTCACAAACGGTGCCTACACCGGCTGGTCGATGAGGAATACCTGGAGATGCCGTAACCTCAGCGCATGTTTGCGCATCATCAGCCACGGCATTCCCTGGAAGGGTGCTGATAGCAGACGGATCTCCTCACCAGTGGAGCCTGCTTCTTCCAAAGTAACTAGAAGAACATGCGTTCCATCTTGGTGAGGTGTTCACGGGGACAAAGCATGACGGTCAAGCGGTAGTAGATGACGGACGCTATGAAAGTGTTCGCCACCTCCGCTCGAGCTTTCAAGGATAGTTTGCACTCTGCCCACTTCTGGGTGAGCGCAAATACCTTGGCATTGACCTCGTTCCAGTTTTTCTCCAGCTGGAGGTCCGGACCGAACCAGACCCCGAGAAATTTCACCAGTCCGTCCGTCCAGGTATGAACCGAAGTCCATTGCCCCGTTCGGCGCACCGCCACTCTGCTCTAACAGTTGCGCAAAGTGCCGCTGAAAGGCCGCGCACATCCGCTTGGAGTCAAGTAGCACGCCTCCGTTTTTGGTCTTTCAAAGAACGAATCGTGGACTTGTTGCCACTTTTCGCCTCTGCCAATCGGGCGCAGCTAAGAGCTTTTTATCTCTCTTTTCCTAGAGCACGTGATCTACTCCTGACTACGCATCCTTCGTGTTTCGCATCGCAGAATTGGTCTAGTGCCGTTCTCGTTGCTAGCACACTAGCTGCGTTGCCACTCTTAAGCGTCTCCTCTACCTTGGCTACCAGTTCTCTTTCTGTCTTGTTTTTCTCTAAGGCTAGTTCTTTGCTAAAAGCTATCGACTCTACTCTAATTGCTCTCTTGAGAGAGTACCACCATCTATTGTTGACGAAGGCTCTCGTTTACTGTTGCTTAACTAATCTACTTATCCGTCTACTGTAAGCTTTATGCGTCGGTAACGACATGCTCAGCTTCCAGTATCCGGGTCGTTATCTATGTATTCTATCATGGTTGACTATGCAGGTGACTAGTTTGTGGTCTGAATAGGCAACCATGTACATTTGTAGACAGCTTAACATTTACCTCTCTCTCTCTCTAATGAAGAACCTATCTAAATACGATCTAGATGCCCCACTGCGATTTCTCCACATCCACTGTGGTGCAGTCGGGAAATCTAGTCGATACCTATCGGCCAGTTGGTATTGGCCGATTAAATTTTTGAGGCTCTTGCACCCCCCTCTACTGGGACATGTTCCTACATAGTCCCAACGTGCGTCTAGGATACCATTCCAGTCCCCAACTAAAAGCAAAGAGCGAGACGTTCCAAAGAAAAGACTCTAGTAGCTTAAAGAAAACTGGCCGCAATTGCCTAGTCATAAACGGCCACGAGTCTGAAGGCTCCACCACCAATACTAATCACGTCTAGGATTACCAGTCTACCCTCCGGGTCCAAGTGTATTTGCTATATTTCGAGGTCCAGGTTTTTCCGAAACATAACAATCATCCCCCTCCACGTCCTGTCTGACAGAGAGATGCGTAGATTTCAAAGTCATTAAAGATGGGGGTTAGTTGCTGCTTGTTGTGGATCCTGGACTCGGTGATGGCTATCACATCCATATCGTGTGACCTAAGGTCGTTTAAAAGTTGGCCCTGTTTCCAGGGCATCCCTAGGCTACGCACATTCACACTTCCAACTCGTAAATTAGCCATGTTGGTGGAGATGAGTTGGCGAAAAGGACGAAAAGATGCATTTACCTTTTCGTTTCCTGGAGATTGGGTTGTTGAATCTCCATTTGGATGTTGTTGGGGGTGTTGGGTGAGGTTGGGAAACGTTTCAATAGGACGCGGTTTATGGGTTTTTGGCAGGGGTTTCCGACGTCCTGCGAAAATTGTTCCTTTAGTTTCTGGTAGGTTTCCATCGAAACCCTTATCAGTTTTAGGTGTGGTGCAGAGTCTGACTTGACAAAGGTTTTCCCCTCAGTTTCTACTTTGGGGTCTTGGGAGGTGACCTCCATCAGGTTTTTGTTGTTTGTGTTAGTGTATGTGTATTGTTGTTGTTTTTTTGTGCTGTTTTGGTTTGTTGTTCATTTTGTAGTTTTCTTTTTATGGTGGGCATTTGTGTTTGGAGTGGTGTTGGTGTTTGTTTTTCTGGTAGGGGGAGGTTTGATTGTGGTGATGTTTGTGTTGTTGTTTGTGTTGGTGGTTGTGTGTTTGTGCTGTTGATTGGTGTTTGTGTGTCTTTGCGGTATCTCTTTTTTTTTATTTCCGAGGCCCTACTTCATCTTCACTTGGGGATGGAGAAGTAGTCTCGTCTGACGATGAATCGTGATCAGGGGCATATGGGAGGGGTATGTTGTGTGGTGATGGTGTGTTTGTGTGTGTGATTGTGGTAGTGTGGGATGGGTGGGACTGTGTTTTTCAGGGGAATTGTTTGTGTTTTTTCTGTTGTTTGTGGTTGAGCAGTTGTTTGTTTTTGTGTGTTTGCTTGTTTTGTGTGTTGTTGTTGTTGTTGTGGTTTTGGTGTTGGTGTTGGTAAAAGTACTTTTTTGGATGGATTGGTGCTTGTTCGTAAGAGGGGACAGGAGACCGTTAAATGTGATGTGCTTGCGCATTTAAAACAATGTGGCCTTCAGCTTCTGCCGAAATGTGTATATAGTTTGTATTGTCTACAACTACCCTTTCTGGTATCTTGGAAATTCTGTCCGGTTTCATTTGGACCGAAATTTCCAAGCTTATGCCGTTCCAGGTGTTTCTTGTAGATTTTTGAATCGACAGTATTGTGTCTTCATCCTCCTCCAAGAACCCTGCCAGAATACACCAGATGTTAATGTTGGGTGGTATGTTGGAAATGCTTATTTTTGTATGTCCTTTTTCCCATGTATGTAGGGTAGTTAGGTAGGTAGGTAGGTAGGTAGGCTGGTTGGTAGGTTGGTAGGTAGATAGATAGGTAGGTAGTTAGGTAGGTAGGTGAAAGGTAGGCCTAGAGTGTCCCGTATCTCAGTGGCTGTGATCGGTCTTTCGCAGAACTCGGCGTCCATGCTCGAGAGTCGCGGCAGGCCGTGGAGGTAAGAACCGAAGTCCATTACCTCGTTCGGCACACCGCTCTGCTCGAACAGTTGCGCAAAGTACCGCTGAAAGGCCGTGCATATCTACTTGGAGTCAAGTAGCACGCGTCCGTTTTAGACTTTCAAAGACCGAATTGTGGACTTGTTGCCACTTTTAGCTTCTGCCACTCGGGTCCAACTAACAGCTTTTGCTCCCTCGTTTCCTAGAGCACGTGATCTACTTCTGACAACACGCAGCCTTCGTGTTTTGCATCGAAGAACTGGTCCAGTGCCGTTCTCGTTGCTAGCACACTAGCTGCGTTGCCACTCCTGAGTGCCTCCTCTACCTTGGTACCAGTTCTCTTTCTGTTTTATCTTTCTCTAAAGCTAGTTTTTTGCTAAAATCTATGGATTCTACTTTAATTGCTCTCTTGAGAGATGGCTCTCGTCAACTGGTGCTTAACTAAACTACTTATCCGTCTACTGTAGGCTTTACGCGTCGGTAATGACATGTTCAGCTTCCAGTATCCGTGTCCCTGTCTGTGCGTTCTATCATGGTTGACTATGCAGGTGACTAGTTTGTGGCCCGAATAGGCAACTATGTACATTCGTGGACAGCTTAACATTTTCCTCTCTCTCTCTCTAATTAAGAATCTATCTAAATACGATCTAGATGTCCCACTGCGGTTTGTCCATGTCCACTGTAGTGCAGTTTGGAAATCTAGTCGATACCTATCAGTCAGTTGGAATTGGCCGATTAAATTTTTGAGACTCTTGCATCCCCTTCTACTGAGACATGTTCCTACATTGTCCCAACGTGCGTCCAGGAAACCATTCCAGTCCCCCACTAAAAGCAAGGAGCAAGACGTTCCCAGAAAAGACTCTAGACGCTTGAAGAAGTCTGGTCGCGATGTCCCAGTCGGAGCATAAACGGCCACCAGTCTGAAATTCTCCACCTTCAATACTGTTCACGTCTAGGACCACCAGTCTACCCTCGGATCCAAGTGTATTTGCTGTATTTCGAGGTCCAGGTTTTTCCGAAACATAACAGCCACTCCCCCTCCATCTCCTGCTGACAGAGAGATGCATAGATCTCAAAATCATCAAAGATGGGAGTTAGTTGCTGCTCGTTGTGTATCATGGACTTGCTGATGGCTATCACATCCATATCATGTGACCTAAGGTCGTTTAAAAGTTGGCCCTGTTTCCAGCGCATCCCTAGGCTACGCACATTCACACTTCCAACTCGTAAATATTCCCTGTTGGTGGAGAAGAATTGGCGAAAAGGACGAAAAGATGCACTTACCCTTTCGTTTCTTGGAGATCGGGTTGTTCAATCTCCATTTGGGTGTAGGTGGTGGTGTTGGGTGGGGTGGGTAGGCGTTTCAAGAGGACGCGGTTAATGCATTTCTGACAAGGGTTTCCAATGATCTTCAAAAAATGATCTTATAGTTTATTGTAGGTTTCTATTGAAACACTTATCCTCTTTAGGTGTGGTGCACTGTCTGATTTTGTAAAAGTTTGTCCCTCGGTTTCCACTTTGGGGATCTATGGAGATGACCTCCATTAGGCTTTTGTTTTTTGTGTTGATGTATGCGTATTGTTGTTTGGATTTTTGTTGTGTTGTTTTTGTTTGTTGTTCGTTTTGTAATTTTCTTTTGATGGTGGGCATTTGTGTTTGGGGTGGTGTTGGTGTTTGTTTTGCTGGTAGGGGGGGAATTGATTGTAATAGTGTTTGTGTTGCTGTTTGTGTTGGTGGTTGTGTGGTTGTGTTGGTGACTGATGTTTTTGCAGAGTCTCTTCTTTTGTTTTTTTGGATTTCTGAGGCTATCCTTCATCCTCGCTTGGGGATGGAGAGGTAGCCTCGTCTGGCGATGAATCGTCATCAGGGGCGTGTGGGAGGGGTATGTTGTGTGGTGATGGTGTGGTTGTGTGTGTGGTTGTGGTAGTGTTGGATGGAGTGGGATGGTGTGGGACAGTGTTTTTCAGGAGAATTGTTTGTGTTTTTTCTGTTGTTTGTGGTTGAGCAGTTGTTTGTTTTTGTGTGTTTGCTTGTTTTTGTGTTGTTTTTGTGGTGGTTTGGGTGTTGGTGTTGGCAAAAGTACTTTTTTGCTGGTGCTTGTTCGTAAGAGGGGACAGGATGCCTTTAAATGCGACGTGCTAGAGCATTTAAAACAATGTGGCCTCCCTTCTTCTGCCGAAATGTGAATGTAGGTAGGTAGGTAGGTAGGTATGTAGGTAGGTAGGTAGGTAGGTAGGTAGGTAGGTAGGTAGGTAGGTAGGTAGGTAGGTAGGTAGGTAGGTAAGTAGGTAGGTAGGTAGGTTGGTAAGTAGATAGATAGGTAGTAGGTAGGTGAAAGGTAGGTAGGTAGGTAGGTTAGTAGGCAGGTAGGTTGGTAGGTAGATAGATAGGTAGGTTATTAGGTAGATAGAGAGGTAGGTAGGTAGGTAGGTAGGTAGGTAGGTAGGTAGGTAGGTAGGTAGATAGGCAAGTAGGTTGGTAGGTAGATAGATAGGTAGGTAGTTAGGTAGGTAGGTGAAAGGTAGGTAGGTAGGTTAGTAGATAGGTAGGTTGGTAGGTAGATAGAGAGGTAGATAGGTAGGTAGATAGGTACGTTGGTAGTTAGGTAGGTAGATAGGTAGGTAGGTATGTCGGTAGGTAAGTAGGTTGGTAGGTAGATAGATAGCTTTCTTTATTTGCCACAGGGGCGTACAAAAATGGGACATTACAAGACGTGACGGCGGGGGTTTTACACAAAATCTTTAACAATGATGAATAACAATAAACTATTCATAAAATAAAACAATCGAAATCCCCATTAGGGGGTACGTTACTTCGGGGTTGTTTTACACCCTGTGGATAGAACAACCCTCAACACCAGGAACACGTTTTATAGGTGTTCCCGTCTTCCCTCTTTTTATCTTCTTCCACCTATACAGAGAAGGCCCATTTACTCGAGCCATTTTCGCCACATTCACCCACCTTTCAGCGGATTTACTGAGGCGTAGGACCTCTTTCTCCACTCTCACCTTCCTTTTGAAGTGGTATTTAAAGAGGTAGGTACCTACCTACCTACCTATCAGATAGATAGGTAGGTAGAAAACAGGCTTACAAGTATATTGGTTAAGAAATTGTCATATTTTATCACCAAAATAAAAATAAATTATATATAATATTGAAGCGTATGGCTGTGCCAATGTATGTGCGCATATATGTGCTGTAGCGTTTGTGAATGTGTACACTCAGATACGTGGGTGTAAATAACGCTAGCAGATGGTATCACTCAACAGTTCGTGTATTTAGGCATCGACACATACAGAGAGAGAAACACACGCACACACACACACACACACACACACACACACATACACACACACACGTACGTATATAAACATGTGCGTGTATGTGTGTGAGTGTAAATATATATATATATATATTACAAATATATATATACACACACACCAACATATATATATACACACACACCAACATATATATATATATATATATATATATATATATATATATATATATATATATATATATATATATATATATGTATATATATATATACAGTATATGACTACACAACGGTTTAGGATATGCTATAATTGAAATATAGAAATAGATATTTTAAATATTGTTATATTGCTGTCTATAATATAGTATCTCTGGAAATTATGAAAAATGCAATAATTCGTTTTAATTAGTTGTGTGTGTTTTAATGGCATTTCGTCATATATATCTTTAGTCATACGTATATGTCGTGACATAAACCGCCAAATGTTATTAGCAATTTTTATTATCAAGCTGTTGCGTTATGTATTTTCTTTCTATTATGTTGCTAGCATAATGAGACAATCATTTTATAAGGCAGCAGGGATGGTGAGCAGCCTCGTGGTTTGGGAGTTGGACTTACAATTGTGTAGCGTTGATCGGTCCCCAGACTAAGCAGTATTTCATTTTAGGTTGCACCAGTTCACTTAGCTGATGATGAATGCCAACAGAACCTGGGATTTAAGCATGTGATTAGACCCTCTTGTACTCTCAGCCTTGCAATCTGAGTTGTTTAAATCCATATAAAACCGTGATAAACTTCAGCCTTTGTTCAACCAGTACAAGCATGAGAGATGTGGACGTAAAGCCAACGGAAATAAATTATAATGAGTCACTATGCAAATAACTTAGAAAATGCTGAAAATAGTTGATAATTTAACAAGCAGTGCCAAAATGTATGAAATAAAAACTGAAATATTTGATTTCCATTAACTTCATGATGTCTTGTAGATTTTCACAAATTATACCATTATGAAAGCACGTAGTATTTGGCGAAATGTTTACCTAAAAAACAAATGTAATTGCAGTTTCTTGAACTTTGTTAAATGTTCAAGATATTTCTAGTAGCTAGTATGCCACATTATTAATCATCGAATGAATTAAAAGGACAATTTAAGATTGAATGATTAAAAGAAATGTAATTGGATTTTGTGCTATGTAAACAAAGATTGTATCAACGTAAATAGAGGTTGATTAGATATAAAATATATAACTAATGTAAGCATAAACGATCGATCTTATAATATTAGAGTTTTGTGTCTCTAAGATGTCTCTTGTAACTGCTTCAAGAAATATTAAGAACATTTTGGAATGTATATATCAAATGTTGCTATGTGTAGCCACATTGCAAAAGAAACAGTATTTCTATACTTTTTTCTGTATAGACAAAAAAAGAAGCACAGTTCCCAAAACTCTTTCATGGTCTTCGATAGTGGAGGGAGGGAGATGGAAAGAGAGAAGGCGGCAGGTATCCTCAAACTGGAGACCTGTCCCGAATACTTGCAACAGAGCGGACAGAAGGCCAGGTGGTAGCATTAAACTTGGTGACAGATCAAGTCTACTACCTATGTAGGCCAAAGCGAGATGTGATTTGAGGGACAGTCAGAACAAATACCGCAAAGTATTTCATCCAACATTCTAATAATCCCATCAATTACAGACGTACACCGCCCTAGATGGATACATTACTTCATAGACCTGCTACCCTTCTACAAATGTGAAAGACAAAATGGAGCTCAGTTTGATATGATCTAAGAACGTAAAGGGCCTGAAAAGATACTATAAAATATTTTGTCCTAAGTTGTCATACCTCTAATTGGACCTCTTGTACCAATGTGTCACTCTTGATAAGAAAGAATGGTAAGTGTATAGGTCTATTCACAAATTATCAGCAATATTTTCAAATAGTAGGAGACAATTTTTCATATTCTAATATTTTTGGTTCCACATATATAATTATATTAGTTTGATGATTTTGAAGATATTGTAATCGTCTTGATATGACAAGACTGTTGACACATCTGAAGGAGGAACAAAGATGCATTTGGGATCATGGCACAGTCGTAGTATTGGCTGTTGGTTAAGAAGTAATTAACGGTCAAATTCATAATGGAAATTATTAATAATTAATTAATGATCATTGCAATGGAGAAAATATTTAGATTTTCAATTAAAACATTCATGATTAATTTCTAGGTGAGAGATTTATGGCTGTAGATTAGACCCCCCTCAATCACACAATCTTAATACAGTATAAGAAAAGTGGTAACATAAATATTTGAGACAAAGTTATAGGGATATGACTTCAACTTCATAGACGAATAAGTTCTGTAAAATTCAGTCAGGCTGCAATCGATGTCATATCTCATTAGGTGGGCATAAACGTGAACAAAATAATTATCATTAACATAGTAACATATTAGTATATTTACGTTTTGTTCCGCTTGTAAATATATTGCTTTCTGTTTCTCAACAGAAGATGTCAGCATTAGCTTTGGAATTGAATCAAAACACTGTTTCTTAAAAAATCTACGAGGAGCCTGCAGCATTTTGGTAAATATACATATTTATATATAATAATAAGGAGTTGACGGACCCAGTATAGTCATCAATGCTAGGACCGGTTGTATCTCAGTGTACTCAATAGGTAATGTAGGATACATTCCCAGAGTATACACATATATATATGCGTGTGTGTGTGTATATATATATGTGTGTGTGTGTGTGTGTGTATACATACATACATACATATATATATATATATATATATATATATATATATGTGTGTGTGTGTGTACATACATACATACATACATATATATATATATATGTACGTACTGAATTGGCCTCACTATTATTACCACTTATTTTTAAAAATATGAAGATGAAAAGCTAACCTGGCGCCGATGAAATCTGAACTCAAAGAACGATAAAGCTAAATATTTTAAAGTGCTTCTACGGCGTGTTACGTTTCACACCATCAACAACCTTTCCTTTAAATACATATTAATTACGAGAATCTTCTATACAAAATATCATATTTAATTTAGTGTTTACATCTTCGATTATATATGAAATTGGATAAAATTCTATAGTGGCTGAATTTCATCGATTTAATATGAAAACATTGAGATCAAGAGGTGAAGAGTGAAAATTCGACTCTTTATAATCACGCCAAGAATTTGACCTCCTCATTTTTGTTTTAAATGTTATATCATAAAATCGGCTATGCTAGCAGAGAGAGCGTTTACTTGACCAGACTGCTGCTTTTTATCAGCGTATATGAGATTATCAAAAGGTCGATACGAGGTTGGCGAATGAGTAAGAGAAATGTGCTGACTGTGATGGAGGGGGCAGATACTTAAGCGAATATTGTTGCTTTCATGAAGACAGTTTTATCACCAGCATTAACAATTTACTTTTCAATCCCCATCAATATTTAATCAACCTATCGATTTCGATGATAGAAAATGGAAATAGCGTATCGATCGTTTATCTACTCGAAGGTCAATAGCTGCTTTGATTTCTTTGCTCCTATGTTATAGTTAGTATGGGGAATTTCGATAAGTTTGTTTGTTTGTTTGTTTGTTTGTTTGTTTGTTTGTTTGTTTGTTTGTTTGTTTGTTTGTTTGCTTGTTTGTTGTTTTCAAATTTAATAACTTGCTTCACGCCGTTATCACTGCACATTGAATTATAGAACAATAAAACGACCCAATGTTATTTATCTTCTCTCCAGATTTTCCTTCAAGGAAGAATGAAGCTGACCAATAATTTGGCAGGCACGTATCTCATTTAGAAAGATAATCGTTTATTGATGCTTTTATGTGTTATCATTAGTATAAAATAAGTTATATCCAGGTTCTTCCAACTAATCATGATAAGGCTGATTGGTAGTGTGGTTTAGAAGATAGAAGTTTTGCGGTTAGTGTTATCGCATTTTTCCGTTATTATTGCGTTATGCCGAACGTTCTCCGACGTGGAGCCATGGAGATTTGAGATTTGAATATTATTTTTAGCAAATTGAGCGACATTATAGCTGCTTCCTTGTTCATTTTATACGAATGTGGAGAAATAGACAAGAAAGAAAAGATTACAGTAAAGATTTTAAAGTATTTTCCCTCAATGTTCTGAATATAAATTCAGAATGAATTCGTTGTTGAATTTTATCTCTCACGTGATGACATTTTTTTTTTTTATTACCACCAATTTTGGTGGGTAGATTTAATCAAATACATTCTTTACATATCGATTAGAATCATCACGTGTGAATCGAATGCGGTGACAGAATATTAAATAAATAAAACAATTATGCGGATAAGTTAAGAAAGTAAACATTTCGTACTGAAGAAATCTGAATGTATATGTTTACATAATAGTCATTAAGTTTTGTTCTTTTTTTACCAATTTAGTCTAGCAGAAGGAGCTGTGCTCATAGAAAGCAGTGTGCCCATACCCATCATAGATACTCCGAAATCGGTGACATTGTTATTATAAACATTCCGCTTAAACATGTTTTAAGAGATCACTACAAACATTCAAGCCAGGTTTCCAGTTTGAGGGCACCTCTTCCCACCCATCAGTTTCGGGGTCGTGAAAAAGATGATGAGCACTGCCTCTCATCCCTGACTAATCAGTATAAAAAAGGCAACAGCTACAGGAAAGACATGTATATGTAACGAATTATGAGAACCGACATTCTGGGAAGAAAGGACTTGACGTGTTGGATTGTACGGGGCTTGTCAGGTTGGACATAATGTGAGTGATATGTGGAGAGACGTGTTAGCTGAGAGTGCCTGATTGAAGGTGACGCGAGACAAGCCAGTTCCGAGGAGTAGGGGACATGATAGTGGTATAAAAGGAGACAGCACATTTGTGGGCTACATTTTAGAGTGTTTCTAGGGGTGAGTTCTTTCAATCAGTCTGATATCTTTTCTCAGGAAGGTGTATGAGCATATATGTGTGTTAGTGTGTGTAAGGGAGAGAGAGAGGTAATGGGAAAGATTTCATGTCAATCATTCGAGAAGATTTTTTTAGAAGTGATCTAAGATGTGCATGTGCATGTGTGTGGATATGTGCTCAAATGTGTGGATATGTGTGTGCATGTGTGTGTGTATGTGTATGAGTGTGGAAGCAGCAAAATCCAGAAGTGGGTCTCACTGAAAATTTTTAGAGTCTTATTATTTGATCTAACTACATAGAGCGCAACAGATTTCTTCTTCGTATTAAATTCTTATACTGGACCTTAAAAAATTAACTTGAATTATAAGGTCGTGGTTTCGATTCCTGGACAACGTGGCCCGTTGTGTACTTAAGTAAATCACTATATTTTACGTTACTCTTCGTGACAGAAGAGGAGCCTATCATTAAAACACCTGGAAAATCTCTTGAAAGTTGCAACTAGGTAGGAGGCAGTTAAATCTGCATAGATGTGATCGTTTAGCCTTAATCATAAGCATATACCATTTCAATAACAAATTAGAAATTGATTAAATTTTATTCAAGCTCCTCTCTCTCTCTCTCTCTCTCTCTCTCTCTCTCTCTCTCTCTCTCTCTCTCTCTCTCCCTCTCTCTCTCTCTCTCTCTCTCTCTCTCCCTCTCTCTCTCCCTCCTCAAGGGTGGAGCCATAAGTTGATTGGCAGATGGATTGTAGAGGGGAGCTCTGTGGTTACACCAAAATAAGAACTAAAGCAAAAAAATGTCAAATGGTTAAATAAATTGTATAGCAAGAATACAATGAAATTGGAACAGTCACTGGGTCATCTATATTGTTATCTATATTGTTATTATAAACAGAATTCTTAAGGAGGTCGGGTTAGCCAGCATTTATATCGGTGTTCCCTTAAATGAATTATTTCTTAAATTTTATGGCTCTGATGGTTTGTTAATGTAGGTCTGTCAACACTGCCCAACATTCATATTTGTGTTTTCAATTTGCTCTATCAAGATGTACTTGGAGGGGGTGGGAGCTAAATAAAGTTCTATGTAAGTGTAAGAATTGTGTTGCTATTGGCTGTAGGTCTTGTGTAATAGAGTGGTTCTGTGTTTTTTTTTATAATTTAAATAATTTAGACTGGTGTTGCCAGCGTATTTGCTATGCCTTTGGTTGGTTATGTAATGTTGTTGGCTATTGCTAAATGCTGTATATGTTGGTTTCGAATTATGTGGTATCGTTATACTTACCATTTTGTATGCCTTATTCTATAGGAAAGGTTTTGGCGTTGCTGTTGATGTATTAGTATTGTGCAATAGAGTACTTCTCTTGATTTGGTGAATCATTAGTGTTGTATGGGGGTTCTTTTGAGGGTTATTGGGTTTTGTATTGTGGGTATTTGATGTATGCCTTTAATTGTGTGTGTATACCTTCTTTCACTATTGCGGTAGAGTGTAATTATTGGTTCCTCATTATGTGGTGTCAGTATATTTATTTTTATCTGTGTGTTATGGCGCTATTGTTGGTTTAATTATACAATTATGTAGGGATATCTGATTCTTTCCTGTTTGTAGGAGTTATATTTGGATGGCTTTCATGTCTAGCTCGAGAGTTTCGTCGTGTTTTTTCTGGGCTGGATTACGAAAGTTGTGTTGATGTTGAACATTTTTATGAGCTCTTTTCGTACCCTGCCTGTGTTTTGGAGGTTGTAGCTGGTGAAGGTTACTCGTCCGTCCTCGCGATACAGCCTCCTTCATAGGGAAAGAAACCGCTCTATCATTTTCTGAATGATTTAAAGGCCAATCATGTCTGTTACATTCGACTGGTCCGTTCTTCCCATACTAATGTCAAAAGGGCCGTTTGGAGACAGTTTGATCTATGGTGATTTTTCATATAGTAGGACAGTTTTATTGGAGTTGATCATGATGTTGATATTCTGGTTGGTGATTGGAGTGACCCTACAAACGTATTCTAATACTGCTTCCAGTAATGGTTTTGTAATCGATGTGTAGTAGTTTTCTGTCAAATCCTATAAACATGTTGTTTGGTTTGACATTGATTAGTTGGAACCAGTGAATGACTTCCTGTGTGCTATGCCATATATATATATATATATATATATATATATATATATATATATATATATATATATGAATGTCTGTATGTCTATATATATGTGTGTGTGTATAAATATATATATATATATATATATATATATATATATATATATATATATATATGAATGTCTGTATGTCTATATATATATATATAGGTGTGTGCGTGTGTATGTGTCCTATACATACATAATATATACTTGGCATATCAGTATCTTCGATATTTCATGCACGTAAGATAGATTCCGGTACAAGGAAGTGTGATGTCATAGATTCGTGTCCAAGGGAGAAAAGTCATTCATGGAATTTTTTTTTTTCGTTTGGTTACATAATAAAACACATCATATTCTAAACATAGAAATTTATATGCATCAAAAATCACGGCATTCGCTGTTTTCTCCAAAACTTAGACATTTGTCAACAACTATGGAAAAATTAGAGATTCATCGGACTTGATGCACAGGAATGACATTCTCGAATAACATACTAACTTAAAAAAAACATTATATTCTAAAAAAAACAGCATTGTGATATCTGTCATTTCTGAGACTCCCTAATGTGTTTTAGATGCATCAGTGCATAGATTTACATTAGAAAATTTTACATTTTTCACAACTTTATTACTTATAAACACACAGGATATATATATATATATATATATATATATATATATATATATATATATATATATATATATATATATATATATATATATATGTGTGTGTGTGTGTGTGTGTTATATATATATATATATATGTATGTATATGTATGTATATGTATGTATATGTATGTATATGTATATATATATATATATGTATGTATATGTATATATATATATGTATATATATATATATGTATATGTATATATATATATATATATATATATATATATATATATATATATATATATATATATATATATATATATATATACATATATATATATACATATATGTATATATATATATATATATACATATATATACATATACATACATATACATACATATACATACATATACATATATATATATATATATAACATATATATATATATAACATATATATATATATATATATATAGCATATATATTGTATAGATATGGGGGGGGTGTTTGAGTGTGTGTGGGTGTATGTCTCTCTATATAAATATATGTATCTACATACACATAGATATGTTTGTGTGTATGTATGTATGTATTTTATAATTCAAGATAAACAAGACAAACTTATAGATTCGATAGCATAAATAAGTTCTTATTAGATTCACACATGTTGGAAAAGGAAAGTGAATGTTTCAATGTATCGAATGTTAGTCCTTCATCAGCAAAGAGCAAAGATCGAAGAAAAGCTTGTTGTGCGGTTTCAAAAAAGAATAATGATGAGTAAGAAAAAAGCTTTTATCAGGATGGCTGAAGTGTCATGCAAGTATTCCACCGTGTGAGGGATGGAGGCCGAGGTGGAATGCCCGGGCCTATCATTGATACAGATATGAGTGTGTAGACGGAGTGTATTCCGTGAGTGTGAGTGCCATTGGTGTTATTACATCTTTGTGTGTGTGTCGTTCGGTCTATGTGTGTTTCTGTGTGTCCTCACTAGGGTATGTGTATGTGTACGTGTGTGTTTTTGTGTGTGTTTATGTATGAATGTGCGTAAGTGTACACGTGCGTATATATGTGTATGTGTTTATGTATTAGTGTGTATGT
Source organism: Eledone cirrhosa (assembly GCA_964016885.1). NCBI lineage: Eukaryota > Metazoa > Mollusca > Cephalopoda > Octopoda > Eledonidae > Eledone > Eledone cirrhosa. The sequence goes on from OZ024743.1 coordinate 296,331,023, forward strand.
TTGTGGGTGATATCAATGTGTGTGTGTGTGTGTGTGTGTGTGTTTGAGTGAGATTCTATTGTTATTGGGGTGTATGTGTGAATATATGTATGTGTGTGTATATATATAAGTATACGTGACTGCCTGTTTCTGTATGGAGAAGAGAGAGATATCCAGAGCCTGTATATATGTATGTGTGTGGGGGGGGGGTGTATGTGTGTGTGTGTGTACGTGCAACTCAGGATAATTGTTTGTTTTTATATATAAACAAAGATGTCAGATTTTGACTGAATAAATAACTCGGTACCTGTTTGGAGTTTAGTATTTATTGTAAAGTTTTGACAGTGACTTCAAAAATGTTAGTGTAGTACATCAGTTTTGTTTTGTTATGGTGTTTATCTGGTTTCTTGTGTCATTGTAGTGTTGGACATATTGAAGCTCTCTAGTTAATGTTGGTAAAGAAAACATCAGTAGTAGGTCTCTTTCCTACATACCAATTCCAATGGTCTCTAAATCTTTCACTAATAATCTGAGCAGCCTCTACCGTGTAAGTTATGCAGTATATAGTATTTCTTACCTTGCAGTTGTTTTAACAAGCGTTACTGTCAAAATCATAAAACTTCCTTATGCCTTAAATCCTTGATCTTAAGGTTAGTTTCTCGGAGGATTTTTCTAAACTTATTTGTTAATTTGAAAATAGATAGAGTTAGCTATGCGTTGTATAATTACTATTATGTTTCTCATCTCACCGTCAGTGTGCAGAATATTTTCACAACAAGGTTAATGGCAAAATAATGAGAGTATTTCGCTACGTTAATATTATGATCAGTTAATTTATGTCTAACAATATCATGAAAATATTAACATTGTCTTCGGCAATTTCAACCTCGGTCGCACCGCCTTTTACTTGTTTAGAAAGTTAAATACGTGGTTTAGCAAACATATAGTTTATGTTGATTCTTGGGCTAATATCAACTGCATGTGCGATCATGTTTCTGTGAATATCTAGTAGGCGCGGTTTCGTCAGGTACAACTGAACCAGCATTCATTTGGCAAATGAAATATTAGTCATAGAGATTTCAGTTTTTACTCTAAAAATATATCATACATAGAACATATGATATATTCATCTATTCACATACAGAAACACGCGAAGTTTTCGCTATCATATTCATAAAACCATCAAAAGAAAGGGGGCGACTATTATTAATTATATTTTAGTGTAGATAAATAAGTGCATGTTTTCATTGTGTGAACATCCTTTAGTTTATGGCAAATCCATTATGTGAAAAATGGATTTTTTCAACTATTATTTTTAATGCTCGTCTATTATTATGGACATTTATGTTAGGACGCACACATTTCAAATTTCAAATATTCCCAATACTTGTTAACTCACTCGGCAATCAAAAGAGGCAGAGTTCGATTCCTAAAAAGAGTTTCCGTCTCCAGGTGTACCTTGCCAGATTCTCTCAACTACTTTTGATAGTGATCGATTGTTATTATGTTTATTCACGTTGGTATGCACACATTTCAAATACATATTCATAGTACATATGTTTTGAGAATCTTTTTTAAAACTTTTTTATAACCATTTGTTTCACTGTTATTTTCAAGAGAAACCTTATATTGATAAACTAATCATTTCGAAGGACGCATGTTGAGAGGACAGATATTAGTGTTGTTGATATTACATAGAAGAGTAGTTTTACATGCTGACATTGGAAAATGTTCTCCTATTTATATTGGATTTGAAAGCAGTGGAGTTTTAGTTTAACTTTAGCTCACCTTAACAATGTTTTTGTTAAAGATCGGAAAATATTCCTATAAAAAGGATTTAGGAGATTTTCGAGTGTGTGAGGGGAGATCTGAAGCACAGCATTTGAGGATAAGGGAAAGGAAAATACCTGGGCCGTAGATATTGTTAGGTATGAAATTATTTCAAGCTCGAATAGGTGCTGACATGCTACAAAGGGTGTAAAAGATACACACTTGAGTACTCCTCACATTTTAGAAACGCTGAAGATGAATTATCGTGTGGCTGGTTGAAAATTAAATGAAATTTATAGCTCACATTTATGTAGGTTAAGCTGGCCTCCTACGCGTTTGAATCCCTCAAAAGATTTCTCGAGTGTTTATATGATAGGGAACTTAGACATATGACGAAAAGCAGCATAATGGACCGCCCAGTCCAAGAATCGAATTCACTAACATTTGTTCGTGAGTTCAACAACCTAAACACTATGCCAACA
>OZ024743.1:296338253-296358253 GCA_964016885.1 Eledone cirrhosa
GACAATGACGGAGTGAGGCTAAAGCTGTGAAATCTTGCACGCATTAATTTCAACTCATTTTCGTTCCAGGTAAACTGATATCTAACTGCTCAAAGAAGACTTCAAATGTAGCCAGTAGCGACTTCTCTTGAACATGGACAACGTTTGACATCGTGGTCTTATCAAGTACCTGCAGTGAAAGGGCTTAGGTCCCAAAGATATTCATGCTGACATGGTTGCTACATTAGAGGATGATGCTCCAGCTTTATCAAAAGTGCAAAAGTTAGCAGCTGGATTTAGGAGAGAAAAGGAGAATCTTAAATATGACCCAAGTTCAGGACGTCTTGTAACTGCTACCACCGAGAAAAACATTGATCGTGTTCACCACATGGTGATGGATGACAGGCGGTTGATTATATATCAAATAGCCAATACTATTAACATATCCCGTAGGAAAGTTGAGAATATTCTGCACCATGAACTTGGCATGACGAAGGTTTCTGACACGTGATCAAAAGCGCACCTGGCTGATCACATCAAAGAAAACCTGAGATTGTATGTGGCAGATCCAGCTGTTTCTTTGAACGTTTTCTAACCCAGCATGAGTATTGGGTTCGTCACTTTGAGCCAGAGACAAAGAAACAATTCATGCAGTGGAAATGCCCCTTCTGACCTCCCAAATAAGGCCAAGGTCGTTTCATCAGCAGGAAAGTGGATGACCTCAGTGTTTGGGGATGGAAAAGCATTGTTTATTAACTAATATCAAAAGAGCCACACCATCAATGAAGAGTACTATGCCAAATTGTTGAGGCAGTTACGAAATGCTACCAAGACTAAACGCCCAGGAAAACTGACGAAAAGTGTTTTGTTTCATCAGGACAATGCTCCAGCACATATGTCCTTCGTTCCGATGGCTGTTGTGCGTGACTGTGGCTTTGAACTGGTTGATCACCCTCCTTATTCATCTGATTTTGCCCCCTCTGACTATTAGCTGTTCCCCAGCGTGAATAAACACTTGGCTGGGACCAGTATCGCAGTGATGATGACGTCATATCTGCTGATTCTTCCAATCCACCGTGTAAATATTGTTTCTACTTTAGGCACAAGGCCAGCAATTTGAAGGGAAAGGGAAAGTCAATTAAAGCGTCCCTAGTGCATTACTTATAAAGGAAGAAAATTGTACTCTTTAAAGGTACTTTCTCAAGTATGTAATTAAACTAGTATAACTTGTTGAGGTTGGGAAAAGGTCTCGTTTACAATTCGAAGCAAATGCGTCATTTTTTCCGTGAGGCGAGTGGCTCCAAGTCGTGGAAATTGGCCACGACCGAGTTCGATTGTTCAGCTTTACTCACTCTTCTCGCTCCTCTTTCTGAAGACGAATTCCTTCTCCCTCATCTTCTATCCTGTGATTTATAAACTTCTCCACAATCACTCCTATATGCAAATGCGCATGTCCAACCGGTTTCGTGGCCAAAAAAGAATCTAAGCTATAGTATATAATTGTATCGATGTCAGGTGACTAAATGTCAATAATAACGGATAAATAACGTGTGTCTTATATTCTTACATGCTTACTGAGAAGTGATCACAGTTGAAAATATTCATAGCCGGTCTCTTGTATGTTTATTATACATAAAAATATCGTATATGCCGTCATATACTCCTCAATTATGAATCACGCTATGTTTGTGCTAGTGCATAGTTACACACACACACATACATACACACACACACACTCACATATATATATATTTATATATATATATATATATATAGATAGATAGATAGATTTCTTTATTTACCATAAAGGCATAAAAAGAAGGGACAAATACAAAGGGGGAGTTTACATATAATCGAGTAAAAAGGGTGTAACATGAAAATAATCGAAAATAACCTCAAAAGGGAGGGGACGTGATGGGGGTTGCACACACCCCCGAAAAAGTGTGCAATCCTTTGCCCGGGGAGCACATGGAGAAGGTGCTCCCCTCTCCTTTACTTCTTTACCTACAGGATGGTATACAGAGAAGGCCCATTTACACGAGCCATTCTCGCCACTATCACCCACCTTTCATAAAACTGCCTGTGGCCAAGCACCTCTCTCTCCATTCTTATCCTTCTTCCGAAGTGATATCGGAAGAAGTAGACCAGACTATGGCCAGAGAGGAAGTTGCCTGACCTCAGACCTTTCAATCGTGTCCACCAAACAACCTCTTTCAACATGGCTATTACGCACAGAAAAACCGCCTTTGCTTCCTTTGTGAAGAGGGGAGGCGGTTTGATTGTCATCACGGACTCGGCGGTCAATTTAATCGGCGCCACCCGCGACAGCAGTCGTTCGGCGTAGCCCCACAGATCAGCCACGCCCGGACATTGCACCAATGCGTGCGCAACGGTTTCTTCGTGACGCACGCATCTAGGGCAAATCTTTTTTGAGGGATCCCTGCCCGGGCGCCCGTGTCTGTAGAGCCTCTCTCGAACGGGTAGAGCCCCCCGGTAGCACTGCCAGGCCAGTGACTTCTGGAAGTTGTCCATTGGTCCTGGGCCGAAAGTCCTACCGAACAGGCTGGCCAGTTCGTCTTCTTCCATGTCCAGCGACTCTCCAAGGGTGTCATCGCCCCTGCTAGCCACCAGCCCTCTATAGAATGATGAGGTGGATTCTCCACCGATGGCCTGGCCCGCTTGCCAGAGAGCCCTGAGCGCCTGAGCACACTCAGTGTGCCAGTCTCCCAGTTTTCCGGATCTTTGCTTGACCCAGGACTGTAGCTCGGTGAGCGAGACGAGTCTCGGAAAGGCTCGTTTCACGAACGGAGCCCACACCGGTTGACCAGTGAGGAATACCTGTAGGTGCCGTAGCCTTAATGCGTGCCTACGCATCATCAACCACGGCATCCCCAGCCCTACTTTCGAAGGTTGTTGGCAGCAGATGGATCTTCTCACCATAGGAGGGCGCTTCTTCCAAAGAAATTGGAAGAGCATGCGTTCCATGGTGGTGAGTGTTTCCTTAGGGCAAGGCACGACAGTCAGGAGGTAGTAAGTGACGGACGCTATGTAAATGTTCGCCACCTCCGCCCGGCCTTTTAGGGACAGCTTACACTTGGCCCATTTCTGGGTTAGTGCAAACACCTTGTTCGTAACCTCGTTCCAGTTCTTTTCCACCTGGAGGCCCGGTCCAAACCAGACCCCAAGCAACTTTACCGGGCCCTCCGTCCAGTGTCCGACGACACCGTCAGGAGGCATCGGTCTGCCTCTCCACGTTCCGAGTTGCAGTCCGATGGATTTTTCCCGGTTCAGTTTCGCTCCTGACAACCTTTCGTACTTCTCCAGTAAGGTACCGATCGCCTCGATCTTCGAGTCGGTCGATACCATTACTGTTACGTCATCGGCGTAGGCCGACACCGCTTTGCTCAATCCTGGTTCCAGGGGGATACCCTGCAACAACTCCAACTTCCTCAGTAAAGGCTCGAGAGACAAAACGTACAGAAGGGAGGAGAGAGGGCACCCCTGTCCAATGGATCGTGTGATTTCGAACGGCTTCGAAAGGTAGCCGTTCACCTTGATCCTAGAACAGATGTGGTTGCTATGTAAGGCAGTGATCCAGCCTCTGAAAACAGGACCGAACCCAGCCGCCGCTAGCACCGCATCCAGGTAACCATGGTCGACCCTATCGAAGGCCTTAGACTGATCCAAGTTGATCAGGGCCCCACCGAAGCCGGGTTTGTTGCCAACCCTCTCTATGATGTATCGCATGAGGTGGAGGTTATCGTGAATGGACCTGGATGGGATAGCACATGTCTGCGCATCTCCCACCAGACCACCCACGACAAGCGCCAACCTCTTTGCTAACACCTTGGCCCAAATCTTTAACTCTGTGTTTAGCAGGGTTATGGGCCGAAAATTATTTATACTATCCCCCTTGTTCTCGTCCTTCCTCACCAGCGTGACTACGCCCTTGGCTACAGAACAAGGAATTCTCCCGTTCTGCTGCCAATTGCAGTAGACCGCTTCGAGGAGTTCGGAGAAGAAGACCGACATTGCTAAGTAAAGTTCGTAAGGTATACCATCGAGACCTGGAGATTTGCGTCTGCTGCATTGGCTCAGCGCATCTCCGATCTCATCAGCCGAGATTGGTCCCTCGCAGGACTCTGCCTCTTCGCTCGAGAGACGCGGCAGGCCGTCGAGGTATGGACCGAAATCCACGCCCTCGCCCGGACCCTCGCCTCCCCCGAACAATCGGGCAAAGTGCCTTTGAAAGGCCTCGCACATCTGCTTAGGCTCCCGGATCACCCGTCCATCTTCGTCTTGCAACGACCGGATGGTGGATCGATTTCCACTCTTAGCTTCTGTCACGCGGGCCCAGCCAACGGCTTTGGCCCCCTCATTACCTAGAGCACGTATTTTACTTCGAATGACGCAGCCTTCGTGCTTTGCATCGAAAAACTGGTTCAAGGCCGTCCTCGATGCCAGCACTCTGGCCACATCTTCGCTCTTGATTGCCTCTTCTAATTTACCTGTTAATTCTTTCTCGTTTCTATTCCTATCGGCAGCTAACATCTTGCTATAACTTATTGATTCTGTTCTAATCTCTCTTTTGAGAGATGCCTACCATCGGTTGTTGACGATTGCACCCGTCAACCTCTCCTTAACTAATCTGCTAATCCGGTTTCTGTAAGTCTCTTTTGCCGGTAAAGACAAATTAAGTTTCCAGTAACCGGGACCCTGTTTATGTGTTTTCTCGAGATTGACTACGCAGGTCACTAATTTGTGGTCCGTGTAGCCAACCGTGCGCATTTCTGGACAGCTTAATATGTCCCTATCCTTACTTCTAACTAAGAATCTATCTAAGTACGATCTAGATTGACCACTGTGGTTTCTCCAAGTCCAGGTAGGCACAGTTGGAAAATCTAGTCGATATCTATCGACCAAGTTAAAACGGTCGAGTAACCCCTTGAGGCTGTTACACCCCCCTCTATTAGGACATGCTCCTGCATAGTCCCAACGTGCATCTAGGATGTCATTCCAATCCCCCGCTAGAAGCAGGGAACGCGACGTTCCCAGAAAAGTCTCCAAACGCTGGAAGAAGTCGGGCCGTTCAGCTCCGAAAGGGGAGTAGACGGCGACCAGTCTCAAGGCCGCACTTTCACTACTGCCAACGTCTAGCACCAACAAACGACCCTCCGGGTCCGAGTGCACAACCTGTACGGCAAGACCCAGGTGTTTTTGCAGCAGTACGACAACCCCACCCCCACCTCCAGGTTGACAGAGAGATGCATGCACCTCAAGGTCATCGAAGGTGGGGGCCAGCTGCCGCACGACGCTGATTCGAGTCTCACAGATAACCATTACATTTATACTACATGACCTGAGGTCATTTAGAAGCTTTGCTTGCTTCCAAGTTGAGCCCAGGCCACGTGCATTCAAACATCCTACTCTTAACACATCCATGTGGGCGGCAGAGCCAAAGGAGAGTGTAGAGACCTACCTTTCCGCTTCCCGGGGTTCGGGTTGCACGACTTCCATGGGGTCGGGGGTGTTGGGTGAAGGGGTGTCTTGTGGTGGTGTGGGGTCGTCAGTGTGTGGTGGGGTTGGGGTGTTTGGAGTTGTGTTGGGGAGGGGAAGGGGAGGGGGAAAGCTTTTTAGTAGGACGCGGTTTATGGGTTTGACAGAGGGTTGTCCTACGTCCTCCTTAAAATCCTTTTTTAGTTTTTGGTAGAGGTTCATTGGGATCTTTATTAGTTTTAAATGTGGGTAGTTTTCTGAAGAAACAAAGTTTACACCTTCGGTTTGTACCGAAGGATTATTGTATATGAGTTCATTTAATTTATTATTGTTTCTGTTGATGTAAGTATAGTGTAATGTCTTGTTTTCGGATGGTGTGAGTGTTTCGAAGAGGGGAGGGGCAGGTTTGGTTTTGTTTGTTGCTGGAGGGGTGTTTTCTATTTTGTTGGATTGTGTTGAGATTTGGGTGGGGGTTGTTTGGCCTTGTGTGTTTTGCACATGTTTTCTTTTTTCCCTTTTAATCTGTCTGAAGGACTCCGTTTCGTCCTCCGAATTCGTTGGGTTATCTTCAGTGTTGGAGGGAAGAGGTATGTTTGCTGGTAATGTTTCCGTGTTGGTTTTCTTTGTGGGGGAGATGGATGTCACTATGTTAGACTGTGTTGTGTGTTGTGTCTGCGGTGGTTGTGTTGTTTTATTGAGTGAGAGGTTGGGTGGGCCTGTATTTTGTTTTGGGGTAATGTGTTGTGACTGTTTGTGTTGTGGTGGTGGTGTAGTTTTACTGAGGGACGGGTTGGGTGGGACTGAATTTTGTTGTTTGTTTATCTGTTGTGGTGGTGGTGGTGGTGAAGCTGGTGTTGGTAGCAGGGTTTTCTTTTTGTTGAGTTGGGGACAAGCGGCCTTCAGGTGCCCTCTGCCTGCACAGATATGGCAGGACGGCCTTCTCCCCTCCACGCTAATGTTTATATACCCGTGGTCCTCTAATAGGATTCTGTCGGGTATTTGGGCGATGCGTTCAGGCTTCATTTGCACTACCAGCTCTATACCTGTTCCACTGAACGCATTGCCTGTGGTTTTCCCAATGGAAATCACGTTGTCATTCACTGGATCGATGAAGCCAGCTATGAGCCAGCAGTAGTCCACATCTGGCATCATTGCATCCAGCCATATGCGTTGAGTTCTTTTACCCATATAAGATGGATAAAAGGTAACATTTTTCGAACGAATCGGTGACAAAGCACATTTTTTTGCCGCCGATTCGTTCTTCATGATAATTGCTAGGCTTCCATACAGTCTGTCTTTTCTTATGAAAGTGGTTTTATTAAGTACTTCTGTGAGTACTGTTTTGATATCTGCTTGAGAAGGCTGTTCAGGTTTTTTTGTACTGTTGTTGATGGTCCGAAACTTGACCGTTCGGCTTTCAATGTCTTTGGTGAATTCTTGAGGCATTTTTACCGATAAAATACCATTCTCTCCTTCACTTATGTATTGTTTGGCGTCTGTGATTCGTCGTGCCACATCTGAAATGTTTTCCGGTATATAAGTCAAAGATTTCTTTGTTTTCTGTGCAAATGAAATCTTGTCGTCTGCTTTGCTTTCTGTTATGGTGTTATTTTCAAATGTTATTTTTGTGTTTGTTGTGTCTTTGTTTGTGTTATTAGTATTGTCATGCAATTTTTCAAATTTTTTTTTTTCGTTGTTGGAATCCATGTCCAGATTTGTGTTTTCGTCATTTTTTTTCTCCGCAGATTCGTCTGTTTTTATTTTTATTTTTCCTTCCTTCTCTATGACGTTAGTTGGGAAGGAAGGGGGGACTAAAGCGTGCGAGCTTACAACTCTTACCGCTGTCCCCCCACCACTATTTTCGTTCGCTGCGTTTAACATTTGTTAGACGATTGAAATTTTTTTGCCACAAAATTTTTTAAAATAGGTTTTTCACCTCTAGGAGGGGTAAAGATGAGCTGACCCACCGCCTGACAGTTCAGACGGGGGGTCAAGCTACACAATTGTATCAAAATTAAATTTGAACTCACAAAATTTCCGCAATAAATTTGAACAAAACTTCTGCGCGAAGTGAATTACATCCACACTGTAGAACAGACGACAGCTAGTATAGATAGATAGATAGATAGATAGATAGATAGACAGACAGATAGATAGATAGATAGATAGATAGATAGATAGATAGATAGATAGATAGATAGATAGATAGATAGATAGATAGATACTTGCATACTTACACACTCATATATATATACATAATTGTTTCTACTATTGGCACAAAGCCAACAATTACTCAGTACATTACTGGTACTTTATTTTATCGACCCCGTAAGGATGAAAGGCAAAGTTAACCTCGGCGGGATTTGAACTCAGAATGGCAAGGGCCGTAACTCTATGCGTCAAAGCATTGCGTCCGACCCTCTACCGATACTACCAATTCACCGATACATAATGCATACTTACACACACAAATATATACATACATATATAAATATATATATATATATATATATATATATATATATATATAGAGAGAGAGAGAGAGAGAGAGAGAGAGAGAGAGAGAGAGAGAGAGAGAGAGAGAGAGAATAAATGAAACGAAATTTCATTTCTCACTCTTAGTACGGCTGTTACTTAAATATAAGTATGTATACGTATATACATATATGTATACAGACGTACAGTAGTATGTATATATATACATACATGCACACATATATATATGTACGTATGGATTTACCGAACATTTATTATAATGCTCGGTTTGTTTGTAAACAAACATCCCGAATTAAGCCGTACAGTGTTTAGCAACCATCGTTGCCCTTTTGTTCAACACTGACAAAGGAACAATGTACTAGTTTCAAGCTTATTAGCTATCGTCAGCAACGTATACCTTCCTGCCAGATGATGGAACGTCTGAAAGTATATACTTTCCTTGTGCATATTAACGGCTGAGCAGCCTAATTTGCATATCGGGTGAGTTAATCGGCCGGGCGCACCGAAAACGATAAATGGAAAAAATGAAACGAAATTTCATTTCTCACTCTTAGTACGGCTGTTACTTAAATATAAGTATGTATACGTACATACATATATGTATACAGACGTACAGTAGTATGTATATATATACATACATGCACACATATATATATGTACGTATGGTTTACCGAACATTTATTATAATGCCCGGTTTGTTTGTAAACAAACATCCCGAATTAAGCCGTACAGTGTTTAGCAACAATCGTTGCCCTGTTGTTCAACACTGACAAAGGAACGATGTACTAGTTTCAATCTTATTAGCTAAATTCAAGCTTATTTGCAAAAGGGCAACGATGGTTGCTAAACACTGTACGGCTTAATTCGGGAAGTTTGTTTACAAACAAACCGAGCATTATAATAAATGTTCAGTAAATCCATACGTACATATATATATGTGTGCATGTATGTATATATATATATACATACTACTGTACGTCTGTATACATATATGTATGTACGTATACATACTTATATTTAAGTAAAAGCTGTACTAAGAGTGAGAAATGAAATTTCGTTTCATTTTTTCCATTTATCGTTTTCGGTGTGCCCGGCCGACTGAACTCACTCGATATGCAAATTAGGCTGCTCAGCCGTTAATATGCATAAGGAAAGTATATACTTTCAGACGTTCAATCATCTGGCAGGAAGGTATACGTTGCTGACGATAGCTAATAAGCTTGAAACTAGTACATTGTTCCTTTGTCAGTGTTGAACAAAAGGGCAACGATGGTTGCTAAATACTGTACGGCTTAATTCGGGATTGCAGGGGTATATTTCAGGGGGACAGTCTCTCTGTGATATTATTCATCTTGTCATTAAACCCCTTGTCCTTTTCTGCTCAAGAAATGTGAGGCATACATCATTGGCTCACAGGAGGACAGAAATACGAACCTAACCCATAATTTCTTTGTGGACGATCTGAAACTCTATGCCAAGAACATGGATGGGATGAAGAAAAAGTTTGACCTGGTTACAACGTTCTCAAAGGATATAGGAATGGAGTTTGGCCAAGATAAATGCTCATACATGACTGTAAAGCGGGGAAAAACAACAACCCAATCTAGCAACATTGTCATCAATGGCCTAACTGTTTCACCGATATCTGATGAGGACTGCTACAGATACCTGGGGATAGATGAGAACATATCCTATAATGGTATCTGTAATAAAGAACGCGTAACCAGGGAATACTACACCCGATTAAGAAAGATCTGGTCATCGGAACTCTCTATGCAAAACAAAACAGTGGCTCACAATGTGTTTGCTGTGCCTGTCCTAACACCAACGTTTGGAATACTCAATTGGACGATAGACGAAATCCGAGCAGTTGATGTAGGAACTCGAAAAATACTGAACAACACCGGAAACTTCCACATCAACAGTGACATAGACCGCCTTTACTTGAAAGGGCGGCAGAGGCCTAACATCAGACTTGAGCAGGGAGGCAGAAGCCTAACATCAGTCCAGACAACATTTGAATGTCGCATCATATCTCTCCGACAACATCTACGAACCTCGAAGCGTAGGAGCCCGTTTCTAGAGCAAGTCTATCTGCATGAAACAGATAAGATCATGAGAGTTGGGAAGAAACTCCTTGAGAGATATTCCCTGTGTGATAATCAAAAACTCACACCCAGGGATGTCGCTCACCAGTATCGCAGTGAATCCATGGATGAAAAACTGCATGCCTATCAGCAAAAAATCATGCATGGATATGTTGCCAGGAAGCTCCAGAGTGAGAGTAATATAGATAAGGAAAGTAGTCTATCTTGAACCAACAACCGCTATATTGGCTCTCACTTTGAAGGATACGCTTTTGCAATCCAGGAACAGGAGATTAGCACGAAATACCTGATTCACAACAGAGATAGGGATGCAGGCAAAACACCTAGATGTGATAACAAGTGCAGACTCTGCAGAACTAACATCGAGGATATCACCCATGTCATCAGCAGCTGTCCAAAGATGTCATCGCGGTACTATCTACCTATGAGGCATGATGTAGTGGCCAAAACACTGTACAATGCAGTTCGTAAAAAAGATAGCCCCGATAATAAACACATTAAAAGCTACAACAATGTGGAAGACATCCATGTACATAATATGAAAGAGTACTGGTGGAATATTCCAGTAAAAACCCCAATAAAATGCAGGCATAACAGACCAGATACTATGATATGGGACAGGGAGAAGAAAACATGCACAGTAGTGGAAATTAGCTGCCCAGCAGATGCTAATATAATATCAAAGATTAGTGAAAAGGAGAATATTTATGCAAAACTGACGAGAAATCTGCAGATACTCCACCCTGATTACACCTTCAGATTTATGCCTGTGATTATTGGGGCACTGGGATATGTTAGTAAATGCCGCAATACAAACCTTGAGAAGCTAGGCTTCACAGGAACAGAAAGAACACAACTAGTTAGGAAATTACAAGTACAAACCATTAATGGAACAGTAAAAATATGTAAAATATTCCTAAAATTTTGCATCTAATAACTGCATATACACATGTACAGATACAAAGCATATACAGATGCACACATACAACTCAAAACATCCACATCCACACATACAATAACATCCATATCTACACATGCATACATACATATCTACCTAGCTGATGTTGTGTAAATTCCAATGACAGAGTCTTGTGTCTATGTTAGAAACCGACTCTCTCTCTATTGGTAAAACTTTGTTAAATTATAAAACCAGAAGGATTTGAGAAGCTAGGCTTCACAGGAACAGAAAGAACACAACTAGTTAGGAAACTACAAGTACAATCCATTAATGGAACAGTAAAAATATGTAAAACATTCCAAAAATGTTGCATCTAATAACTGCATATACACATGTACAGATACAAAGCATATACACATGCACACATACAACTCAAAACATACACATCCACACATACAATAAGATCCATATACATATCTACCTAGTTGATGTTGTGTAAATTCCAATGAGAGAGTCTTGTGTCTATGTTAGAAACCGACTCTCTCTCAATTGGTAAAACTTTGTGAAATTATAAAACCAGAAGGACATATACATACATACATACATACATACATACATACATACATACATACATACATACATACATACATATGTTAGTAACTGCCTCAATACAAATCTTGAGAAGCTAGGCTTCACAGGAACAGAAAGAACACAACTAGTTAGGAAACTACAAGTACAATCCATTAATGGAACAGTAAAAATATGTAAAACATTCCAAAAGGTTTGCATCTAATAACTGCATATACACATGTACAGATACAAAGCATATACACATGCACACATACAACTCAAAACATACACATCAACACATACAATAAGAGCCATATCTACACATGCATACACACATATCTACCTAGTTGATGTTGTGTAAATTCCAATGAGAGAGTCTTGTGTCTATGTTAGAAACCGACTCTCTCTCTATTGGTAACACTTTGTGAAATTATAAAACCAGAAGGGCATATACATACATACATACATACATACGTACATACGTACATACATACATACATACATACATACATACATACATACATACATACATACATACATACATACATACATACATACAAGTAAGTGAAAAGTGAATGTGTATGTGAGGTTGAAATTTTGATATGTCATAGTGGCTGTCAAATTTAGCAATCTAATTAAACTTTGCAGCTGTTTGCCAATGAAATAATTAATGTTATTATGTTGAAATAAATTGCAGAAACCAAAATTCAAGAGATCAACTTGCTGATATGAATTGTTACAAGACGCTAAGCTCGAAGACTCATCAACAGCAACAGTAACGGCATTATCTCATCAAGGTCACCATCATCATCATCATCATCGTCGTCATCATCATCATCATTACTATCATCATCGGCTCTATCTTCGTCATTACAATATTAAAAATAGTAATTGTTATTATAATCATAATTATTATTATTATTAGTAGTAGTAGTAGTAGTAGTAGTAGTAGTAGTAGTAGTAGTAGTAGAAGAAGAAGAAGAAGAAGAAGAAGAAGAAGAAGAAGAAGAAGAAGAAGAAGAAGAAGAAATGGGTGAAATAGGATGAGTTGGATACATTTAATAATAATTTCTCGTCAAAAATAATGGTTTTAATTAAGCGATGTTTGCGTCAAAACTAAGATAAATCTGCAACCAAGATTTCGATTTCATGTTGGTAATAGCTATTTGACAGAAAGACAAGCAAATAGCGGGGCTTGCCCAGCCGCTTCCTCTTTGCACCAGTCGCTGTCGAGCTACTCTGTAAAATCGGAACGTCAGCAGCCCGTCTAAGGAAGGAGCCCCGCGTGGTGGGGTGGCTGTTGCACTGGGTATCGTTGGCCATTGTCCGCGGAAATGCAGTTTTGTTCGCGAGGTGCAGCCGAAGTACCGCCCCGACCTCAGTCACCTTCTCTCCTTCCCCTTCTCTTTCTTCCATTGACAAATAGTCCTTGCTCTTTCCCTCCTTTTGTTCTCATTTAAGGCATTTATAGTCTTTTCCTTTACTTTCCTATACAGCCAGATCTGCATTTCTTTATCCCTTTCCCACTCCCTCTTTTTTTGGTACTTATATTAATTATCAGTTTGTGAGGCAATGGTATCCGAAATGGTTTCAAAATTCATAGGTGTTCATAACCTTTGCCTGTCCGTTTATATGTGTTCATAACCTTTGCCAACTGTTTCACTTTTCCTCAGTATCATATTAAAAACGCTTTATATTATAGATTTCAATGAGAAATAATAATATACATGGGTAAATAATCTCACTTATATAACATATGTTCTATCTCACTGACCACTGAGACTGATGATATGTCAACCACGAAAAATTACGTAACGTGAATTATATGATTCAAACAAGTGCAAAGTGCATTGGCAAATGTAATGTTCACTTTCGTAAGCAATTCACTTTCCAGTTGTCAACAATACATATATGTGTGCGCGTGTGTATTTACTAACAAAAAACCGCCCGTCGGTGTTATGTCTGCAAGAACATACGCGTTTCGTGTTCCTGTTATGTATTCGGTGTCGCAGAGGTCTTAATAATATATTTAAACTAGCCACATGAGCTTGAGTTGCTCTATGCCTTGGATATCTCTACCAAGATATATATATATATGCATATATATATGCATATATATATATATATGCATATATATATATATATATATATATAACGAAGGAAATGTGGTAAGGAACCAGGTGGACCATAACGCACCAAAGTACTCAATACTTGAGGTAGTAGAGTGGGTAATAGGAACCAGTAAGACCCCGACAGCTGAGCTCAAGCCGTTTCGACGGCTAATTCTGGACTAAATGAAAATTTATCCTGGTATTTAAATAGCCGATCTTCTCAAGGGGTAATTCCATATATGGTCAAAGTGATTGTCAAAAATCAGTAGTAATTCTGTGGTTGCAAATTAGTAGGGGAGATGGTGGCTAAACCTGCCAGTAGGAGAAAGAGGGGAGGGGGTGGAGTAGACCCAATCAAGCGTTGGTAGTGCCAGCTACAGCTGGGCATGAGGTCAAAGAAGATACAGGGGAGGGGGAGGGGGAGGAAGTCGGAACGGTAGGTAGAACAATGGGGGGTAGAAATATATAGGAAAGAAAAAATACTGAGAGTGAAGAAAAGCAAATAAGTGTAAAGAAAAAAGTAAAGTAAATTAAATTCTACGACCTAGGTCTCAGGCTATTGTTAGGCTAGAATAAAATAAAGAAAGAAAGAAAGAAGTATATATATATATATATATATATATATATATGCATATATATATATATATGTGTGTGTGTGTGTGTGTGTGTGTGTGTGTGTGTGTGTGTGTGTGTGTGTGTAGTAATAATAATTACGAAGATCAAAATCAGTAATACGGTGAACGCATTAATCCTTTGCTTAAACTTTAATCTGTGCTGATAACGCGAGTCTACATCTGAACACATATCTGAGGAGCTTCCGATTCCAGAGTCAGGATCGATCATTAATCGAACATTCCTCGAGCTGATCGACAGTGAAACATATGTAATATGTAATTAAATATGTATATGATGCAACTCAGATTCTTTGTTCCCTTATGTATTATTATTACTATTGATATTCTGCGCCCCACGAGCATCGAGTGCTCATCTTGGCATACCGCCTACGACGCAATTAATTTACACCTCTAATACCTATATATATATATATATATATATATATATATATATATATATATATATATATATATATATATATATATATATATATATATATATATATATATAGGAAAAGAGTCAGGACCCCGACGGCTGAGCTCCGGCCGTTTCGACAGCTATATATATGTATATCACAGTGTGCAGGATTTGCCATGTGGTATCTGACTAAGAAGTTCTCTTTGCATTCACGAGATTTAATGCTCTCTCTCCCATTGTGTATGATACAGACTGCATGCCCGAATGGTTAAGATGTTGGAGTTGCAATCATTAGATTCTGGGATCGATACTACTGCGTCGTATCTTGGTTAAGTATCATTTACTATAGCCTCGTGTCAATCCACGCCTTCTCAGTGAATTTGCGTTGAGGGAAACTCTTTAGAAGCCGGTTGGATTGACTGTTATTCAACGGGTCAGTTTTATCATATAATGACCTTAAGAATTATGCTATTGGAACATGTATTTATGGAATATTCAGCCAATTTCACGTCAATTTCAAAAGCAGGTTTTTCTGTTGCTCGGACAACAGGAACACTCATCGTCGAAACCAACGGAGGTCCAATTCCATTCATGTATGTTCTCCACCATAATGTAAAGTAAGCAAAGGCTTGGGTGTGGAATTTGACAGACGAAGTTGTGTCAAACCCGCAAGATAGATGGTACTTATTCACAAGTAGCAGACTTAATCCACCGCTCAAGTTAACACCAGATCGTCTGTAGGGCCAATATTACAATTATGCAGGCCAGAACTTCGATTTAAAATAACCACTGGGTGATGGTTTTATTCTCACTTATCTGCTCTTATCTAGAAAGCCCTGAAAATAGATCATTTGACTTGTGGCTTATAAGTGAAGATCAATAGGCATAAATTATGCAAAACGGCGTCAGATGGATTGTACATTTTCTGTATTTAACCCAGCACTCAAGTTAACAACAGCAGATCGTACACGGGGGATTCTGTTTCTCTAGTATTCAAACTAGGACTCAGGTTTGAAATAACTCACGAGTTGTAGATTCTTCCTCCCTCCTCATCTCCTATCACGGAGGCACTGGAAATAAGCCGTGAGCGTTGATCATCTGACTAAGCAATAGAAATAAAATGACATTTGTTTACTCAAATGAAATCAAAATATCGTAAGGCACATATTCAAGCGTCATTGAATAGAAATAACCTATTTCCATTCATTTCGCTTCAAGTACATTACTAAAGCTCCTGTGAAAGTTACAAAGATCAGAACATTCACATTTCTCAGTAAATATACGGACTTTGTATCAGATGTAAGAAATCAATATTAAACAAAGAAGATAATCGTTAGAAAGTTATGAAAAACGAATAAATCACATGAACAGGAATTCAATCTAAAGTGTTTACAACAAACCCACCAAAGCGGATATACATGGAATTTACTGATGAAACAAAGCAATGGTTTGTTGTCTTGGTGTTAATACTTCTATCTGTTAGAAGCAAACTATGTTTGGTGCTGATAAATTGGACGAAAATAGAAATTACTTAAGTCTTGTCAAGAAAAACCCAGAAAATAAAATAATGACATATAAATGATTATTTATATGCAGAGAAAGAGATTGATAGTTTGGTTATTTGCTAAGTTACTTGGTTTGGTGGATAGCTCGATTGCTGGCTAACATGGCAGATTGGTGGGATGGTATTTCCAGGGAGAACTGAGGACAGGGAGTTTGAAGATCTATCAGTATGCACACGAGAAAAAAATGTTTAAAAGAAAATACAGATAAATAAAAGGGAAAAACAAACCCTTGCATAATATTTAAAAGGTGCTGTACTAGGCATCAATAAAAGCTGAGTAAACATCAGAAGATGAAAGAGAATACATACTTACAAACACATAGATATATGCGTAAGTGTGTATGTGTATATATATATATATATATATATATATATATATATATATATATATATATATATATTTATATAATATATACATACATACATACATACATACATACATACATACACACATTTATACATGTGTTGTGATTTATGAATATGCATAAATACACAAGGATACGTGCAAACAAACGCTCACATAGATTCATTTATACATACATACACACACACACATGCATACATACATATATACATGCATACATGCATACATACATGCTACATAATATTTACATACATACTACATACATACTACATAATACTTACATATATACACTCACATATATACATATATGTGTGTGTGTGTGTGTGTGTATGTATGTAAATAGTATGTATGTACGTATGTATGTATGTATGTATGTAAGTAAGTATGTATGTACGTATGTATGTACGTATGTATGTAAATATGTACGTAAATAAGTCTGTATGTATGTGTTGGGAAGGGTGTCAGTGTACAAATCGAATACGTAATGACAACTGGATAAAACCAATGTAAAGTCATATTGGAAATAGATAGATCAAAAATAGAATTACCATAATAGAAAACATGTTTTAGGGTTTAAAGAAAACATGTTGATCTAAAGAAGGAAACGGAACGGAAATTTTTGTATAATCGCTGACAAACTCCACAAATTATGCTGTACGAAAGAAACTTTTGATGAATGTTGAGTGGCGACGTTTTGCATATTTCAAATAGAGGATTGAAATTTCGAGTTGGATAAAGCAAAATCAAAAGAAATTATAACAAAGATAGAAAGAGTGGAGAAGATAGACAATGATATAAAGAATTTGATATATCTTTGTAATAAGAATAACATGGGAAGTTGCATGTTTTATATATATAAAAACATAGACAAAGACACATTCACGCACACCGATGTATATGCAGCTTTGTTAGGTTGGCGAATAGACATGTAGGAGTCTAGCAGGCTAAAAGAGTTACTGTCAAAAACAAGTTACTTTTTAATAGCTAGTGATCGTCTTGCTCGGACAGCCATAATATGTATATGTATATATATATATATATATATATATATATATAGAGAGAGAGAGAGAGAGAGAGAGAGAGAGAGAGAGAGAGAGAGATGGATGGATAGATAGATGGATGGATAGATAGATATGTAGATAGATAGATAAGTTTTTATTTATTTGCCACGACGGCACAAAAGAAGGGGACAAATACAAGGGGGGAGTTTACATAAAGGAACGAGTAACAAACAAATAACAAATATAAAATTAACAATACAGTCCTCAATAGGGAGGAGGCGTTTTGGGAGTTACAAACACCCCCGAAAAAGTGTGCAACCCTTTTCCTTGGGAGCACAGAGAGGGCTGCTCCTTTTCACTTCCACCTTTCCATCGACAGGCTGATAAAGAGATAAGGCCCATTCACACGGACCATTCTCGCTACTTTCACCCACCTTTCATAAAACTTGCTGGGGTAGAGCACCTCTCTCTCCATTCTGATCCTTCTCTTAAAATTGTATTTAAAGAAAAAGGACCAGTTGTTGGCCGGAGAGAAAGGTGTCCGACCTCAGCCCTTTCAAACGTGTCCACCATACCACCTCTTTCACCATGGCTATTACACAGAGGAAGACCGACTCTCCTTCATTTTTTATTGTTACAATGGACTCAGTGGACAACCGGATTGGTCCCACCCGTGACAGCAGTCCCATCCGTGACAACAGTCGTTCGACATAGCCCCACAGATCGGCAACGCCCGAGCAGTGTACCAATGCGTGCGCAACGGTTTCCTCGCACGCATCTGGGACAGATTTTTTTCGAGGGGTCCCTACCCGGGCGCCCGTGTCTGTAGAGCTTTTCTCGAACGGGCAGCGCCCCTCGGTAGCACTGCCAGGCCAGGGACTTCTGGAAGTTGTCCATAGGTCCCGGGTCAAATGTCCTCCCTAATAGGCTGGCCAGTTCGTTTTCCTACATGCCTAGGACTTGTCCGAGGGCGTCGTCGCACCTACTAACCACCAGCTCTCTATAGAATGACTAGATGGAGTCTCCACCGATAGTCGGGTCCGCCTGCCAGAGAGCCGTGAGAGCCTGGGCACACTCGGTGTGCCAGGCGCCCAGTTTTCTCGGTCTTTGCTTGACCCAGGACTGCAGCACGGTGAGCGAGACGAGTCTCGAAAAGGCTCGCCTCACAAACGGGGCCCATACCGGTTGACCGGTGAGGAATACCTGGAGGTGCCGTAGCCTTAATGCGTGTTTACGCATCAGCAGCCACGGCATCCCCAGCCCTCCTTTCGAAGGGTGTTGACAGCAGATGGATCTCCTCACCAAAGGAGCCCGCTTCTTCCAAAGGAATTGGAAAAGTGCGCGCTCCATTTTGGTGAGCGTTTCCCTTGGGCAAGGCACGACGGTCAGGCGGTAATAGATGACGGACGCTATATAAGCGTTCACCACCTCCGCCCGACCTTTCAGGGATAGTTTGCACACAGCCCTCTTCCGCGTCAGCACAAACACCCTGTTCGATACCTCGCCCCAGTTCTTCTCCACCTGGAGGTCTGGCCCGAACCAGACCCCGAGCAACTTCACCGGGCTCTCCGTCCAACGTCCGACGACGCCGTTGAAGGCCATCGGTTTGCGCCTCCATTGTATTTGTTTTCTGTGTGTGTGGGGGGGGGGGGGGGTTCAGTTGTGTTTTAACTTGTGGTGTTAGTTGTTTTTGTGGTGGTGGTGGAGGTTGTGTTGTTAGTGTTATAGTTGTTGGAGTGGGCAAAATCAGTGTTTTTTTGTTTGCTTGGGAACAGGCAGCCCTCAGGTGAGCTCTTCCACCACAGAGGTAATAAGCGGATCGTCTACCCTCCACTGTGATGTGTAAGTAGGCAAGCCCATCCAGCAATATACGGTCGGGGATCCTAGCAATTCGTTCTGGCTGCATTTGCACCAGAACTTGCAGGTTAGTTCCACCGAACACGTTGCTGGAAGACTTACCTACCGAAATTACTGCATCCTCTTTCAAGTCGAGGAGGCCACACACTACCGCCCAGAAATCAATATCTGGATCGATACTGTGTATGGTCAATCTTTGTGTTTTTCTTCCCAAATAAGTGGGGAAGAAGGTAAATAAGGGGGACACAATTGGGGCCAGGGAATGTTTTTCGGCCGTCAATTTATCTTTCATTCGGTTGGATAGACTATGGTAGAGTCTATCCTTCCGAATGAGTACAATGTTTTTCAGATGATCTTTTAACGCCAGTTCAATCTCTGTCTGTGTGAGTTGTACTGGCTTACGGGTTTTGTTTGATATTGTCCTATAAATAATAGTTTTTAAGCTATTTTCCTTTTTTAGCTCTGGGGGAGAATTTAAAGAAAATAGACCATTCTCCTCCAAAGTTATATACTTCCGTGAATTT
>OZ024743.1:296363253-296398253 GCA_964016885.1 Eledone cirrhosa
TGCCGACCGGCCTGGCCAAGCGTGCGAACCCGTCTATTTCGTTCTTACTGCTTGCTCTTTCTCTGTATCTTTACCCTCTCTAACAGTCACTCTCTCTGTTAGCCTCTTCCTCACCCTTCACTCACTCACTCTCTGTTACTACCTCTCCTCCTCCTCCTTCTTCCCGTTTAACCTGTGCGTAATTCTTTTCTTTCGCACGCTTGGCCAGGCCGGTCGGCATTTTTTCTCTCTCTCGTTTACGATTTCACAGAACTTATGTTTACCGAATTCACAGACTAGACCCCTTCTTCCTCCCGTTAGACCTGTGCGAAATTCCTTCCTTGCTCACATTTCAACCAGGTTTGATGGTCTTTATTCTCTCTCGTTCACGATTTCACCGAACTTATATTCATAGAAATTTTTGGACTTGACTCGCTCTTCCTCACTTTTCGTTGCTTCACCATCTTTGTTTGTATACCCTCTGGCTGTTCCCTTTATTTACATGTCCCAACGACTTTCTTTAGCCGTTGCTCGCACCAACCGGAGGTATATGGTCTTTAAAGCGAAGAAATGCCGATGATGGTTGGAAGATCACTGATGAAGGACCACTTTATTCATATGTAACCCATTTGCAACTCCGCAGCACGTTTATTCTCATATATATATATATATATTAGAAAATATATAGCTTTCACCGTATTCTTGACTAAAGGAATTTTAGCTTGATAACGTGGTTTAGAACCCTCAGATAAATGGAAAAAGATGAGTATTGACGTCAATACTCATCTTTCTCCATTTATCTGAGGGTTCTAAACCCCGTTATCAAGATAAAATTCCTTTAGTAAAAAATACGGTGAAAGCTATATATTTTCTAATTTCAAACTCGCTCACTGTTTGAAAACATACTTACTTGATATATATATATATATATATATATATATATATATATATATATATATATATATATATATATATATATATATATATAATAAATACAATATCGGAGAAAGCTTTTTAGCGATACTCCGGCCAAATTCCAACTCACTCAACAAACATTAGGAAATAAGTGATTATATTCCCAATTATGTGTTCGGGGTGCTAACTAAAAGTATTGCGTGGAAAGTTGGCTGTATTATTTCAAATGAGAGATATCTAATATATCTCTATATGAGACATATCTAATATATATATATATATATATATATATATATATATATATATATATATATATATAAGAGGAATTCCAACTTTGTCTGATTTACTCGTTTTATTTACAATCCTTTAAAATTACGTTCATGCTTTCGCAATCTTCAGGTTCATAATGTGTGGTGACAGTCATGTTTGCAATTTTCAACTGACTGTCACCACACATTATGAACCTGAAGATTGCGAAAGCGTGAAAGTACTTGTTCAATTAACACTTAACATTTAATATTCTATCATACTATTTCATTCTAATACCATTATAAATTTTAAAGGATTGTAAATAAAACGAGTAAATCAGACAAAGTTGGAATTCCTCTTATTAATATAATCTTCTATAAAAAATCATACACACCCGTGTATATTTATCTCTCTCTCTCTATATATATATATATATATATATATCATAAAACATGTCTATAGAATCACCAGATAAAATATATACCGTTTCCTCTCCCAATTAGCATAATTAACCATATAAAAAAATCAATTAGATCAAGCTATAAGAATAAAGGCTCCTATGAAGAAATCTCCGACAAATAACCGAAAGCAGCCCCTTCGCGGTGGTTACGACGGAGTATTTATCAAATATTTCGACAGCATGTATTAATCGACCAGATATGCAGTCAACTAAACAGAATTAGGTGTAAAATAAACTAGAAGAAAAGTGTACATATTTAATTACCTCTACCATGGTTTCGTCCGCATTTTAAGACATCCGATAACATAGGATATCTAGAGCTTCGGATTCTTCAGGAGTTAGCTCAAATTTAGACAATTAATTTTCCAAAGTGATCGCGTATATATTTTATCTGGTGGTTATATATATATATATATATATATGTATATATATATATATATGTATATATATATATATAAGGACGGTGGATTGGCTGTATCGGTAGAGGGTCGGACGCCATGCTTTGCAGCAAAGAGTTACAACCCTTTATGGTCTGAGTTCAAATCCGTCCGAGGTTAACTTTGCTTTTCATCCTTATGGGGTCAATAAAATAAAGTACCAGTAATACACTGGGACAATTCCTGGCCTTTTGCCAAAAGTAGAAACAATTATATATATATATATATATAAGAATGCGTGTGGCTGAGTGGTTAGAGAATTGGATTCGCATTCGTAAGGTTGTGAGTTCGATTCCTGGACCAGGTGATGCGTTATGTCCTTGAGCAAGACACTTTATTTCACGTTGCTCCGTCTACCTGGAGTTGCGACCGATAGATAGTATTAGCAATTGGAAAGACCAACGGAAACATTGTTCCCTCGGTCCGATTTGACGAAAGTCGATCGTTCCTTTTATATATAAGAAAAAGTTCAAGACCACGACGGCAAAGCTCAAGCCATTTCGACGGCTATTTCTGGGCTAAATTAGAATTTTTAGCATGGTAATAAATAGCCGAACTTTTCAAGGGGTAATTCCTTATATGGGAAGATTGTAGGTGTCAAAATTTCTTGTAAACACAATTAAATCTATCATGGCGGTGGGTGAGAGATGGAGGTGGCTGAACCTGCCTGTAGAACAATGAGGGAGTGAGTGGAGCCGTTCAAACGTTGAAAGTGAATTATCTACAGCAAATTCTAAGGAGTGTGTATGAAATTAGGCTAGCTATAAGGCAGGCGAAAAAAGAATTCTGGAGGAACCTGAGAGTGGGAAGTTATAAAATTAAAAGGTTAATAAATTGAGATTAAAAAATAAAAAAATAATTGTTTCTACTTTTGACACAAGGCCAGCAATTACCCAGTACATTACTGGTACTTTATTTTATCGACCCCGTAAGGATGAAAGGCAAAGTTAACCTTGGCGGAATTTGAACTCAGATCATAAAGGGACGTAACTCTATGCTTCAAAGCATGGCGTCCGACTCTCTACCAATACTGCCAATCCACCGCCTTAATAAAAAAATAATGAATAAAAATAATAATAATATTAAAAAATAAAATAATAACAAATAAAAAATAATAATAAAAACTAGAGTCTAAAGCAGCTGCTATATTTCTAGCTGGTAATGCGTTTTCGGCCGATGCTATAAAGAATTTACTGGGGTGGGGGTACTGAGGCTACAAAAGCCTCAGTGTAGACGAAAGAGGAAAAATGAAAAGGAAGAAGAGAGGGAGTGGAAGGAAGTGAGAAGAAGAGATATACCTATGTATGCTGGGGTTTCCCCTAACTTGTTCGGCAAGAGGGGAAAAGAAGGATGTTGCAGCTATTGTCTACCCACCCGGGTCATGAGGGGGTTTGAGGGCGAGTTAAGTCCTACGCAATCGGTATTTACATGCAGTTATAATTTGCTGTATAGAATTCACTTTCAATGCTTGACCGACTCCACCCACTCCCTCATTGTTCTACAGGCAAGTTCAGCCACCCCGACCTCCAGCCCACCATCATGAAAGATTTATATATATACAATAAAATATGTTATATATATATATAATAAAATAAAACAAGGACGAGTGGTTACTCCTTCATTACGTTTACTGGCTGGTGACGCGTGTTTCGCTACTGATCAGCTCAAGGATCGATCTGTATCGATCTAGCCCGACTCTGCGTTACACTCCCTGGATATATATATATATACTTATATATGTGTTCTTATAAATATACTTATATATGTGTGTTCTTATATATATATATATATATATATATATATATATATATAGAGAGAGAGAGAGAGAGAGAGAGAGAGAGAGAGAGAGAGAGAGAGAGAGAGAGAGCGAGAGAGAGAGAGAGAGAGATTGGGAGTTACCAGTTCAGACTAGCTAAATACTCAATGCTTGGGAAAGTAGAGTGTAGGTATTGTAAATAGTTAGTGTCCGACGGCTGAGCTCTTGCCGTTTCGACGGCGAATGGATAACTGATTCATTTGTTCATTTTCAGTTATTTACAAACTATCTCTCTCTTTAGGGGCGTCTTCTAATTTGATTGACGTTTCGGATAAGTGGAGAAATTGGTGAAGTGGTGGTTGGGTGTAGCGGGGCAATGTTACAGAGTGTGTGTGCGTTTGTGCGTCTGCGCTTGAACTTTGATTTCTGTATTATTCTCCCTCTCCAAATTGTGTGTGTGTGTGTATATATGGTATAATTGTGCTGTACGTACATGCCCCTTTTGGTGTCAGACACATGTGTGCATGTATGTAAGCGTGCGCATGTGTGTGTGTGTGTGTGTGTGTGATGGGTGCGTTTGTGTGCGTACGTGTGTGGTTGAGTTGTTTGCTCTGTCAATCAGTATGGTGAATAGAGTTAATATTTTGGAAGTAACAAGGGGTATAACGACCAATATAAAAACAACGCTGAAGAAAACAATGGGGAGACAATCTAGATGACCCGTCCGGCGGCGGCAACAGGAACGACCGCGATGGCCTCATGATATTTAGTTTCTTGGTGTGTGAGCAGATTCAAGGTTATAAAGCTTTTTTTTCTATCGGAATGTGTGTGTTGTTGAGGTGTTGTTGTATTGGTGTATTTTCCTCCTGGTGTGTGTGTGTGTGTGTGTGTGTGTGTGTGTGTGTGTGTGTGTGTGTGTGTGTGT
Source organism: Eledone cirrhosa (assembly GCA_964016885.1). NCBI lineage: Eukaryota > Metazoa > Mollusca > Cephalopoda > Octopoda > Eledonidae > Eledone > Eledone cirrhosa. The sequence goes on from OZ024743.1 coordinate 296,367,975, forward strand.
GTGTGTGTGTGTGTGTGTGTGTGTGTGTGTGTGTGTGTGTGTGTGTGTGTCATGTTTGTCTTGATTAATGAAGTGGTTATGTTGGTTATGTCTCACTTCGCTCACGAAAGATCATGGAATTTTGCACCTAGAAATCCCCCCCCCCCTGATATGTGAAGTCGCAACTCAGTGACGGCGCAATTCATTGACAAAGCTGAGTAAATTGTCTTGATCAAAGACACAACCCTATGATTGCAAGACCAACGCTTGGTCACTAAGCGTATTCACACTGCGCCTTCACACTCAATCTTGTAGTTTGGATATATATATATATATATATATATATATATATATATATACGATATTAACAAATGGAAACTATATTTATAAAACCATATTTATTTCATTATACATATTTCAAGGACACCAAGTTAAATTATGGTGTGCTTTCATCAGACAAAATATAATATAGATCAGTTTTATAAATAAATATTGACATACCCTTAAAAAATGCAACTATTACTGTTGGAAGCTCCCGGATAGTGGAGTTGTTTACTTATATTATTATTAGTATTGGATATTTTTATTTTTAAAATAAGCCGTTGGGTTATAGAGAAAGAAAAAGAAGGAGAGAGAGAAATATATATATATATATATATATATATATGCTGCCCTTGTGCCTATATTATCTCCTTCCTTGCCATTCACTTTCTATTTCCTATCTATATTTTCTCTCATCAAATTCTCTCATCTCTAGCTATCTATCTGATTCGTTTTATCAAATATCATTTTGGAAGAAGAATCAGGATGGAGAGAGAGGTGCTGAACCCCAGCAAATTTTATAAAAGGTGGGTGAATGTAGCAAAGATGGCCCGAGTGGTTGGGCCTTCTCTCTATATAAGCCTGTAGGTTGAGGAAAAAGAGAAAGAGAGGAGGGGAGTACTCACTCTTGGTGCTCCTGGAGATGAGGGTTGTACATTTTTTCGGGGTGTGTACAAGCCCTGTGTAACGCCTCCCCCTATTGAGGATTTCAATTGTTATTTGTTATTTTATTAATAGTTTTATTTTCATATACCTGTATGTAAACTCCCCATTTGTATTTGTCCCCTTCTTTTGTGGCCTTGTGGCTAATAAAGAAATTTATCTATCTATCTCTATATAAACCTGTAGGTTGAAGAAGAGAGCAAAAGGAAGAAAGGGGCACTTGCACAACACGCTCCTGAAGTTGAAGGTTGTTCTATCGACGGGGTATTAAACAACCCATTTGTGGCGCCTCCCTCCTATTGGGGATTTCGATTGTTATATTTGTTTCATATTTTTACACGGTTCTATGTAAAATCCCCGGCATGTGTCTTTGTTTTGTCCCCTTTTCTTGTGCGCCCTTGTGGCTAATAAAGAAATATATCTATCTATCTTTCCATCTCTCTCTCTCTCTCTTTACATTCCCGCACATTTCTCTTTCCTTCTCTCTATCACTTTTGTTATTTCTCTCACTTCTTTCTCTCCCTTCACTCTCTTTCTTCTCTTTCTCTCTCTCGGTTCGCACACTCTCTCTCTCTCTCCTTCACCCTCACTCTTCTCTCTCTCCCTTCACTCTCTCCCTTCACTCACTCTCTCTTTTCTCTCTCCTTTCACTCTCTCTCTCCACTCTCTCTACCTTCACTTTTTCGCTTCCCCTTCACACTCTCCCTCTCCATTCCCCCTCTCTAACTGAACTCATTTTTTTTTGTCTCTCCCTCTTTCCCTTCACTCTCTCTCTCTCTCTCTTCTCTCTTCTTTCTCTCTTTTCTCTCTCTCTCTCTCTCTCTCTCTCTCTCTCTCTCTCTCTCTCTGTCCCTTCACTTTCTCTCTCACTTCTTTCTCTCCCTTCACTCTCTCTTCTCTTTCTCTCTCTCTCTCTCTCTCGATTCGCACTCTCTCTCTATCTCCCCTTCACCCTCACTCTTCTCTCTCATGTCTCTTTTTCCCTTCACTCTCTCTCCCTTCAATCTCACTTTTCTCTCTCTCCTTTCTCACTCTCTATCTCTCTTCTCTTTCGCTGTATCTTTCTCCATTCGCCCTCTCTCTCCCCTTCACCTTCACTCTTCTATCTCACTTCTCTCTTTCTCTTCTCTCTCACTTCTCTCTTTCTCTTCCCTCTCATTTGTCTCCCTTCCACCTTCTAAATCTCTTACAAACAATTTTTTTTTCATTTCATTTTGTTTTCCTTTCTCCCTCTTTTATTACAGTATATCTACTACCAAATCTCTTATTCTTTATATCCCATCCTATCACCTGTAGCATCTAGTAGTTTGTATTTATGTTTCGCTCTCTTGTTCAATTTTCTCTCTACCTCGTTCGTCTGGATATAATCAATCATAAAGTGTTATGACTGATTATATTTCAAACTTTTATTCTCCTTATCGAACAATTTAAATTAAGTGTGCCAGCAATTTTTAAACTTGGTTATATTAAATATATATGAGCGTGTTTTGTTTGTGTATGTGTGAATGTTAGTGTTTGTGCCTGGCTGTGTATACGCATGAGAATTAAATATTATATATAATATTGCACGAACATACAAACACACACACACGCACACACACACACACACACACACACACACACACACACACACACACACACACACACACACACACACACACACACACACATATATATATATGTGTGTGTGCGTGTATAAATAAGTATATACATATATATATATATATATATTTATATGTATAAATACACACATATATATATATAGATATATATAGAGAGAGAGAGAGAATGTGTGTGTGTGTGTGTGAGAGAGACAGACAGAAAGAGAGACAGACAGAGCGAGAGAGAGAGAGATTCCCGAGTTGTCTTCGGAAGTAACCACAGTTAAAAAAGGTACTCAAAAGTGGTAGAAGGGACAAGATGTTAAAGGAACAAAATAACAAAAAAGGTGTCAAACTTCCCATTGGTCAGTTCTGAGAGCATTCCTCAGTCAGAAGTCTATAGAATTATTTCTGGGGTAGGGAGCCTCACCCCAGAAAGAATTCTATAGACTTCTGACTGAGGAATGCTCTCAGAACTGACCAATGGGAAGTTTGACACCTTTTTTGTTATTTTGTTCCTTTAACACCTTGTCCCTTCTACCAGTTTATCAATTTTTTAAGCTAACTCCAACAATAACAACACTTAGAATGAGGAATGTTCTAACAACTGACCAATGAGAGGAGAAGAAGCCCTTTGACACTGAAATTCGTTTGTTTGAATTCATATGATTCCAGTTCCTCAGTGAAATAACAACCCAACCAGGAACTGGGCATATCAGAGTATTGACAATATTATACACCTCAACAACATATGTACTTGTCTATACCACACTAATTCGGACTGCTTGAAGAGGTCACAGCCAAAGATGGCTGTCACTGAAATATATATAGCAGTAATAAACGAAGCTAAATTTTAAACATTTGACTTTTTATTCATTGTTTTTATTAATTTATCTTGACTCTGTTTTCCTATGATTTTCATCGAAAATTTTTGAATGCATCTTCTCTTTTCATGATATTTGGATTACATTGAGTTCTTCATACGGATTGGACACTACCGTATATTTTGGTAGATTTATCTACATATATATATATATATATATATATATATATATATATATATATATAGTGGTGGAACACTGGAAGGTAATATCCGTAGTGGTAGAGCACTCAGTCCATGGGACAAGTTAGGTAGAAGTGGTTACGCAACAGTTAGTTCACCATACCGAGAACAATTGTTTCACCTTAGCGGATTCCGAGCTGAGGATCCGCTAAGGTGAAACAATTGTTCTCGGTATGGTGAACTAACTGTTGTGTAACCACTTCTATATGTATATATATAAATATATATCCTCACCAAGCCGCAGTGCCAAGCGTGACGAGTAGTGCACACTCTCTGGACCATGGTAGACAACATCAACCAAGCTCCCCCAGTCTCTGGTACCTCTGGAGACACCATCTAAGACCATCGGAGTGACCGGGAAGGGGGAAACTCCGTGGAAATTGGAAGGGCTCAAGAAGATGTCCAAAAGTGTAATGATGAGACGACCTCATTCGCCATTAGGGACCCATGTAGCCGGGGCTGGCCTGTGACCGATGTCGCTGGAGACAGTCCAAGGACGGGCTTGTCCTCCAGGAGTGATAATGCCCTGATGAAATACATGATATACATATATATATATATATATATATATATATATATATATATATATCAGTGGCGAAGGGTAACCTGGAAAGCAGGGCATGCAGTCCAATCGCCATGGCGGAAAGTGGGAGTGTGCAACCTTACCCCCCCCCCCCCCCCAATTCCCTCTAAATGACCTTCCCGGTCAAAGCCGCATGTAGTCTTATCTAGTGTGTGTGTGGGTGTGTGTTATCTTTTTATGTGTCTACGATTTAGTAAGCAGCCAAAATTCTGCTTGCTTCAACCGACGCAATTGATCAACTCAAGATTCTATTACGCATGCACTGCATGCGTTGCATGCACGCACCCTCCGCCCCTGATATATATATATATACGGGAGAACAGATTATTGTTATAGGTAATCCAATTAGGTATAGTCCAGTTAGAGTACTCCGAGTAGTGGATGATATCAACGCTTGGCTAAGTTTGACTCAACGAGGCGTTTCCATAGTGATGCTACGAGTACGCGGTGATTTCTATGTTGTTAACACTTGGAGTAATGATAAATCAGGAAAGAAGGGTGAGACGGTTTGCTATACAAAAAAGGTTTTTAATCTCATTGCTGACAATTGTTTCTCTGAACTGGTAGATCTATAGATCGTTACCCGCCTGTTTTCGCGTCATTCGATCACCAATACATAGTTGTAACCAGTCAATTCATCGGAGCTTGCGAGAGTGAAATATATATATATATATATATATATATATATATATATATATATATATATATATATATATATATATATATTTATATATTTATATATATATATATTTATATATATATATATTTATATATGGAATAGAATGAAACGAAATTTCATTTCTCACTCTTAGTACGGCACTTACTTAAATGTAAGTATGTATGTATACGTACATACATATATGTATACAGACGTACAGTACCATGTATATATATACATCCAGGCACACATATATATATGCACGTATCAGTTTACCGAACATTTATTATAATGCTCGGTTTGTTCGTTTGTAAACAAACAAACAGCCTGAATTACGCCGTACAGTGTTTAGGCAACCACGTCACCTTTTTGTTCAACACTGACACAGGAACGAAGTACTAGTTTCAAGCTTATTAGCTATCGTCAGCACCGTATATTCTGCCAGATGGTTGAACGTCCGAAAGTATATACTTTCCTTATGAAAATTAACGGCTTACATTTAAGTAAGTGCCGTACTAAGAGTGAGAAATGAAATTTCGTTTCATTCTATTCCATTTATCGTTTTCGGTGCGCCTGGCCGACTGAACTCACTCGATATGCAAATTAGGCTGCTCAGCCGTTAATTTTCATAAGGAAAGTATATACTTTCGGACGTTCAACCATCTGGCAGAAAGGTATACGGTGCTGACGATAGCTAATAAGCTTGAAACTAGTACATCGTTCCTGTGTCAGTGTTGAACAAAAAGGTGACGTGGTTGCCTAAACACTGTACGGCGTAATTCAGGCTGTTTGTTTGTTTACAAACGAACAAACCGAGCATTATAATAAATGTTCGGTAAACTGATACGTGCATATATGTATGTGTGCCTGTATGTATATATATACATGCTACTGTACGTCTGTATACATATATGTATGTACGTATACATACATACTTATATATATATATATATATATATATATATATCATAAAACATGTCTATGGAATCACTAGATAAAATATATACTGTTTCCTCTCCCAATTAGCATAATTAACCATATAAAAAATCAATTAGACCAAGCTATAAGAATAAAGGCTCCTATGAAGAAATCTCCGACAAATAACCGAAAGCAGCCCCTTCGCGGCGGTTACGACGGAGTATTTATCGAACATTTCGACAGCATGTATAAATCGACCAGATATACAGTCAACTAAACACAATTAGGTGTAAAATAAACTAGAAGAAATCTGTACATATTTAATAACCTCTACCATGGTTTCGTCCGTATTTTAAGACATCCTATAACAGGGGACATCCAGAGCTTCGGATTCATCAGGAGTTAGCTCAAATTTAGACAATTAATTTTCCAAAGTGATCGTGCCAAGAATACATTCAAAAATGGCTAAGAATCGTGACGTGGCAGCGGTCAAGTTAGAAAGGATGTGATTAGTTGCTTACGGCTGGTAGGTTTATTGCTAGAAAGCGCAGCCCAATACAGCCAAATTGTATCTCAACCTAACGGGAGATTATTACATATAAAGTTTTACATATATATATATATAAAGTCATAGATATATATGTGTTTTGCAACGAGTCACGTTGTGGCTCAATGAAGAATTAATAAATTAAATAATCAGAGCTATATATCATATATTTACACATATATTTATATATGTGTATATGTACGCACTATTAGACTCTCCTGTGTTCATCTGTTATTTGACGGGTTGTGATTTTCATCCCGGGGGATATCCAAAAGTCAGCCCTCCTCACCAAGCAATATTGGCGGAGTTGCCAGTTTAGTCGCCGACGCCCGACCATGCAGCAGGTTGTACTGGGTTACACGTTACACACATATATATATATATATATACAATGGCTAGGAATTTAGTCCACGCTTTGCTTTTTGCCATCCACTGAATTATTTTTGTATAAGTTCCCTGTGTCCACGTATTGCCTGGAAACTTAGCTGAGAATAGACTTCCCTGATGACGAAAGGCTTCTCTGTACTCTTCTTCGGAAAGTATGTTTATTCCCTTTCAGAAACTAATTAGTTGGGAGTGAAATTTTAGTAAGTAAGTTAATTTTATAATTTTCTTATTTTACGTCTCTCATATATATATATATATATAAAACAAAGAGAGTGCGGTAAGATACTAGGTGGGCCATAACGCACCAGAGTACTTGATACTTGGGGTAGTAGAGTGGGTGATATGAAAGGATTCAGGGCCCTGACGGCTGAGCTTCGGCGGTTCCGACAGCTAGATCTGAACAGATCGGATCTAGCTGTCGAAAAGGCCGGAATTCAGCCGTCGGAGTCCTGAATCTTTTCATATATATATATATACAACGAAAGCAGGCAGTATAATTGGTTTAGGAGTCACAAAAATCTCCCACTGGATTCTACCAACAATTTCCAGGAGGTCCAGGTAAATTCTTTTGTTAACCTGTTTAGCTTGCTTCGTCTTTTTGGCTCCGGTGGCTGATGGTTTCACGACCACGGTTTTCATTTTGTCTGGCTTCTATAACGTATGTTAATTGCTCTGGTCTTCTATTAGATTGCGTTTCGTTTTGTTTTTGGCCACCGCCGAAATACGATCTCGCTGAAATTATATTTGTATATATATATATATATATTTATGCATGTATATCTTTCAAATATGTATCTGTGTCTGTGCATGTATGTTTGTGTGAGTGTGCGTGTGCGTGTGTTGGCAAGTTGTTACATATAACATTTAATGTTTAATTCCTTTTATATAGTCTCAAGTCTTATTCACTAAATTTGAGGATTAGTTTAACATGTACATCGGTTATGCAGTGAATTAATGAGGTACGATGGTATCTTTCTCACATAATATGGACAATTGATTGAATTTGAGCAAGAAATTATTGAAATTATTGAAATTGAGCAAGAGATTATTAATTAATGATATATATTTTTGGTTTGTCTCCAATCTTTTACTAGTAAGCACATCATCCAAGATCCTTTGCTGGTCTTCTGAGACTGGCGGAGGGAAGAAGGTATCTTCAAACTTAGCCAAATTACTTGCAACAGAGCAGACTATGGTAAAGGTACTGAAGACTAGATGGAGGTGTTAAACCGATCGATGAATTAAGAAATGTAGGCCACAGCGGGGCTTGAACAGAGAATAGTTTGATTAAATACTGCAAGGCATCTTTTTCCGCCACTCTAACAAATCCTATAAACCTATACAAAGCCTATAAACTGCTCTGGGCTGAGACTGAGTACTTCTTAACCATGATACTGTTAGTTCCTATACATTATATTATATTATATTATATTATATTAGGGCGGTGAATTGGCACTATCGGTAGATTGTCGGACGCCATGCTTTGACGTATAGAGTTACGGCCCTTGCCATTCTGAGTTCAAATCCCGTCGAGGTTAACTTTGCCTTTCATCCTTATGGGGTCGATAAAATAAAGTACCAGTAATGCACTTGGTAATTGCTGGCCTTGTGCCAATAGTAGAAACAATTATATTATATTATGTTAACTGAGAAAACTGGTGAACCCTCATACCTCGATGCGCAACGGGGAAGTCCATCATATTATGTTATATATATATAAAGGGTGAAAAGTCGGAAAGTATGAGATAGACTTATAGAGTAAGAGATGTGATAGAGATAAAGGAGAGACATGTCTATATATCTATATGTATTTTTCTAGGTATATATAAAAAGACGAGGGGCGGGGATAGACTGATATGTAATGTACCTATACACTTATATATGTTTATTTGAGTATGATAATTAGAAACATTGAACATTACATGTTTACTTTTATGTTTTGACGAAGGTTCAATCTCTCTTTTCTCTGATTCCTTTAACGGGGAATCACCTGGAGTATAGCAGCACAAAGTCTGGATATAGTTGAGATGCGCCAAAATTGAATGATGATTGAACATAATTTGAGCAATTTCTTTTTTTAAATAGATTGTTTTGTTGTTACTGTGGTATTCCCATTATAAATCTAAGACAGTTTCCCAAATTTATTTTATCGCGGAACCCATTACTATATATTATGGGCATCCCCTCAATCCTAGTTTTCATAAGACATTAAATGAAATAATAATTGTTTTTGAGAGAGAATTTATTCAAATATAAAATTAACGTTTAATAATTATTTTAATTAAACTTTATTTTAAAAAAACTCTTTTTTCGCGGAACACCAGACTTTTTCGGTGAACCTTGGGATTTCTCGAATCCCACTTTAGGAAACGCTTATCTAATGCAATAAACATAGTTTTTTTTTGCAGATAAAAATATTACACGAATTCTTCAAGTCAAAGCATGTATAAATAAAGCTTCTCCATTTAGCTCTAAGCTAAAACTGACTCAACATATGTAGATTACGCAGTACCACTGTTGTATGTTACTAAACTGAAGCCAGTGTGGGAACTTATATGATTTATATAAAATTGTTGAACTTGCTAGGAAAATGAGCTATATCTCTCCCTTAAATTCACACATAGACCCTCCAAAAAAAGGGGAAGTTCATGCATGAAATATATTTGTACAAAGATGGTTGACCTGGAGCTTTTAAAAAAACTCCAGTTCTGTTTTGGTTCATCTCTGTATCAACTTGTTATTGACATATTCATTTATCTGTCGACGTGTATGTTGGTCTTTACCCCATTCTATCTACATGTTAAGATTTGAAAGGATTTATTCATTCTTTTGAAGGTTAGCTGAAGTAATACAACAACATACGAGCGAAATAAAGCAAGAAATAATAGAGTAGATGAAAGAGAACGTAATGCAAATGATAGATAGCACAAGACATTCATTTATTAGTCTTTCTTCCAGAAAGTTGGCTTTGTTATGCTTTCCTGCTTCTTTGCTATTTGACTGCTTTGACTACAGTTGCTAGTTGAAAGTTCCGTGTGAATGAAGTAGAGTTAGCTACTAAATTTTGTCCAAAGGTAATGTGTCAATAGCAATACGTTTGTCAGTTTCTTTACAAACATAATTACGCCGATAAATATAAAGAACGTCGGAAATATTAGACTATTCCTTTAGGTTTCCAAACAATTTTGAAATGTTGAAATTTCATATTTGTCAGCCTTATTGTGAATACTTATTAAGCAGCAATCTTTTAAAATTTTGAACTTATATTATGGCCTCCAGTATTACCTTTGTGAACCATATTTTTAGAGCCCCTGCTCCACATGGTATAAGTAAGAGCACTACACATTATTGTACTGTTAACATATATGGTACACCGCAATTGCTTAAACAGATCACCAAGATTGTGTCAAACAAAAGTCAGTCCAAAGAACAGGCAAACATTTACTCACCCGAACACTACCCTTACTAAGCAACAGGCTCACTGACTTTTTTCTCTTCTCTTTTTCGCTTACACTTAAATTTTTCATGAATCAGCAAACCATACACCGTACCTGCTTCACCACATTCCATAAAGCCAACAGCGTGCTTCTCATTTACTCTGCTGTATCTCCCTCAACAAAACGTACGTTTACCGGTATTTTTCACCCCTCTTTAAATTATACCGACTGTATACCTATAGAATTCCTCCATAGGCATAAGCTTAGGAAAGTTTTTTGTGGAAGGCTATCAGTCTTCTATGTATGACAGTCACCCCTTTCTACGCTACCAATGTTGTCCCAGAGAAAGGCAAAGGCAGGTGCAGCTTAGCTAGTCACTTTCCAACTGAGTGGACTGAAGCAACTTAAAATATTATATTTCCCAAATATACAACGCGCCACTCTGTCCCGGAGTAGAACTCGTGATTTTATGATTTTGAGCCCAGCAGTCTATCTGCTAGGCCATGGGCTTTTACTATTGAATAACTATACGGCAAGCATATGTAATATACCTATCACATATAAAATGTTCTTGCTTTTAAGAAAGAAGTGTCATTAGTACTAATTTAATCACGGACACAGCCCAGCGCCATTCACAGAATAGGAACCACTATCTCCTCTGTTTAGTAGAACAATATAAAGCGGAGAGTTAGCAGAGACGTTAAAACATTGACGAGATTACATAGCAACCTTCCTTCCGAATATGAGTTTGATTCCCACAGAGGTCATGATAGGCGATCGAAATCGGTAAATAAAGTACCAATCTCTTATAACTTTATCTCTATCTTTCTGTGGAAGAAATCAGCTGCGTTCGAACCTAGAGACAGCTGGGTTAGGTAAAAAGAAAATGTCACGGCGGCGTCCATATGATTCTATCGTCCATATGACACCATATTATTCATATGACTCCATATTATTCGGTTAACTAACTACAAAATTTAGTTAATGTGATACAGAACTTTGTATCTATTTCCTTGCATTCAGTAGGCCACTATTCTACTGCGATTGAATGCAGAATTCAGAATAGTAATGAGATAAGAACGGCAAAACAAATGTTCATATATCTTTCTTGACTTACTGTTTTAAATTTAAATGATTTCATTTTAATTCCTCTTTTATATTTGTTGTCTTCTGTGTGTAATGTTTTTTTCTTACTGTAATTTTTCTCGTTTATTTGTGTCTTCTGTCTTATTTGTGTTGCTATTTTATTGCAAATTCTAAATTCATAATTTGACTGAAGATTAGATCTGTTTAGAATCCAGCTGCCAGTTTTGCTGTAAGTAATGAGATAAATGCGTTAACTTCAACAAAATGAGAAAACGTTTCCAAAGCTCTGGTAAGAGTTAATCAACAGGTCGGATAAATTATGTCTTAAGTAGGCTTTATTCTACATTAGTTTGGCGAAAAACATAAGAAACCTGCTGTCATTCTATCTGTGTTCCACCTCCGAAACATTTCTAAAACAAAACAGAAACAGAAAGTTCTCATTATGGATTACACTCTTGTTGCTAAATTTATAACCATTTCTAAAGTTGACTACTGAGGTGGCAAATAGAACGTCGGATAGAATACCAAACATTCTATCCGACGTATTCATTCTGGCACTCAGTGCTCTAGGGTTCAAATCCCGTTGAGGTCGGTTTTACCTTTCATCGTTTCGAGGTCGACAAAAAGATCCCAGTCCAGTATTGGGGTCGTTTCTTCCTCTATATCTTTTTCTCACTTTCTCTCCCTCTCCCTCTCTTTCTCTGAAATAAATTGGCTGTGTCCAGACGTGGAGAGGGAATGGACTCTGTCAGGTTTAAAATGTCCAAGTATGTTACTACGGTGCCCATACCACTCCAGCAGCAATTACAGGTACATACATACGATGTTGACTGATATTGTCCAGTCTTATTCCGAATATAAACTCGATGTACGATGAGCGCCTTAAAGCAAAAAGTAATCTTGGGGGTCGTCATTTGTTTAGGGGGGGGGGTCGTGATTCAATTACTTTAAATACGTCAGGATTATCTTGGAGGAGACATTAAAATCACGCTTCCTACGTAAAATACGAACCTAAAATTTAAAGCATTTCTTTCTATAAAGTAAATGTGCAGCAAGCTTTATTAAACACTCGTTAAAATTTTGGTATGTCAAGATTACATCTGGTTTCGATTTCTATTATAAAATATATTATTTTTATTGGTTTCGTATGGTGGTGTGTGTGTGTACCTATGCCTTAGCAATACTCTCGTGACTGGTGAGATCGACACTGAACGCTCGTATTGAACATTTGTAAAACAACTACTCTAAGAGGAACATATGAAGGGATGGAATTACAGGGGCCATCGTTCTGGGCAAGGAGTATTTGACGTAGTGGTTAGTGTGAGGCTTGGGAAGCATACACTATAGGGCAGACAAAGGGAGAAAAGACGGATGAGTGGAGAATGTTTGAGTGGAAGTGGCATAAGACTAGCCAACTCCAAGAAGCAAAATCTACAGTAGGAGCATTAGAACAGGCAGAGAGTTAAATCTACAGATCTGTCGGCCAAGGATTGGAGTGTGTTGGCAGACCACTTCCCGATAATCAGTTGAGAGGCTTTTCGTTAGATGCGATCGACGATGTCTCTGTGTGTGTAGAGCGGTGCTGTGCCCGATATCGGAATAAGTAAAGAAATATATATTTGGGGTTTCACCTGTTTTGTGGAGAGTTTGTAGTTGTTTTTACCTTTAAAGAGAAGGCACATTCGCCAAGGGGGACTATCAGTTACCGTAATGCCTAGACGTTGAGGGTTCTAGTTATGTGTTGTTCATTCAGCGCCAAGAAGATATAATCGACTATATAAGATTCTTCGCGGAGACATTATCCTTTTATATGTTTGTCCTTGTATTCCACACATTTTATAAATGCAGACATGGCAGATTGGTTAAGATTTTCACTTCGCAATCATCAGCTTAGGGTTCGATCACACTATGTAGCACATGGTGCAGTTGTCTTCACAAAAGCCACAGGTTGACTCAAGCATTGTCATCGAAATTTTGTAGATGGAAAATGTTAAGAAGCCTGTTGTATGGACTCTACCTGTAATTCAAAGTTCCATCCTTGTCACACACATCACACTGAATCTCCCTGAAAATTACGTTAAGATTACACGTATCTGTGAAATAATTAATTAGTAAACGTTAATTTACAAAGTAGACCATTCCTTTGAGAGAACAGTGTCACGCTGAATATCAATTGCGTAATGGATACATATGTCTGTGGAATGCTCAGCCACTTAAATATTAATTTCACAAGTACGCAATTCCGTTGGTTGAACATCTAAAACACTCATCGTCGAAATCCGACGGGAGTCCATATTATATTCACAGGTCTCATTTGTGTTGTGTTTATTTTGTTTTGCTTCTTTTGTTTATCTTTCTTTTTTTTTGCTTCCTTATAATCCTTTAATCTATCAGACTTTTATGTATTTTGATTGTGTTTTAGTTTTCATAATTTATGCTTTCTTTTTTTTGTATTATTTTTATAATTTCAACGTAACAATAATTATTCTGACATGATCACTGTTAATAAATTTGATTAGGAGAACTGTCAAAGTGTGAAAAAAGCAAACCTGACAGCTAATATTTTTCATGATAATTTTGGTTTCTTCAGGTTAGGCATACGACCTTATTATTTGCTTGCTTGGTTGTTTGGTTGCTTTTCAGAAAGGATAAATGGGATGTTGTGAGATTCACTTGTATCGCATGCGTATTAACTGCGTAATAGGAAAATAATAGCTATGACTTCAGGCTGAACAACACAGGTTTGTACACTGAAGGACATTAACACTTTGTCATACATGGTCACTAAAAGTACATAATTTTGTGTCTCTGTGTATATGTATGTACACACACACACACACACACACACACACACACACACACACACACACACACACACACACATATATATATATATATATATATATATATATATATATATATATATATATACATGATGGCTGCAACACGATTTCGAGTAATGCCATCGGTTGATACGTAAGTATGAGCATCACGGACGTAGTTTTTTAGTCCAGCTACGGACTTGCCTATGGCCAGCAATAACATACGTTCGCAAAATATGTCACATGTCAAGCAATGCCTGTGCTTGAAGCTTTTTTTTAAGTGAGGAAAAGCTTTGCACGGAGCCAATCCCACTCTCTGAACATCGAATGCATTTACCCCAAACGAAGAACAGGTCTACATCATTGGATGGAAACGAAGTCACAGGTTTTATATCAGAGTGACCTTCTAGAGAGGTATCTTAATGAAAACTAGTAGTCTCTCGCTCCACAAAAACCACACATTCATACATACATGCACACTCACACACACACACGCATATATATATATATATATGTGTGTGTGCTCATACTGTGACTAGTACTTCGCACCTCTTTCTAGCGAATATAACACCTGTCCTACTTATATCTGCCAGTTAAAACGTTCGCACACCGTACTGTCTATCGTGTTGGCCTAACTCTCGGATCCTGACATATAAAAATATTTTATACTTTATACTCTACTGGAACTTATCCCAAAACGAATCCTCTGATAATTGATTCGCGTCTCCCGTAGTTTTACTAAAATCGATAGTCGGTGATCGATGATCGATTGCTTAGATCGATTTTTGTTATCGTTTATGAATCATGAAATGGTACCATAAGGAAAGAAGAACTTTTCCACCTTGAAGTACGTATTTTTTAATACATATTATGTTTCACAGTTCCAAGAGAACGTTAGGCAAGTGTAAATCGATCCAAGTAATCGATTATCGATTCGGATAAAAGCCAACAAAAGAGGAATATTGCTCACGTTAGTTGTACTGAATAGTATACACTGCTTAATGAACATAACCACAAGGATGTGGTCCGAGCGTGGAAGAGCCGAACTCCCACTGTCATCGCCTCCATCTCTCTCGCCCTCCCCATCTCTCCGTATGTATGGTGAGTAAATGGGGTCCAACGTGCTGGCCTCCCCACAGCCCCGGCAGACAGAATGTAGAAGGCGTTTCCCCGGAGGATGGTGAGGGAGATGCGCTGGAAGAGCCATTCCAACTCACGTGGCTCATACCTGCGGCTGACCAGCTCAGTGCCTATGGTGGTGAGTAGAGAGGTAGCCCTAGGGCCAAGGACACCAGAAGTCTCTACTGCCAAGAGCATGACCGCGAACCTGTCGGAGAGCGACCAGTACTTGGAGAGAACATACCTTTATGTCTGTTGATATATATTCTATATATGCTTATATTCTACCAACTTATAAGATACCGTTAAAAGTAAGCTTTTAACGGTATCTTATAAAGTCGTATAAGCGCCTGAAGAAAGGTCACAAATTTGATAACCTCTTGTATTCTGGAAATATTGCCAAATTTGAGCCTTGAAATCTTGGGTAGCGCTTTTGTTCCGTGTGTGAACATAAACAAATAATTTGATATTTCTACTCTTTTCCCGATTGAGCATGGTTTTCCTTTGTTATATATACATATATACATACATATACATATATACATACATGCATATATATATATATATATATATATATATATATATATATTATAAAATAAGAAGGAATAATAGACACAATATACCTATTTTTTCTTCGTCCCGACTGTACAGTTTCGCTGGTCACTATGCAAAAATATTATATCATAGATATGTAACATTGTTGTGAGGTAAGCCAGCTTATCAAGGGAGCACCTCAGGAAAGAGCCCTAACTACATACGTCCGTAGCAAGCGAGAAAATCTCAAAAAGGCGGCGGGAGACTCTATCACGTGATACACCGGTCAAGAAAGGGGATTAATCCCTTGTAGCAGTAAAAATATCTCAGAAGGCGGAGGGGGATATTAATATGATACAGAGGCTACAGAGGTTGACCAGAAGTGTATATAGTGTTTGCTTGAAAGCAGTCACTATACTTTCGTGGTTACTCTACCGTGAGGGAGTTAGAGACAATAATTGTTTCTACTTTAGGCACAAGGCCAGCAATTACCCAGTGCATTACTGGTACTTTATTTTATCGACCCCGTAAGACAATAATGAGAGGTATACAGATATATGTGCATGGATATAAAGTAGTGGCCGTACTCGAAAACGAGTTGGCAGCCACCATATGTATATATATATAAATATATTTATATATATATATATATATATATATATATATATATATATATATATATATATATATATATATATTTATATAGGGTGATCCGAAAGTCTTGTCACCCCCTACCAAAATGTAATGAGAAACACTTTATGTTCTCATCGCAGAATCGTCCTTTTCGGATGAGCTGGTTTTCCACATCTTGCAGTGAAGTCATGTCGCACATCCTCCATGTTCTTGCCAGAATGCACACGATCATGTCTCCTTACACTTGCAAGCATCCTCTCTTCCAAACTATAGGAGCTCTGAAATAGATTGGCAGTATCGGTAGAGGGTCGGACGCCATGCTTTGCAGCAAAGAGATGCGGCCCTTTATGGTCTGAGTTCAAATCCCGCCGAGGTTAACTTTGTCTTTCGTTCTTACGGGGTCGATAAAATAAAGTACCAGTAATACACTGAGATAATTGCTGGCCTTGTGCCAAAAGTAGAAACAATTATTATATATTATAATTAATTGTTTCTACTTTAGGCACAAGGCCAGCAATTATCCAGTGCATTACTGGTACTTTATTTTATCGACCCCGTAAGGATAATTAATGATATTATATATTATATTATTAAAACAAAAAATAATTGTTTCTACTTTTAGGCACAAGGCCAGCAATTACCCAGTTCATTACTGGTACTTTATTTTATCGACCCCGTAAGGATGAAAGGCAAAGTCAACCTCGGCGGGATTTGAACTCAGATCGTAAAGGGACGTAACTGTGCTGGAAAGCATGGCGTCCGACCCTCTACCGATACTGCCAATCCACCGCCCTCAAAAAAAAACAAAAAATAATGAAAGTTAAAACAATATGTGACAAGGGGTGTCAAGACCTTCGGACCACCCTGTATATATATATATATATATATGTATATATATATATATACACACACAAAAATTATCATTTTCTTGAACACGTTACATTACTTCCACCTCAGAAATGTATTGTGTTCAGAATGTTGTTAATCATTAATAAATTATGAATGGAGTTTACATTAGAAGTTTATTTATAATATTTCAATTAGCTATACAAATGTCTGCCATGATATAATAAAAAATATTTATATATTGTATATATATATATATACAAATTAATATAAATTAATATACAATAAACACTAATACAATTATATAAGTGTTTGTATTGCAAATGACCAAGTTAGCTAGATTGAAAAATACTAATTAAAATTAATACAATTTGCCTGTCTCGATTTAAAATAATAAATCAATAAAAACAAACCCATATTGCCAATAGCCGTGATACCTGGACAAATTTAAATTTCAAAACCCAAATCTGTTTCGCAGACAAATTTAAATTTCAAAACTCAAATCCGTTTCGTAACGATAAGTGAAAATTCCATTTCTGTGCTCTTCTGCAGGTATCCAGAAAATTGCTATGTTTCTCCTCAAAATACTTAGGAGGACTGAGAGAAAAAGTGTTGAACGCACATGGTTTCTCAGCGCCTAGCCAGTCCTATACTCGTGCTGCTAGAAATAACAGCCGTTTTTATGGGACCAAAATTTAGCTCAACAAAAGGAGCCGTTAATACTATATATAGAGTTATAAACTCAAACAGTCTTTTACAATCAAATAGCTCAAAGAAAGAGATATTTCTGAGCCGTCAAATACAAATTAATATAAATTAATATACAATAAACACTAATACAATTATATAAGTGTTTGTATTGCAAATGACCAAGTTAGCTAGATTGAAAAATACTAATTAAAATTAATACAGTTTGCCTGTCTCGATTTAAAATAATAAATCAATAAAAACAAACCCATATTGTATTTGACGGCTCAGAAATATCTCTTTCTTTGAGCTATTTAATTGTAAAAGACTGTTTGGGTTTATAACTCTATATATAGTATATATATATATATATATATATATATATATATATATATATATATATATATATATTACTTCAGAACTCAGTTCGTTTACAATCATGTCTCTGTTTCTTTATGAAATGAAACTTTACGAAACTCGGGCTATTTCAGGATCAGGAATTATCAAGCAAACTATTTTATCAATATTAGGATCAATCTAAACCTATTGTTCTAGGATGATTAAAATGTGATTATGAACTAGGGCTCGGTTTTCATTTTAAATTCTATAGAAAACAATATACTGTTCTCTTCTTTTTTTACCAAATACTTGATTTTTAGGCTATAATTCACCAAGTTATTCATCTTCATATTAAATACCCTGGCAGCCAAATCTGGTTTATTAAAAGTACCGATCAAAATACCTCGCAATCTTTAGTTACATCTCTTATCTTCTGAATTTAAGTCCCATCTATGTTGATTCTGCCATTATAGTCGATATAATATAATTGTCGGCTGAAAGGTTCATAGGCTGACTTTGAAGGAGTGATGCTTGAGCTGTGAAATCTTGTGTGCATTAATTTCAATTCTTCTTATTAATAACTGCATTGTTCTTTCCAGGGACAATGTTGGTCATTCCATGAGAATATCTTGGTCAGCCTATGAACTTTTCAGCCGAACCTTGTATGTACCAGTAACATACTATATCTGGCCAAACCAAGATTCGTGGCACCGTGCAATAGTTGGGAATCAGAATTTAATTATGTCTTTATATATTCTTAATATAAATCCTATCAACGTTACCTTTGCCTTTCATATTCTGAAACATATATAAGAAAAGTGTGCATGTAAAGAGAAAACACTATGTACCTGTAACAATGTAAAATAATCATTACCTAATACATTTGGATTTCAAATAAATTCTGCGATCATCTATACTTTTATCTCTCTGATTATTCATGTAATATGCAACAGGAATATATACTGCGAGTGATTTAATCGGCCTTAACTTTCTGTTGCAAGCACGTGATTCTGGAACTCTTTATTTAATTGTGTTATATTTCGGGAAATGTTATAAGTCAGTCTGCTAGGAAACGAATAAGATTGCTTAGAGTTGTTGGAACCCCCGAGGGAATGTCTTGAGGTGTTTATACTAACTATATGTTCTCTGAGGTTAAATTCTGCTGAGGTCAACTTAGCCTTTCATCCTTTCAAGGTCGATGAAAAAAATCTACCAGTACAGGGCGACGCTTTGGCAGAATTGCTAGGGCGTCGGTCGAGATGCCTTACCGTATCTGCTCTATATCTGTGTGTTCAAAGTTCAAATTCCGTCTAGGTGCTTATAGCTAGCGGCTAATCGCCCGTTCATATGAGCAACCCAACAAACCTGCAATTGAATAGTGTGCACAACTAACAAATATAAGATGCCAATAAAATGCTGAAGATTCGTCCAGTAGTGGGTCGACAACGGCTGGATATAAACTTATAAATTATTCTGTTCTATATTTTACCGCAAGCCAACCTTCACTGGACGATACCTCAACTACAATTCCCACCATTGATACAGTGTAAAGAGAGGGATGGTTCAGTGTCTAAAACATCGAGCAAAGAATATAAGTAGCGATCCTGATACAACCCACGAAGAAATGATCAAGCTGAGTAACAATTTGTTAAGCAACAACTATCCAAAAAAACATACTATCCACTCCAATTAGGAAGGGGAGAGAGGATGAAACGCAAAAATTGACCACAGTCTGTCTACCCCATGTAAAAGGTCTCTCGGAAAAGATACAAAAGATATGCGGTCCATATGACATCAGGACAGTATTCAAAAGAAATACAACACTTCGCAAATATATCCTTCGAGTAGAACCACCAATAGAAGAGGATATGACCAAAGACTGCGTGTACTCCATTCCATGCAGTTGTGGTAGGTTATACAAAGGCGAAACAAACCGCCCCCTCAAAATAAGGGTAGAAGAACATCGTAAAGCTGTGACACGAGGAGAGATCGATAAATCGGGTATAGCTGATCATGTATGGAAAAATGAAAACCACCTTCCCCTGTGGGATGAAGTTAAAATAATAGACAGAGAACACCACTGGAAAACACGAAAACTAAAATAGGCAGCACATATGCTAGGACACAATAACCTCCTAAGCAGACCTAACGCAGTATGGAACCTAGTACAGTAATATATGGGAACCGGTATTGAGGAAGGATAGAAAAATATCAGTTTATAAGCCCTAAAAATTCACGAGAAAAAAAAAAAAAAGAATCACGGGAAGAAAAAAAAATTGGTTAAAAAGCGGGCTACTAACCTCAAGATTCCGAGTACAATTCTAGGCAGTGACCTGAACAAACGTTAATAATAACATCACTAGGACACCTGATGAAGGCTGGAGAGTACATCAGCCGAAACGTTGTGTTAACAACAAAACAAGACGAGGACACCTATCCGTCCAATATATATCATGTTTATAAATTATTATTCGTTGGGACGTAATTAAAGGAATCCTAGACCTAAGATTTCATTAAATACGACTGACAAAGGAATCTGTACATCGGGGAACTGAAACACGCGCCCTACAAACTATGATTCGTGGCAAAACAATTTTTGTGACTTTAAATGTGATAAAACTTTGATTTTGCTTTTGTTTTCTCTGTTTTAATAACATGTATAGTACAAAATATTGCAATTTAGTCATGAAATACAATAAAATGGAAAAAAATGGCATTTATATAAAGTGAAAACAGAAAAAAGGGAATTCTCTAAAATTAAAAACGGAACAAAGGAAACTTTTAAAAGGAAAATCATCGCGTCCCCTAATCTTTTTGTAGTAATTCCAATATCGCACTTATATGCAAACAATATATATATATGTGTGTGTATGTATATACAAATGTATCTACCTCTCTCTCTATCTCTCTAGATAGATAGATAGATATGTTTCTTTATTAGCCACAGGGGCACAAAAGAAAGGGACAAATACAAAGGGGGAAGTTTACATACAATAAAAACGTGTAAAATGTTATCACAAATGCAATTTAAAAAATTAGTCGATTTTCCCCAATAGGGGGAGACAGTTCATATGGGTAACACATACCCCCGAAAAAATGTGCAACCCTCATCTCCAGGAGTACGAAGAGTTTGTACTCCTTTCCTCTCCTCCTCCTTTTCCTCAACCTACAGGCTGATATAGAGAGAAGGCCCATTCACTCGGGCCATTCTCGCCACTTTCACCCACCTTTCATAAAACTTGCTGGGGTACAGCACCTCTCTCTCCATCCTGATTATTCTTCCAAAGTGGTATTTGAAAAAAAGAATCAGTTGTTGGCCGGAGAGAAAGGTGTCTGACCTCAGCCCTTTCAACCTTGTCCACCATACAACCTCTTTCGCCATAGCTATCACACAAAGGAAAACCGCCTCTCCCTCGTTTTTGAAGGAGGGTGGCGGTTTGATCATGACAATGGACTCGGTGGTCAACCGGATTGGTCCCACCCGCGACAATAGTCGTTCTACATAGCCCCACAGGTCGGTAACGCCCGGGCAGTGTATGAATGCGTGCGTGACGGTTTCTTCGTCTCGCACGCATCTCGGACAGATCTTTTTTGCAGGGTCCCTGCCCGGGCGCCCATGTCTGTAGAGCTTGTCTCGAAGTGGTAGAGCTCCTCGGTAGCACTGCCAGGCCAGGGACTTTTAGAAGTTGTCCATCGGTCCCGGGCGGAAGGTCCTACCGAACAGACTGGCCAGTTCATCTTCCTCTACGCCTAGAGTTAAACCGAGCCCGTCGTCGCACTTGCTGCGGATCAATCCGCTATAGAATGACGAAAGTGGAGTCTCCACTGATCGCTGGGTCCGCCTGCCAGAGGACTGTGAGCGCCTGAGCACATTCGATGTGCCAGTCGCCCATTTTCCTCGGTCTTTGCTTGACCCAGGACTGCAGCTCGGTCAGCGAGACGAGTCGTGGGAAGGCTTGCCTCACGAACGGGGCCCACACCCGTTGTCTGGTGAGGAATACGTGGAGGTGCCGCAGCCTGAGCTCGTGTTTGCGCATCGTCAGCCACGGCCTCCCCAGCCCTCCGTTTGAAGGGTGTTGGCAGCAGTTGGATCTTCTCACCAAAGGAGCCCGTTTCTTCCAAAGGAATTGAAAGAGCGCGTGCTCCATTTTGGTGAGCGTTTTGGCTGGACAAGGCACGACGGTCAAGCGGTAGTAGATGACGGACGCTATAAAAGTGTTCGCCACCTCCGCTCGACCTTTCAAGGATAGTTTGCACTCGGCCCACTTCTGGGTGAGCGCAAACACCTTGGCGTCACCTCGTTCCAGTTCTTCTCCACCTGGAGGTCTGGACCAAACCAGACCCCGAGCAGCTTTACCGGTCCTTCCGTCCAGCGTCCGACGACGTCATCGGAAGGCATCATCGGTTTGCCTCTCCACGTTCCGAGTTGCAAACCGACGGATTTGTCCCGGTTCAGCTTCGCTCCTGTGAACCTTTCGTATTCCTCCAGTAAGGTGCCGATCTCCCCGATTTGCGAGGTGCTCGACACCATTACTGTCACGTCGTCGGCGTAGGCCGACGCCGCTTTTCGCAGTCTCGGTTCCAAAGGGATGCCCTGCAATAGCTCCACCCTCCGAAGTAGTGGCTCGAGGATCAGTACGTACAGAAGGGAGGAAAGAGGGCATCCCTGTCGGATGGATCGCGTGATATCGAACGGCTCTGAGAGGTAGCCGTTCACCTTGACCCTTGAGCAGATGTTGCTGCTGTGCATTACAGCAATCCAGCCCCTGAACACGGGTCCGATGCCCGCCGCCTCGAGCACCGCATCCAGGTAACGATGGTCAACCCTATCGAAAGCCTTAGACTGATCCAAGTTGATCAGGGCCCCACCGAAGCCGGGTTTACACCCTACCCTCTTTATGATGTATCGCATGAGGTGGAGGTTGTCGTGTATGGACCTGGTCGGGATTGCGCATGTCTGTGCTTCTCTCACCAGGTTTTCGACGACAAGCGCCAGCCTCTTTGCCAACACCTTGGCCAAAATCTGTAACTCTGTGTTGAGCAGAGTTATGGGCCGGAAGTTGCCTATGTCATCCCCCTTGTTCTCGTCCTTCCTGACTAACCTGATTACGCCCTTGGTCACAGAACTGGGAATTCTCCCGTTCTGCTGGCAGTTGCAGTAGACCGCTTCCAGGAGACCGGAGAATAAGTCCGGCATTGCTACGTAAAATTCGTAGGATAGACCGTCGAGACCTGGAGATTTGCGTTTGCCGCATTGGCTCAGCGCGTCCCCTATCTCAGCGGCCGAAATCGGCCTTTCGCAGAACTTCGCCTCGCTGTCCGAGAGTCGCGGTAGGCCGTCGAGATATGAACCGAAATCCATAGCCCCTCCCGGCGCGCCGCCCTGCCCGAACAGATGAGCAAAGTGTCCCTGAAAGGCCGCGCACATTTGCTTCGGCTCACGTATCACGCGTCCATCTTGGTCCTTCAAAGACCAAATCGTGGACTTGTTGCCACTTTTCACCTCCGTCACTCGGGCCCAGCTAACAGCTTTGGCTCCCTCGTTTCCCAGAGCACGTATTTTGCTTCTGACAACGCAGCCTTCATGCTTTGCGTCGAAGAACTGGTCCAAGGCCGTTCTCGTCGCTAGCACGCTGGCTACGTTACCACTCCTAAGTGCCTCTTCTACTTTATCTACCAGTTCCTTTTCGGTCTTATTTCTATCTAACACTAATTCTTTACTAAAACCTATCGAGTCTAATCTAACTGCCCTCTTGAGAGAGTACCACCATCTGTTGTTGACAATGGCCCCCGTCAAGTGCTAGATAGATAGATAGATGCATAAAAATTATCAAGGATTCGACAACAAAATAATATGTGCACATAATAGATGGTATCAATCAGAGGAACAAAGATCAAAAAGGCTTGCTGAAGATAGGACAATGGAAGCAACCTTTCGTCAAGAGGAATCAGGAGGTGTACGAAAGTCATTAAGACAGGAAATGGAGAGAAATACAGCAGCTCATGGGCTGCATGAAGAAATGGAAGCTCAAACAAATCAAAGGATATGAGAACAGAGAGCAAAAACAGAAGATTTATGATTTTAATAGGTTGCCGAGTGGAACTTTGCTGCTTTTAGTTACAATACATATCAAGACTATGCCTCAGAACCTTTAATTTGAATTTCCTCAATGAACAAAATTTGTCTAAATTGTGGTGCTAAAATATGGAATGGTGAATCAACGGGACTGTGCTGTTTAAATGGAAAGATTAGGTTTAGACTGTTACCTAAGCCGCCAGAACTCTTGAGCGGAGTGCTGATTGGTACAACTACTAAATCAATACACTTTCTTCAAAATATCCAGAAGTACAATAATGCATTCCAAATGATATTATTTGGTGAAAATGTTATCCATGAAGGTGACTTTATACTACTTTCCAAGATCCAATGTGTACCACAGAATTGGACCACTTCAGCCACTTTCAGAAGAAGAACCAAAATATTTAAAATTGTATTTCATCAGTGATATGAAAACCCAAGCACAGCCATGATAGGAAAGGAATAAAGAAATTAAGTATGAAATCATATTGTAACTAAAAGATGTTAGATAAAAGAAACAGTTATATTAGAAGTTTCAAATATACCCTAGGAAAAGTTATAAATGAAATGTGTGGTTTGGCAGTATCGGTAGAGGGTAGGACAACAGGCTTTGCAGCACAAAGTTACGCCCCTTTCTGGTCTGAGTTCAAATCCTGCCGAGGTTAACTTTGCCTTTCATCCTTACAGGGACGATAAAATAAAGTACCAGTAATGCACTGGGATAATTGGTGGTCTTGTGCCAAAAGTAGAAACAATTATTTTCTTTAACGCCGGGTACTTCTGCTAGTGTATATATATATATATATGCAAACATGTGTGTTAGTGTGTATGTGTGTATGTGGGTGGGGGATAATTATGTCCTGGATCGATTATGTCTAATGATTGAAATCAATAAAATTATCAACGAATATTGAATTTTAACAAGCGCAAAAGCCATAGATTTCATGTGAAAAATGACAACCATTGAAGTGATTCCAGCATAATTTTTATTTATTGGCAGTTACCCCAGCGAGACGTCAAGTAATCAGCCCAAGAGCAGTCTCTAGCCAAGAGTCTGATTTCCAAAAATGATCAGCAGAAGATTTAAACGAATTGTGATTATATCTACCAGGAAAACAAGAAAAACGTTCCATAGGACAGAATGAAACTACTAGAGTAGACATTCTTCTTACAAGAAAGACCAACTGCTGTGAAAGTATGAGAATTAGTAGAAAGACAAAGCACTTGATTCAGAAACACACACACACATGTATACGTACATATGTCTATATATGTGTGTGTATGTGTGTGTGTGTGTGTGTGTGTGTGTGTGTGTGTGTGTGTGTGTGTGTGTGTGTGTGTGTGTGTGTGTGTGTGTGTCATAGAAACAAGGACAATACTGAGAGTTCCAGTGAACTGATGAAAAGGAGAAGAAACAAGTGAATAAAGTTCGGTAGAACAACAAAATTATAGAATAGAAATAAAGAAACACTGTCTTAGAAATTTGAAATTAAGTTAAAGACTTTCTTGAGAGCAGAGGCTCATCAAGTTGGAGCTCATCTGGATTCAATGGCCTTAATCGACTGAGGGTTCAAGATTCCTCCATGGACAAAACGTTGTCTGTTTGAATGTTAACTCTCAGCTGCATCTCTTAATTATTATTGGCTGACTGTACAGGAAAAACGTGAAATAAAGTGTCTTGTTCAAAGACAAAATGCTCTATTCAGTCAAAGGACCGAACATGTGATCATAAGACCAACACAATAACCCCCATACCATACACCTTCAGACCGATACTTCTTTTATGGACCCTGGACGGATGAAAAAGCAAGATGATATATGGCCTGCTTTGATTTCAGAATGTAAATACAAGTAATACTGTTGTCCATCTTTGGTACAAGACAACAGTATCTAAAGGCAGTGTGTAGTCGATATACTCAATCCCTTTTACAATCTTGTCACGTACTTACTTTACCGCTATAAACGCTAATATAAAGTTGACGAATCGGCAGAGTCGTTAGAATGTCGGGTAGATTGCTTTGCAGTATACGTTCCAGCTCTCTGCGCTCTCTTAATTCCAATCCCGCCATGATCAACTTTGCATTTCCTCCTTTGAGGTTGATAAAAAAAAGTGTAAGTACAATACTGAGGTAGATTGTATCTCTCTCTCTCGGGAAGAAATTGTCTGATTTCTGACCTGGAGGGGTATAGATTCTTCTAGGTTTAAAAATGCCCAAGTTGGTTATTACAGCGCCTCAACGACCCCATCAGGAGTTACGGTTCTAAAGAGATATATTGTGAGAATATGTGTACATATGTATGTTCGTTGAAGTGTATATATATATATGTACAGAAATGCATAAAAAGGAAAAACCACACATTTGACAAACGAGTGATACGAATTCGCACCTACGTATTTGATTTTACGGAAATGTTCGTTGCACGTTTTAACAGATAAAATCAAAAGTAGCGACTACCATAGTTACTCATAGAAGTTGTGTGTACTTAGTTGATAGTTAACTGCAATACGAAGGCGGGGGAATTAAATACCGCAAAACTGTCTTGTCCACCTCTATATTTCTGCTACTCCGCCATTGTTTATATAATATACATATATATATATTTATATATATATATATATATATATATATATATATATATTTATATATATATATATATATTTTTTTTTTTTTTTTTTTTAATATAAGGAACTGTTTCATTGTTTTTATTCATTGTTTTTATTAATTTATCTTGACTCTGTTTTCCTGTGATTTTCATCGAAAAGATTTTTGAATACATCTTCTCTTTTCATGATATTTGGATTACATTGAGTTCTTCATACGGATTGGAAATTACCGTATATTTTGGTAGATTTATCTACATACTTTGCTCCTAATTTTATACAGGTATTCATATTTTAATATATATTTTTTATATTTATATATATAATTTTATAACTCCCTATATATATAGTTGAGCTCTCTTTCTTGTCCATTATCCATATTACAATGGAAAAACAATACTTGGGAACATCTTTAAAGAATATACCAATACCTTCTAAGGATGAATTCTTACTTCTTATGATACCAAAAACCAACCAATTCATCAAAAGGGTCAGATGGAGGGCCTACCACTTTGATAAAAAAACAAAATGTACAGATAAGAAATATTTATATGATTTCACTACATATAAGAACCCACCACACAACTCCTTGCTTGAAAACTTCGAGAAAGACCTTTTTAACTTAATCAAACACCTCAAATTTAAGAAATATAAATCTAATTTTCAAAAGGATCTTGATTCTACCCTATTGGATCTAAAAAAATCTAACAAAATCCATGTCCACTCTGACAAAACTGGAAATCTGTACCACATATAAAGATCTCAGGAAAAATTATTTTAAAAAAAACAAATAATGCGGCACTTACCAATATCAACAACAAAACACACAACATAGTAAATAAAGTCAATATTGAAGATAGAACTGAACCTTTGGCACTGAAAAAAACACATTTTAACCTGAAAGATCACAAATCTAATTTTAACTCTAATCCTTCTATAAGACTTCTATGCCCTTCCAAATCTGACATTGGCATCATTAGTAAAAAGATTTTAGATAGAGTCATCCCACAATTAAGAAAACATGTTAATTTACCACTCTGGGAAAACATCCCAGGTAATTAACTGGTTTACTAATATTAGAAATAAATCATCTGCTTCATTTCTACAATTCGATATAGATGCTTATTATCCCTCTATATCACCCATACTCCTGAATAAAGCCTTGATATTTGCCAAAAATAGATCAAACTTAACTATGGATGACATTAATATTATCACGCACGCTAGACAAACACTACTGGAATTTCAGAAGGAATACAGGACCAGAAATACATATAGTAATTTATTCGACATTACTATGGGCTCTAGTGATTCTGCCCAAATTACCGATCTTGTGGGCCTCTTTCTTCTATTTAACATAAATGCTTCTTTTCCCCACCTTAAAGGTGGTTTATATCGTGATGACTGTCTTCTTCTTTCCACTAACCTTAGCCTATCAGAAATTGAAAAAAATAAAAAAACTTAGAACTTTCCTCAAAGACTATTATAGTCTCACTATTACATTTGAAAACACCAGTAAAGTAGTTAATTTCCTTGATATAACGTTAGACTTATCTACGGGTATCTACCATAAACCTAACCAAAACTTACATTACATACACTCACAATCCAATCACCCTAGATCTATCCTTAAAAACCTAGCATATAATATCTCACTCAGAATTTCTAACCTTTCATCTAACCAGGATGTATTCGATAAAAATGCGACCTTTTATAACGAAGCTTTAGCTAGAAGCGGCCACAAAAACAAATTAGTCTATCTACCTTGTACCAATAATACTACAAACATACAACCCAATATTACCAACAAACACCAAATGAAAAATACACACCTAAATGCCACTCACACTATACCCAAAAATACTAACCTAAAACTTACTTTCTCTACCTCTTCTCACAAAACAATATAATAACTTTCAAAAAACCATTCATCCTAATACTCCAATATATCTTAATAACATTACTAACAAATTGCCTTTCATCCTTACGGGGTCGATAAAATAAAGTACCAGTAATGCACTGGGTAATTGCTGGCCTTGTGCCTAAAGTAGAAACAATTACTAACAAAATTCCTAATAATCAGACATTGTTCTGCACGCTCCACATATGACGTATTATCTTCGTTTTTTCCGTTCATTGCCAGAGAACGTCTTTATGAATCACCTAAGAGAACATTAGTCTACGACTTCTTTTATACCATAAACGTGGTTCTGTCTTTGCGTGTAATGACGTATTATATTCGTTTTTTCCCGTTCTTTGCCAGGGAACGTTTTCACGAACCAAAGTATCGTCTTCCTGTCTTCCTCCGGTTGCAACGTTTTTTTAAATATCCACTTCTGCGTTTACAGATTAACTTTGTTAGTTTCAGAAGATCCCGTTAAGGGTGAAAGCAGCGATTCTTTGCTTAAACTTTAATCTGTTATTTTAATAAATATTTGCTCTACGGTTCTTATATATTTGATATATAGTTATCCTTATCGAGCCCTCTTTGGATTTTAGTCTTCAAATTTATTATTATTACTATATATATATATATATATATATATATATATATATACATACATTGATAACTAAAGTAAGACAGTCTAAATTAATGATCTTCCTCGAAGCTACATAAACTCACCTACAGTGTTTATATTACGGTCTAGGGCGCCATAATTCACCTCCTCAATGAGTAGATAATCCTTTATTCAAAACATTATTTCACTAATCAATCTTTACACGTCAAGCAACCTTCATTAAATCTAATTAAGAACTACCAGTTACCTATCTCTGTCCTCGTTACATTAATTTATTAAATGGTTTAGTCTTAGCCTATAGGTATCTTTATATATATGAAAATAAAAATCAACTTCATATAAACATACGCAACCAGGTAACGCACGCCATGTGTCTGTCTGACTGGCTGTATGTATGTATGTATGTATCAATCTATCTATCTCCATCTATGTATCTCTATCTCTCTCTATATATATAATACATTTACATATACATATACATATATATTTACACAAATATATATATACATATATACTATATATACACACATAATTATATATATATACACACTCATATATATATATATATATATGTATGTATGTATATATATATATGCTCACTCCACTTTCCCCTTCACAGCTCTGTATACACACAAACACACCCCTATATTAACATACTTTTGCTCATAGCTTCGTACTTACATGCACACACACTCTTTTACTCACATATACACACACATTTCTTCTCAACTTCGTACGGACGTATAATAAGACACACACACACACACACACACACACACACACACACACGCTTATGCACGTGCACAAGTATAGCTCTTTTTTTTCCATTTCAGGTAGACACGCGCCATCATCCACT
>OZ024743.1:296408253-296413253 GCA_964016885.1 Eledone cirrhosa
GTTACGATTTTAAGAATACGATTGGGAATACATGGATGAGGAAAGCACGATCCAGGGAGGAATGGACGGCGTGCTGTGACCAGCGGCGCTGAATGGACGCCCGACAGACTGGTCGGTCAAGGTGATCTCTCAGTTCAAATCCGAAGTCAACTTTGCATTTTATCCATTCGAGGTCGATACAGAAGTACCAATCTAGTACTGGGGTCGACTCTTCATCTATAACTTTTTGCCATTTCCTTTCTTTCACTCTCTATCCTTCTCTGGAAAAATATCTGCTGTACTCAGGCCTGGAGAGTGAATGGATTTTGCCAGTGTTTTTCCTGATATTCTTGAGCAGCGTTTCCCAATCTGTGCTCCACAGAACCCTGGATATTACTAAAATCTGTACTAGGGGTCTGTGAACTTCTGAGCAAACATACCTTTCAAATGCCTGGGAACCGCGGGGAAATTTATTGAAAAGAAGCAGGGTTCTTGAGAGTTAAAAGACTGGAAGCCATTGTTCTGATATATATGACCGATTTTTGCCATGCCTTTTATTAAATTAGGAATGGATTTTATTTTTTATGTACGAAAGTTAGACTATATAAGGTTTGGTTAATGTTTATTTTATGACAGATAAAGATGAAAATGGAGAAGCAAAAGATATACCTCAATTAACGGCATTAATCATTTAGGTCACAAACGGCTTGGGAAGGCCGCCATGGGTGCTTCTTCTCCCTCCAAACCTACCAAGTAAAGAAAACGTCGAAATGAAATAAGGTGCGGATAATTTCATTGGATATGCTATCTTGATTTATCAGAAAGGTCAAATTCACAAAGCGATCGGGTTTCGAAAAGAATTGATATGGGCATGTTATGTGAAAAGAGTTTTGTTATTATTATTTTAATAATGGGTTATGTTGCGATGATGAGAATTTCAATCAATCGTATTGATAGATAAAGGAAGCTTCATAAAGAAGTAGTATGATTAGGCCTGAAAAACAAGCTAGTCACCACACATATATGATGACAGCGATTTGATGAAGACATACAGAAATATTGCATAGCAAATTTTGTTATTGCAGTTTTTTTTAAACCTCTCCTAAGTTAGAAAACGAACGGTGTATATGGTTATTGTTATTGTTCTTGCAGTTGCTGTAGTTAATAATGATAGTAATGAAAATGATAATGATGATGACGACTGCAACGAAGATAATGATCGTGATGATGAATCATTTGAAAAGAAATAGGGAAAGAAAGAGAAATGACATAAATTAATAAAATAGATTAAACAAGATGGCTGCCCTATTAAAACCCGATTGTATTTCATTCATAGTGACAGCACTTGTCAGAGAATTGGCTAAAATAGCAAGCAAGTTGAACTGTTTAACTGTATTTTTTGAAGCTAACTGATTGCTAAGACAAAGTTGATAATAGAATTAGTCAAGTCAATTTCTTTACCTTTTCTCTATTATTTTATATATTTTCAGTTTAACTACTTTATTTAAAGTTGTTTTTCTCATGCAAATATTATTTCTTTTAATTTTTATCTTTTTCCTTTACTTTTTTTTAATTCTTTAAAGTGTAAATTGCGACAACTCTTGTGTTATTTTATTTATTTTTCTTTTATTTCTAGAAAATGCAATAATTCAAGAACTTTATTTTTTTTATTTTTTATATTTTCATTAATTTTTTTCTATTGTTTCCTTCAGAGTTTTTCGTTATTCTTTATTGTTTCATCGTCAGTATCATTACCATCATTATCCTCATCGGCATAGACATCATTTTCAACGCTACCGTCATCGTCATCATCGCAGTCACCGTCGTACTTAACATTTACGTTCTGAGTTCAGATCCCGCCGTGGTCAACTTTGCTTTTCAACTTTCCCGGGTCGCCAAAATAAATACCATTCAAATACTAGAGTCGACGTAATCGCCTTCAACCTCTAACAAATACTTAGTGTTGTGCCTAAATTAAAAACCATTATTACTATTATAAAGGGAGGAGGGTTGGCAGTATCGATAATGCGTTGAACAAATTGCTTCAAGGTATTTTCTATATTCTGAGTTCAACAGTTACGACTCTCTACATTCTGGGTTCAAATGCCGCTGCGGTCAAATTTACCTTTTCTCCTTTCGAGAATGATAA
Source organism: Eledone cirrhosa (assembly GCA_964016885.1). Lineage (NCBI taxonomy): Eukaryota > Metazoa > Mollusca > Cephalopoda > Octopoda > Eledonidae > Eledone > Eledone cirrhosa. Next base: position 296,410,382 of record OZ024743.1, read on the forward strand.
AAATAAAGAACCAGTTAAGTATTGAAGTCGATATAATTTCTTCCCCTTCCCCCAAATCGCTGGCCTTGTATCTATGTTAGAAAGAATTATTATTAGATAACTATTATTATTACTTTTGTTAAAATGTATCCTGGTATTTAGTAACAATGATTAACGTTCTGAGTTAAAATCTGGTCGAGGTCAACTTTGCTCTTCATCATTCCAGGGCCGATAAAATAAAGAACAAGTAATGTACTGGGTCGATATAATTGATTTTTCCCTCCCTACAAATGTTTGGTCCTCTGCCAAAATTAAAAAGAATTATTGTTATTTATCATCGTGTTTTCTGCAGTTTTGAGCTGGTTTAGAGAACCCTGCCACTTGTAATTACATGCGTCTCTGAGGTGACAGCAGTGATATATGGTGCTGTAGGCTTGTGTTTGTATGCTACATCAAGCTACACCAGACCTGTCAACTTTCCCCGGCGGGGAGATTTCCCACCCACTTTGGAGTGGGTGAGAGATGTCTTCTCTTGTGAAAATGGGTATAGCTTTCATTATGTAATATATTTATATAATATATTACATAATACTTGTATATGCAATAATAATACTTGTATATCAGATGCTTTTCAACATTAATATTTGCGTCTTGTTTGATTCAAAAGAATCATGCCATTACCGAGGTATTTATCGCTTGGCTTAGCCTTCATTAATATTCACACTAAAACACAAGCATATAGCACATTTAACTATTTTCATTACAGAGCTTCCGTTACAGTTGTGGGATTGGGAGGTGCTTAAGTATATATACTGTACATGTTTATTATTATTTGACGCATAGAGTTACGGCCATTCTGAGTTAAATCCCGCCGAGGTTAACTTTGCCTTTCATCCTTACGGAGTCGGTAAAATAAAGTACCAGTAATGCACTGGGTAATTGCTGGCCTTGTGCCAAAAGTAGAAACAATTATAAGCTCACGCATTTTTATCACCAATAAAAGACTAAGAAAGAAATTAAAAACATGATCATACTAACATATTTAGAGTCAATAGAAAATCAGTGTAGTGAAAACCAAAGCACAAGTATATTGAAACAAATTATTGGAGGGGTTTAAGTCCTAAAATTCCCTAGGCGCCGAAAGGTTTGCTATTTAATTTATTGTGTATGTTAATTTTCCTACATGAAAATGTTATGCTGACCTTATGAAGAGTAAATAAAAAATGATTCTTATTTGCTTCCAGTTTTCTTTGCTGGTTATTTAACACACGGGGCTTTTAAGCTTTCACATATAGCCCTTCTGGTTTTCCTCTCGCACACATTTTAATGCATGCACCTTCCCCCGTACACATTTAATTGCTGCAAACCGGATTACTCCGACTTGAACTTGTAATTACGAATTGATAATTAGCATTCATTCCTATTATTATATCATGATTGGCAGTATCGGTAGAGCGTCGGACAACATGCTTTGCGACATCTAGTTACGTCCCTTTGCGTTCTGTGTTCAAATCCCACTGAGGTTAGCTTTGCCTTTCATCCTTAAGTGGTCAATAAAATAAAGTGCCAGTAATGCACTGCGGTCGATTTAATCGACTTTCACCTCCCCTTCAAATTGCTGGCCTTGTGCTAAATATAGAAACAGTTATTATTAAGAACGTGGGCTGCAAACATCTAGTTAACAAATATTTTGCAACCATTTCATCATTATTTCTTTGTTGGTAAAGAAAACGTGGTTCTCGTTTTCTATTTAGAATTCATAAAACACATCTAGTTGTATTACAAAAACGTTTAAATCTACTTTTAAAAAAATGTTTGATTTTAAATAACTTCAATCGATTGTCCCTATACTCTAGTCACGAAGAAAAGAATCGGTTATAAGTCTTTTGCTCGGTTCTAAAAAATATTCAATTCTCACAAAGATGCATTCTTGATTTTTTTTTTTTTTTTTTTTTTTTTTTTTTAAGTTTGTTTGTTTGTTGTTTTTTTTGTTGTGGTGGGTACGTTATTTTTTTGTAATGATTTCATTCTTTTTATGTATGGCTCTGTAGAAAATCATTAATCACTATTTTTATTTTATAAAATCGATAACATGTAGAAAAATAGTTTGCATTATTTGGTTGCTTCTCTTTACGTTTGGAGGTCAAATGCCGCCGGGATTGATGATGCTTTTCATCCTTACGAGGTCGATCAAATAACTACCACTGAAGTACAGGAATCACTATACACGCCCTCGAAACAAGAGTGGCATTGTGTCTCTATTATGAAATCCTGATAATCACTATGATCATTATCACCGTTGTCACCCCTATTATCACAATCCGCGTTATTATTATTTTATTATTATTTTTTTATTAGTACTCCCATTAGCTTAAAGACTTTCTCGAAAGAAATACCAAAATCCCCATTTCTAAAATTAAATTAAATTTTCTTTTTAAATTGAGATCACTTAAAGTTCAAAGATTGGCTTTTAACTGATCCCTTCCAACAACTCTAGGGGCTGCAACGAGCAACATGTGGGGTCGTTTCAGGTCATTTAACTTTCATTTTTTTTTTCTTTTAATTAATTTTGATATATTTTTTCAGAAAAATTTCTTCCCACTCATTACGTGATTGATTATTCATTTGAAATCTTAGAAAAATGCATTCATCTTTAATCGGTTAGTTTTTAGTAAAAATGAAATTTCCATTGTAAATATTTCAATGGAGAATTGATAATACGGACATCTTTGTATTTTTGGCGATGGGAGTCTTCTAGATAGTTTTTCTTAATTTTTCTTCTTGTCCTTTTTGCTCTTCCATTTTAATACTTTATTTTTATTTTCATTTTACTTTTATATTATTTTATTTTTGTTTTATTTCATCGTGATTTTTTTTTCTCTTTTTTCTCCTT
>OZ024743.1:296423253-296430753 GCA_964016885.1 Eledone cirrhosa
GGGAATCAATACTGGACCCGATTAGCATGTCTTTCATTTGGGAGTTATGTGACATGTCCCAACCAGCCAAGTCGATGCTTGCACAAGATGTTAGACACACGTTGTTGGTGAATTCATTGACGGGCTTCTTTGTTGGTGGTGAAGTTATTCTACCTGATGCCAAGAATTGTGCATAGGCATTTGAGAAATTGGCTGTCGTTAGAGCGTCAGGTTAAATGCCTTCGCATTTATTCTGGCTCTCTGCGCTTTGAATTCAAATCCCACCAATGTTAACTTTACTTCGATTAAAACTGTTAAAGATAAAGATGTGCTCTCCATCTCCCATTACTTATATAATTGTTTCTAATTTTGGCACAGGGCCAGCAATTATTCCAGTGCATTACTGGTACTTTATTTTATCGACCCCGTAAGGATGAAAGGCAAAGTGAACCTCGATGGGATTTGAACTCGGACCGTAAAGGGCCGTAACTCTATACTGAAAAGTATGGCGTCCGGACCTCTACCGATACTGCGAATCCGCCTATATAATACATGATGGACCGTCATCGGTTTCGATTATAAGTATTCCTTCGTTTGAGCAACTGAACGTCCGTGTATTTGGATATTCCACAAACGCGGAGAAAGTTGACTAACATTTTCAATGACATTAACAATCAGGGCAAACTCATTACTGCATAGTTCAAAGTGGACGACCAGGTCGAAGCCCTCAAATTGAAGCCTTCATATTTCACATAATATAATTCTCAAGTGAAATCAACGTGACAAACCTTTGAATTAAAGGTACAATCCATCACACGGGGTTCCACACAGTTTCAGTCTGCCCAATTTCTCAATCGAATTGGGATCGAAACTGGGACCTGATAACTGCGAAGTGATCTTCTTAACCAGTCAGTCATATCTGCATCCATTTTAATATGTGATGTAATACTAGATAGCCTATCTGAAACCTTGATGAGGTAGTCACGACTGGAACGTCTATTGGCAGAGATTTGCTTGATCAGTAAAAGAAAAGCAGGCGTATTTAAAAATATTTGTTTCGCCTTAATCTTATTCATTTTCTAGAACTATTTCCTTCGCGTTTAGATTCTAACTTCACTTCTTGTTTTGTCATGTTTTGCACGCAAAGATACGTTTTACCAGAAAGAGAAATAAGAAAACAATTAAATAAATAGCTTTCCCAAAGCCTCTAAAATTACTTACATACGTACTTTCATATTGAATGTTGTATATGTATTCAGAATTAGAGCAGTCACCACCACTACCACTACTATCAGCATCACTGTCACTGTTACTGCTACGACTACTTCTACAACTACCTCTTCGACAAGTGATTGACTGATTAGCTTGCAATACTGAGCACAAATCTTCCCGGAGGAAAAAATATCAGAAAGAACAGTTGTAACAACAATAACAACAAAAATAGCAACTATGACTCCGAAAATGATAGCAAGCTAAAAAAAAAAAAAACTGCGAGCAAGAATTCCGTTTTAAAACTAGAAATAGCAAATAACAACAAATATGTGACAGCGATTTATCAGCGGAATTCTTTCGAATATCACGCTCTGTATCACGCTGTGTCACGATCTAACATACGTCACAGACCTTGTAATAATGGTTTTTGATTTAGCCACAAGGCCAACAATTTTTGGGGCAGAGGAAAGTCGATTAAATCTACTCCAGTGTGTTACTGGTACTTTATTTTATCCACCTCATAAGGATGAAAGACAAAGCTAACCTGGGTGGTATTTGAAATCAAAACATAAAGGGCCGTACCTCTATGCCGCAAAGCATATTGCCCGACGTTCTACCGATCCTGCCAATACACCGACCATCATCCCTTGTAATAATGGTGCCTGATTTAGGCTCAAGGTCAACACTTTTCGGGGAGGGTAAAGTTGATTAAATAGATCCCAGTACTTTATTTTACTGACCCTACTCAGAACTTGCAATAATAGTTTATAATTTAGGCATAAGAACAGTAAATTTGGGGGCAGTACATCACTGGTAGTTTATTTGTCAAACTCCAAAAGTTGAAAGCAAATTGGCCTTGGCAAGATTTGAACTCAGAACGTAAAGAGCCAGAAGAAATAGTGCAAAGTTCGACGCTCTAACAATTTTGCCAATCCACTGACCTTAAAATGATACTTTGTTTATCGACTGGGAAAGTATGAAAGACAAAGTTGATCTTGGCGAGATTTGAACTTAGAACGTAAGAAGCCAAATCACATATCGCAAAATATTTTGTTTGGACGCTCTAACTATTGTAATAATGCACTGGCCCAGGAGTGGTATTTTATTTATCGAATTTAAAAGAATGAAAAACAAAGTTGACCTTAGCAAAAGTTGAATTCAGAACGTAAAGAGACAGAATGTATAGAGCAAAGCATTTTATTCGACGCTCTAGCGATCCTACCAAATCCAGCGCATTTTTTACAGACCTTGTAATAATTGTTTCTACTTTTGGCACAAGGCCAGCAATTATCCCAGTGTATTACTGGTACTTTATTTTATCGACCCCGTAAGGATGAAAGGCAAAGTTAACCTCGGCGGGATTTGAACTCAATCCGTAAAGGGACGTAACTGTGCTGCAAAGCATGGCGTCCGACCCTCTATCGATACTGCCAATCCACCAATCCGCCAATCTACAGACCCTGTAATAATGTTTAACATTGGCACAAGAATAAACATTTTTCGGGGAGGGTATATATATAGCAATGAAAAGAGCTTTTAAGAACTAGGTCCTTGTGGTTGAGTTTGGGAAAGAGGGGATGGACACTACGCCTGCCTCACTACCCCGGTGAAAATTTGAAAAGCAGAGAAACGCTGACCCTCTACATACCACCCCATTTCCACCACTCGGTACAGTACTGGAATGGTATATATTTTATTGACCCAACAGAAATAAGGCGCCGAGCCAAGTGGTTTGAGTGTTGACCTCAGCTTTGTGGGATCAGGCATTCGATTCCAAGTTCGGGTGGCCTGTTGTGTCCTTGAGCAAAGCATTTCAATTTATATTGGTCCAGTTTACTCAGTTGAAATGTAATCACCAGCTAACAATTAACATTGCATCCCTTTCAGAGAGCAGTCTTGTACTCTCAATCATTTATCGCCTCCTGAACTTGAGATAAACTCCGGCATTAGTCCAGCCCATGCAAACTTTGAAGAACCAACGTAAAAACTATTATTATCTCTCTCAGACACTAGCATTTTACTTTTATTGACTTTACAGAACGGATTTTGGCAATACATACCAACACTCATTTCCTAGAATTTGAGATTTTAATTTTGTTTCATACATAAATAAGCTTAACAATAGAGGCAACTGCACCTATCAGTTTGCTAAGTGTATAGCTGTAGAGTATAGAATACTAATCAGGCCATTTTACAACCAATGAAATTCAGAAAATGCAATGAAAAATGGTTTCTGGTTCGTAGATCTCAAGAAATCTGAGCAAGTGGCGACAGCAAATATGTAGGCAGTGAAAACATCGATTTTTTAGAAATTATATTTATTAGCTTAAAATTAGTGATTTATCGTGATGTTGTGACAATTTCTTATGCAAAAGAAAGTGAAATAGTTAGTAGAATAGTTTTATTAACAATTCTGAACCGATGATGTACCCTCATAACTTCATCAGCTAACGTAATTTTAAATACATGAGGAATAGTAAGAACACGATGTAGACAAATGTGTTTGTTGCTTTTGAAAGTTAGGCATATGACAGTAATTATATTCATGCTGGGATAAATGAACAGTGGGGGAAACGATTCGAGTTTCAAAATTCAGGTTATTGGTCAGAGTTGAATGATAAAAATATATATGGAAAATATATAAATAATGGTTTCTAATTTAACCAAAAGTCCAGTAATTTGGGGAGGAATAGTTGCACGGATGTTTTTTCTCAATTTTTTTCTGTTCCTTCCTCTTCTCACTCTCTACCTTTCTATTTCATTTTTTTTTTATGTATTTCCCATTCTATCTTCTGATGAACGACTATTGTCTGAAACGTTAATACTCTTTTCCTACTATTTCAAGCGTTCAACTAATATATTTCTTCATTGTACTGTGTTGTTTGCTTTGTTATTTCTGTTTAGTTTCTACATACATAAATTCGATTACACTGATTCTAGTACTTTACTGTTACCTTAACTTACCGGTCCCGAAAGAAAGAAAGGCAAAGTTGACTTGGGCGGGATTTGAGACCAGAATCTAGAGGGCCATACTGAAATACACTAACGATTCTGCCAATCTATCTCCCTTAGAAAAATAAGTAAATAATATTAGTAATAACTGCGCAGGACATTATTGTTTCAATAGCACAACTCAAACAGTTTAATATTCGCTCACATTACACACTCTATATAATATGTACCTGCTAAAGTAACACAACTCAAACAACACATACTTTGCAGGATTAACATCCAATAAAATAGCACAGTATATACTACTCTAAGGCCCCACTCGGTTACGAATGACCATGGTTTTGCACCTAGAAAGTTTCCCTCCGAGGCACAAGCCTGGGCAAGGTTTGTTTTATAGAAGACCAGTAGTCGCCCATGCATACCACTCTCCCCTTTTCACGGCACTTATGTTGTCCAAGGGAAAGGCAATGACCGATACAGCTTGGTACCAGTGACGTTGCAACTCATTTCTACAGTTGAGTAAACTGGAGCAACGTGAAATAAAGTGTCTTGCTCAAGGACACAACGCATCACCCGGTCCGAGAATCGAACTCACAACCTCTCAATTGCAAGCCCAATGCTCTAATCACTAAGCCATGCACCTTCACATATATATACTATTACATAACTGATATCCGACACGGCAACACCAATAACTCACACAACCAACATTCTAAACAACCATAACACATTAATGCTACATAAGCCAAACACCACACATACGACACTGAGACATAACGCCATTTTCACATCACATATTTACCATCCAACAAATTAACAGAACAGACATTACACATATTCTACATAACAAAATAAACACTAAACTAACACCAGAAACAACAAGCTAAATCCCATAACTACACCAAACTGATACAGTGAACTAACAGGAGTCTATTCACAGTCATACACAAACACACATAGTCATACACAAACACACATTGTCATACACAAACACACATTGTCATACACAAACATGTACATACAAACACACACACAAAATGAAAGCTGCACACGCCAGATCTGAATATTTATACAGACACTATCGAATTGACTGCTATATCCACTGAGCAGCCTGCCAACATTTCAATTTGAAAGCGAACAAGAAGTAGTATAAACATGTACCAAACACATGGCAATGACCTGACCACAATCATCTTGGGGTATTTCCAACCAAACTGACAAGTTGATCATGGAAAACTGTTCAGACATAATAGTCTACGTCTGGAAAAACACATGCATACTGATAGTTATTACGATTATCTCTGGTTAAAATATTGCCAGGAAAGAAGCAAAAAAAGAAATGTCAAAATATATTATCTTCAAATCGAAATATACAGTGACAATAATAATTGGCGTACTAGGCATAATAAAAACATTGTAACAAAAACATAGAAACCATATCATGACTCACAGCGGTGCATATTGTCCAAAAATAGTTCTGCTCGGAACAGCCGCATCCTGTACATTACTTGCATATTATCAAATCAATAGCACAACTCAAATAGAACAATATTCACACATACACCCTATACAATACAAACCTAACAAAATAAAATATCACAACTCACACAACATATGATTTACAGGGTTAATAATACTCAATTTTTTTTGCGTGGCAGCAAATTAAACACGTTGCAAATTATGGTATGCTGGTTGTCTAATGCACACCTTGGAAGTTAAAATTGAAGTAGGAGTCTGGTAAGACTCTATACTTTTCACCAACCCATTTAACTATTGTACTAAGATCTTCAGTGGAATAGACGACATACCAAAAATCTCTCCTATGAATAATCTTCACAGATAGGATTGACATGCTTAGCTAGGTTGATATCAAAACTGGCGTGTATAGAATCAGTAGGCTGGAATTTGCGGAGGTCGTGGTATTACTTAATTCGTCAGATGAACTCCGACATGCACTTGATAGCTTTGATGCCGAGTGCTGCCCAACTGAAATGAAAATCATTGGTGCGAAGACTTAGACACTTGTCTTATCAAGGAAGCCTATGCAGTGTACTCTACATATGAGGGACGTTCCACTGAAGCAGGTGGAGAAGTTCAAGTATCTCGGATGGTGGTGGAAGACAGGAAGCTAAATTAAGTGCAAGAATTGCAGGAGATGACGCAGTAATGTACCAGTTTCAGCATTCGGTCATCAGAAGAAAGGAAATAGGTGTAAAAGCCAAACACATTATCTTCAATTCGGTATTCGTGCCTCCCCTTGCCTATGGTCATGAATCTTTGGAAATTACCGAAAGAATGCGATTGTGAATACAAGCGACCAAAATGGAATTCCTCCGAAAGGTCTTTGGAGTAACGTTACTCGATAGAATGGGTAGCTCGAATATGGGGTAAGAATGTCTGAGAAAAAAATCGCTGGAGAAATTTTACGGGCAAAACCAACCGGCAGGCGAACTAGGGGTAGACACTGAGCAAAATAGTTGGATAATATCCATGACCTCGGCTCGTCTCGCTTGAGGACTCAGTTGAATCAATTGGAGACGGCTGCTTCTGACAAGACCCTCCTAAGAAGAAGAAGAAGAAGAAGAAGAAGAAGAAGAAGAAGAAGAAGAAGAAGAAGAAGAAGAAGAAGAAGAAGCTGAAATATTTTTGACATGTAATTAGAAAAATTTGTTTCCACAAACTATTAATAGAAATCAAATCGAATGGTAAGAGACGAAGAGGGGAACCAAAAATTGCATGGATGGATAATATGAGGAATTAGACAGGCATCAACTGAAACTTTCAGAGTCTGGATATAAAATACCAAGCTATTACTGGAATCAGTTCTTATCTTCAGGATAAGTGAAAGGAATTGGCTATGTTCAGATTGGTTTTAAATGCCCAAGATACTCACTATAATTCAGTTGTACCTTTACGACTCCATCAGGAATTATGAGTGGAAGGAATTAGGGAAGACTGAACATACGTACATATAAGGACAGCACAAGAGAGTCTGCGATGGCGATCCATGGTATTTAAGCGGGTGACAAAGAAGGTTACATGAAGAAGATGAAGAGAGAGGCTATTCCATACCAATGATACAAACCAATAGCTATTAGGATAACAAATTTATAACTCTTTCTTTACGTAAAGTAACAATTTCCATACTGATAGCGGGAAAAGAGAAGAGCAGCCTATACCACACACACACATATATATATATATATATATATATATATATATATATATATATATATATATATATATAGGGAAGCAGAAAATTGCTTATTGTAATCCATTATTCATTATTTTCAAAATTTGGAGGTAAACAACAATTATTATTGAGTGGCTGCTATTTGCAGTATAACAATATAAGGT
>OZ024743.1:296440753-296455753 GCA_964016885.1 Eledone cirrhosa
GAGTAATAGCATTCCGTTTAAAGGGCTTTGCAAATTGGAGGCAGCGACCGGTAATTCAGCCGCGGGGACCGTAGCAACGAAAGAACTGACTCGCGAGAAAAAATACACACACACATATATATATATATATATATATATATATATATATATATATATATATATTTACAAATACACCAATTAAACAAATTCACAGGTATATATGTGTTTTTCACGATGTGGCTCAATGGAGAATTAATAAATTAATCAGAGCGAAATACTATAGAGTAAAGCATGTCCAGAGAATTATTTGATAATATATATACATCATCTCTACTCCCAATCAGCATAATTAACCACACAAAAAATCAATTAGACATGCTTTACTCTATATATATATATATAACAAACCTGAACCATTACTTCGATATTTTGCAATATCTCAGTTATGTTTCTGTAAATCCGAAATCTACAAAATCCGCTTGCGGTGTATGCAAGTTGTTGGTTCTAGAAGATCGAACAGAGGATTTACTTTCTCAACAGGCTTCCGTTCAGACGCCAGGCCTGTTGTGAGTGAGCACATGTTTCTCCAAAGGGAACTAACACCCGGTTTTTGGCGGTCAAATTCAAATTATGAGCAATGGAATAAGTTCCGTACACAAACTGAATATATATATATATATATATATATATATATATATATATATATATATATATATATATATATATATGTGTGTGTGTGTGTGTGTGTGTGTGTGTGTGTGTGTGTATTGTTATACTTGGGGAGGGTCATATTGTTGTAATAATATTGCCAGAAATAATTGTTTCTACTTTTGACACAAGGCCAGCATTTATCCCGGTGTATTACTGGTACTTTATTATAACAGAACACACTCACTGTTTGGTTGGTTTTCACTTCTGTATCTACACAGTTAATTCATTCGGTTCTCAATGTTTACCATTGACTAACCAACGGTCAAAAATACAGATATAATATAGATATAAACATATATATATAGACTAATAATATTTTTAAAAATATATATATATATATATATATATATATATATATATATATATATATATATATTAAGCTCTAAGAAAAATACTTCTGAGCATTACATTACAATTTAGAAATTAAAAATTAAAAAATATATGATCAACACTACTGTGTTTTTTTTTGCAAAATGACAATAATTTTTTAGCCAGATAGAAATACCTTAATTCAAGTACATATAGTCCGTCTGTATCGATCTAGAGAATTTTAAATATTAAATCTATACTTACAGACGTAAAATGGCAACTGCCTGGTGCCTAGACAAGTTTAAATTTCAAAATTCAAACCTTTTCAGCAGATCGGGCAGAACTTCAAAACATAAACCTGTTTCACAAGGGATGTTATACTAATGAAATAATTAATTAATTACGGAACAACCATTTAACTTATAACTTTGATAACTTTGATAGGTTTCGGCAAGTATTGGCCCAGGCCATGTCTAACTTAATAGCACCACCTGGCGAAGTCTTAAACATCAGGGTTTGGGCACCATGGCCCACTCGAGTAGAGAGTTATTGTTTACGGAGGCATATCCGGTGTAGGAGGCTTATTCGGGATTTCTTGAAGGAATTTGTCCAAATACTTCTTCAACTTGATGGGGTCTGTCTCTGTTTTAATGTGTGTTTTGGTGTAATGTTAAAGAGTGCAGGGCTAATTGAGGTGAAATAATTGTGGTGAAATATTGTTGTTATGAGATGCGAGTGAGATTTTTGTCCTGGGCGGATAACACGGGGCCCAAGCATTGGGTGTACACTAAAGATGATGCCAACATTATTTGGGCTAAGCTGATGGAATATTTTCCACATCATGCAGATAATGTAGCGCTCACGGCGACGTTGGAGAGGATAAAGGTTGAGCTTTTCTAATCGATTCCAATAGTCAAGGCCTGTCATGCCATCTATCTTTTTTGTAATTGATCTTTGGGTGCTTCAACTTTCATGATACTGTGGGGAGACCACAGTGGACAACAGTATTCAAGGTGGGCTCGGGCAAAAGTGGAGAAGAGAAGGATAACAGTGTGCATATCTTTCGACTGGAAGGTTCTGAAAATCCAGGAAGACATTCTGCGGGCCATGTCAACTTTGGTGTTTATATGAGTGGCCCAGCTTATGTTGTTATCCACAATTACTACCAGGTCTCTGATGTTGTTGGATGCCACGAGAGTTTCACCCGAAGGAAGAGAGTATGGTAGTTTCAGGGCATCCTTTTTTCCAAAGTAGATTAATTCAAACTTATCCTCATTCAAAAAAACGAACTGACCCCCCCCCCTCCACAAAAAACGGGCCCCAGCCCAAATAAAATACGACCCCCCCCATAAAATTCGGTCTCCAAATAAAAAAACGGCCCCCGCCCCATAAAAACAGGACCCCCACTCCTCTACCCCCAAAAAACGATCTCCAAATAACCCCCCCCTCTATAAAAAACAGACCCCCAACCCCTCCCCCAAAATAAAAAACGGCCACCCACCTCAAACTTCCATTAAAAAAAGGACCCCGACCCCTCCCCCCAAGAAAAAAACGGTCTCCAAATAAAAAACAGCCCCCCCCAATAAAAAACGGACCCCCCTCCCAAATAAAAAACCGCCCCCACCCCCATAAAAAACGGACTCCAAATAAAAAACGGGCCCCCCACCATAAATAACGGACCCTCCACCCCTCCTCCGAATAAAAAACGATCTCCAAATAAAAAACGTCGCCCCCCCCCCATAAAAAAACGGTGCCCCCATCCCTCCCCCCAAATAAGAAGCGGTCTTCAAATAAAAAACGGTCCCCCCAAATAAAAAACGATCTCCAAATAAAAAACGGACCCCCCATAAGAAAAGAATCCCCACCCCTCCCCCCAAATAAAAAACGGTCTCCAAATAAAATACGGACCCCCCCCCACAATAAAAACCCCCTCTCAATAATAAACTGACACCCACCCCTCCTCCAAATAAAAAACGGATTCCAAATAAAACCGGCCACCCACCTCTAACCCCCACAAAAAAAATCCCCACCCCTCCCCCAATTAAAAAACTGTCTCCAAATAAAAAAAATAGACCCCCCAATTAAAAACGGACCCTCCTCCCAACTAAAAAACGGACCCCCATAAAAAACAGACTCCAAATAAAAAACGCCCCCCCCCCCCTAAAAACGGTCCCCCCACCACTCCCCCATATAAATAATGGTCCCCTCCCCATAAAAAACTGACTCCAAATAAAAAACGGACCCCATAAAAAACGGACTCCAAATAAAAACGCCCCCCTCCATAAAGAACGGAGCCCCACCCCTCCCCCCAAATGAAAAATAGTCTCCAAATAAAAAACGGACGCCCCTATAAAAAAACGCCTTCCTCCCCATAAAAAATCGGAGACCCCACACCTCCCCTAATAAAGAACGGTCGCCAAATAAAAAATGGACCCCCAATAAAAAACGGCCTCTCCCATAAAAAACGGACCCTCCACCCCTCCCCACAAATAAAAGACGATCACCAAATAAAATACGCCTCCCCCCCCATAAAAAACGGAGCCCCAGCCCCTCCCCCAAATAAAAAACGGACCCCCATAAAAAAAGGACCCACACTCCTCCCCCAAATAAAAAACGGACTCCAAATTAAACCCCCCCCCCCTTAAAAACGGACCCCCACGCCTCCCCCCAAATAAGAAATGGTCTCCAAATAAAAAACGCCCCCCACCCCCCCATAAAATGCGATGACATCTTTATGGGTCAAGTACAGAGACTTCATGTCTGAGGACTGCTTGCGCCTGGCTCATCTGCAGTATCCTTCAGTGGAAGTTGGTTACAGCGACATTATCTACAACAGGGCACTCATTGATATCGAGGACGCCCTCCTTGACATTGGTGGGAGTGAGTTGGTCACGTATGGCTTGCCATCAACCGTCAGAGAGGAAGCTAACACGTTGGCCCCGGATTTGTTGCGGGAAACAGCATATGACATCGAATCTCTTTCCCAATACTTACAGGAAAATGAGCCCAAACTTCTGTCGGACCAAAGGTTGGCCTATTTAACTATCATTGACGTGGTTCAAAATCAGACTAGGGGTATTTACTTTCTCGATGCCCCTGGGGGTACCGGAAAAACTTTTGTAACGAAATTGATTCTCGCTAAAATTCGTCAGGAGAAAAAAATTGCGTTGGCCGTTGCATCGTCCGGGATCGCTGCTACTTTGCTGCCGTGAGGCAGGACAGCACATTCAACCTTTAAACTCCCCTTGGATTTAGTAAAAACTGAGACACCAACATGCAATATCAGCAAGAGTTCACACGAAGCTCTGGTTCTCAAAAAATGTTGCTTCATTATTTGGGATGAGTGCACAATGGCACACAAGGGTGCCCTTGAGGCATTGGATAGGACCCTGAAAGACATTAGGGATTCTACGGTTCCTATGGGTGGCGTAACCCTTCTGCTATCAGGGGATTTTCGGCAAACGTTGCCTGTCATCCCCAAAAGGACAAGAGCTGATGAAGTGCGTGCCTGCCTTAAGTCGTCCATGTTGTGGCTCCAGGTGAAGAGTTTGTACCTGAGCACAAATATGCGTGCTCATTTGCATGGTGACAACATGTCTGCAGCATTTGCTCAGAACATTTTAGCACTTGGTGAGGGCAAGGTCCCTGCGGATGACAAGGGCGGCATAGCAATCGATTCCCTGTGCAACATTGTGAGCAGCCCTTCTGACCTTTGGGACGCAGTTTTTCCTAATGTCTCATCTAACTTTAAAATCCTCGATTGGCTCAGCGAAAGAGCCATCCTTGCTCCGAAAAATACCATGGTTAATTTTATTAACGAGCAGCTGATTGAGAAGATTCCCGGTAAAGAGCACATCTTCAAATCTTTCGACCGGACGTTAGACCCCGACGATATCGTTAATTATCCGGTTGAGTTATTAAATTCCCTTGAGCCCCCAGGGCTCCCACCTCACATTCTTAAGCTTAGGGTTGGCTGTCCCATTATGCTAATAAGGAACTTGCACCCACCAAAGCAGTGCAACAGTACTCGCATGGTCGTCAAGTCACTGACGCCCCACTTGATTGAGGCCACCATTGTAACGAGGTGTGGGAGAGGGGAGAATGTTTTCATTCCAAGGATGAACCTTTTCCCCTCGGCGACAGATATCCCGTTCGATTTCCGGCGATCCCAATTCCCGGTGAGACCATGTTTTGCCATGTCCATTAACAAGTCCCAAGGGCAAACATTGTCGGTGGCAGGCATCCATTTGGGGGAGCCATGCTTCTCCCATGGCCAACTTTATGCTGCCTGTTCTCGCGTAGGGAGCAGGAATGGTCTTTTTTCTTACACTCCTCAAGGGATGACACGCAATATCGTCTACAAAGAGGAGCTATAGATGTTGGTGCAGGTGTTGGAGGTGTTGAAGCTATGCCGTCTGGAAAACTATTTCCTGGTAGGATCACCCATGGCGGACAGATCTGACACCCAGCGGCATCAGGGCCACCAACTTTGGTCTACTAAATTCGCTATTGGAAGATTATTAACCCATCATTGATTGTCCAAAATGGTAATTGGTTCGTAACTTTTAATAACCGGTTCAACTGCTTTATGCACTTAATTGATAAGCTTATTCGCTTTCAAACCTCGTTTGCCTGTATGTAACTTTTCATAGGAAATGAACAAACCCGAGCAACGCCGGGCTAAACTGCTAGTGTATATATATATATATATATATATATATATATATATATATATATATATATATATATATATATATATATATATAATATAGAAATGGCTTCTACAGGGCTAGAACTGTTTCATTCGAAGGAAATGATCCTGATGATTTCCTTCGAATAAAATAGTTCTAGTCCTTTAGAAGCCATTTGTATATTAAATATTTATACTCTGCTGTGTATTGAGTACCTTACTTACTGTGGTTACCCCCCGATTAAACCCGGGACACACACACACACACACACACACACACACGCACACACACACACACACATATGTATATATATCTATATACTGTTACTTTGATTGTGTGTATGAGTGTATATGGGTGTGTGTATATATGCATATATATATATATATGTATATATATATATATGTGTGTGTGTGTGTGTGTGTGTGTGTGTGTGTGTGTGTGTGTGTGTGTGTGTGTGTGTGTGTGTGTGCGTGTGTGTGCGTGTGTGCTTGTGTGTCTGTGTGTGCTTATGCGTGTGTGTGTGTGTCTGTGTGAGTGTGTGTAAACAAACAGCGTGTATACGTAGCCGATATCTCGAACTTTTACGAAGCGCTGAGGGGATAAAGTCAATATAAAGAGTGGGGTGCTCATACGTGGAGATGCTATAAAATAGATTATAAAATAGGGTGAAGACCCTTAAATACCCTTAAAGACGCTGCCATGCTATTTTTAGCATCTTTGCGCGTGAGCACTCAACTCTTTGTGTGTGTGGGGGGGGGGTCTGTGCCTGTGTCTGTGTGTGCATGTGTGTGTGCTGAATGCTTTGTTTAGAAAGGATAAATTCCCAAGTGGTGTGGGACTTATAAGAGTGCATAATTATGTTACTACATTCATGTTTGTGCTGAGAGATGTGTGTGATAATATGTATTTAAAAATGACGTCTTGGTGAGTGTGTATGTTTGAGCAAGTAAGCGAAGGTTGAATATATTGGTTTGCTCTTAGGGTGTGTGAAAGATCTGAGTTGTTTTGTTGTGTTAGGTATGTTGGAGAGTTAACGGAATTGAGGTAGTGAATTAGGACCATTGGGAATGATGGTTCCAAACGGAAATAACATTTTTTTTGTTCAATCCAGAAGCAAATATCGCTGATCCGGTGTTTGAGACAGCGAGCTGTGTTGGGTAGATCGGTTGTAAAAATTGAAATTGCGGGTTACCACAGATTCATCTCCTAGTCGGATATCCCTCGGGTGTTCTTTCAATCGGTTCGCTAAATGGCTGCCTGTTTGTCGAAAGTAAATGGTCTTACAAAACGAACATATAGCATAGACAACAGGGTGATACATAGCATATTTAATATAGAAATGGCTTCTAGGGTCTAGAATTGTTTCATTCGAAGGAAATCATCAGGAAAGCCGACTGTCAATGTTGTACTGAATAGTCTACACTGTTTAATGAACATAACCACAAGGATGTGGTCCGAACGTGGAAGAGCCGAACTCCCACTGTCATCGCCTCCATCTCTCTCGCCCTCCCCATCTCTCCGTATAGTGAGTAAATGGGATCCCACGTGCTGTCCTCCCCACAGCCCCGGCGGATAGAATGGAGAAGGCGTTTCCCCGGAGGATGGTAATGGGAGATGCGCTGGAAGAGCCATTCCAACTCACGTGGCTCATACCTGCGGCTGGCCAGCTCAGCGCCTATGGTGGTGAATAGGGAGATAGCCCTAGGGCCAAGGACACCAGAAGTCTCCACTGCCAAGGGTACCACCGCAAACCTGTCGGAGAGCGACCGGTACTTGGAGAGTTTGGCCTCCTCGGCCCGACGTGCAGCAAAACCTGGGTTAGTCGCAGACTGCACCAGGTTGCGGCTGGAGAAAGTGTCGCTGCAGGTGGCATCCCAGACGAGGGGATACATATGGAAATAGCATAGACAATAATAATATATAAAGGAATGCTAGATGTAGAAGGAATGTTTGTTTCAATCGATGAAGAGAGTGGCATTGGCGAAGAATTGAAAGGTTTAGCAAGGGGAATAGGAGCGTGATGCGATGTTGTTAGCGGAGATGAAGAATGTCCCAAAGATTGCGGGACGGCTTAAAGACGAGATTGTGTATTTTGGGGAAGTAATAGGATTAGAAAGAATGAATTGAAAGCACTGAAGGTGTAACCCGAAGGGGTGGTTTATGAGGGGTAGAATAAAGGCGGTTGGTTAGGAGTTAGTTGCAAATGGAGAAGTCGTGGGTAAGAGTAGCTTATATCAATGTGAGAGGATAACCTCGATGTATAAATGGCAACACCATGTGCTGAGATGACTGGATGAATTAACCAGTCAAGATGTAAAATAAATTTAACTCCACTTCCAGTATTGGATTCCCCTCCACCAGTAAATATTTGATATTTATATAATCCTATAAATCAACAAGCTAACTGTAAATTTAACATTAATGTGTATGTGGTGTAGGTGTGGTGTGTTGGTATATCTTTGTATGGGTGTGTGTATGTGTGTATGTGTGTTTATGCGTGTGCGTGTAGATGTGTTTTATGTGTGTGCATGTGTATGTGTGTGTGCGCGTGTTTATGTGTGTATGTGTAGGTGTGTGTGGTGTGTGGTTATGGGTGTGTATTGGTGTGTTTATGTGTGTATGTATATGTGTGTTTATGCTTGTGCATGTAGGTGTGTTTTATGTGTGTGTATGTGTATGTGTGTGTGCGTGTTTATGTGTGTGTGTGTGCATTCAAATTTTCTTACAGAACAAATATTCGATTAAAAGTTAAATAAAGAACTTTCTTAAATTTCACTGGTTTATATAATATTTTACAAGTACCTCATTCTCCTTTTGGCATTTCTTCAATTTCTTTCAACGTACCTAAAGATATTCTTTCTATATTAAATCAGCTTTTGACTGAAGAAATTTCTGCATAGAAAAAATACTCTTCTATTAGTTTTTTATCTCTTTATTTTGTGTATCTATTTAGTTTATGATAAATAAATAAAAAATGTGTCGATGTACAGAGTTTTCTCCAAAGTGCTGTACAAATACGGACATTTTAAATAAATTAAAAAAACCTTGCGCTTTAGAAAAATAAAATCCTGAATGTAAGGAAACGATTGAAATTCAAATACAAAATGAAATTTTTTTGAAGCCAAATACTTATCATGTTATACAGTAACAGAAGCAAAAAATAGAAAATTTAACATATGGAAGTGCAAAATGATGTAATTGTTTCTTAGTTGACATTAAAAATCGTTTACATCGATATGATATTTATTTCATATCAATGCGTGTATACGTATATATATATATATATATATATATATATATATAGTAGTTATAATTTTTTTTTGGGGGGGAAGGGGCTTCCAGAACCGATAAAAAAATTAAAATTACTACTGTTAGCCAACTAACAGAGAACGAACGACAACCACAGACAGAGATATGAACTCTCCTCTCTAAATATGTATGTAAAAACTAATAATTTTTCTTCCCCTTTTTACTATTCGTATAGATATGCAACTTAACTGCATTTTACACATCCGCAGTTGAAAAAGCATATAATGCTGAAACCGGTACCATTGAATTGGCAGTATCGGTAGAGGGTTGGACGCCATGCTTTCCAGCATAGTTACGTCCCTTTACAGTCTGAGTTCAAATCCTGCCGAGGTTAACTTTGCCTTTCATCCTTACGGGGTCGATAAAATAAAGTACCAGTAATGTACTGGGTAATTGCTGGTCTTGTGCCAAAAGTAGAAACAATTATTAAATGTGGAAATACCCACTTTATAAATAAATGTGTTAATATTATATTGAAAAAATCTCTCCAGGAGTTTCTACGGGAAAAATGTTTTTTTTCCTTTTTACTATTTGTTTATATATATCAACTCGTGTGTTACTTTTCTACATTCCATATATATATATCGTCAACCGCATACGGATATATATTTATATATATATATATATATATATATATATATATATATATATATATATATATCCGTATGCGGTTGACGATTGAGAGAAAAGAGTACTCAATACCGAAATAGAGTTTTAATATTCATTTTATTATGGCTAAGTAAGGAGTCCTGTTACTCTGGAGTTTCGACAGGGTCATCTTGTAGGGTAGGACTTATACTGTCTGGGTCGTTTAAATATGTGCAGGTGCTATTATGCTTTTTTTATTTTTACTCCCCACTTTAAAGGACTTTTTCATAGTTAGTATTCTTGATGAAATGATGAGGGAACTTAATTGATTAATTGAAATTATCGATTATTGATTACTTCTTATTGTCACCGAAACGTACGTAGAATTAAAATGTTTTAAATCCCTGCAAGCTTTAATCGATTGCAATCAGCTTCAGCTCTGGGATTGATTTTCTCATCAGACACAGTGAAGATCAGAATCAGAATATGTTCATATCTGATGATTGTTATCGATTAAATCTCCAAGTTTGTTATTAGCGAAACACTGTTAACCATGATTACGAATAAAATAGTTAAACTGAAACTTCGATCTTTCACGCATATTATGCCAATAACAAACAGATGTCACTGTTAACACACACTTTTAATACTGAATATCTAATTCTCGTAAAAGCATAGACTGCTCAAACAGCTACAACCTATAGTAATATATTACTCACCATCTGGCTATATATGTATGCAAAAAGTAAACGAAAAGAAACAAAGTACATTGAAGAAATATATTAGTTTAATGCTTAATATAGTAGGAAAAGTGTATTTTAGAACTTACTAGTCCTTTATCAAAAGGTAGAGTAAGAAATAAAAGAAGAAATAGAAAGATAGAGAGTGTGAAGAAGGAACGGAAAAAGCTTATGTGAAAAAACATCTGGGGGTGCAATAATTATATCCATTCAAAAGACAATAGCAAGAATAACGGAAATACTAACATGATGAATGGACATAACCACAATTTTACCTTTACCCAAGGCCGGTACCTGGCTATTTATTGTCCTAAGCTAACCTAACATTGTGTGCTCTCTCTTCTCAGTTATGCATTCCTGTCTCCAAAATAAAATATTTTCAACTTGCAATTTGACAAGCTGACAAATGTAAATGTTGGCACTTCTTTATCTGACCGCACTTAAAAAATTACTGTGACTTTGTTTTCTTTTCCAGTCTACACTCACCCACGCCAAATCACGTGACAAGTCATAACACCATACGACTCTCTTCGTGGCTTGGATATTTCCACAACGCTGTTACGCGACAAACATGTTAAGGGATTTATAAATTGATCAGAGGAAATTGTTATATACTTCAGTTCATCTATATATTAATTTCAACAATGTCAGTATTCCGTTTATCTTAATTCTCGATTATCATTGGTTCATAGGTTTCAAGCGATTCCGCCCACCTCAACGACGCCAAACTTAAATGAATATGCATAATGCCAATGAGGGAGTGAGAGGGGAGAGAGAGGCAAAGTGAACGCTGTGTTTGGATACACTATGTATATGTGTCAGTGTAGAGACATGTGTGTGTGTGATGTGTGTGGAAATAAGAGGGGAAGGAAAGCAATAACTATTAACATGTGTGCGTGTGTATGTACGTGCGCGTATGTCTGTGTGTGTGTGCGTGCAGCGTTCCACAGAAAGTAAAAACTATCAACATGTGTGAGTGTGTGCGTGTGTGTAAGTGCACGGTGCGTGTGTAAGTTTGCGTGCGTGTGCGCGTTTCCATGCGTGTATGTGTGTGTACGTGCGGCATCCCACAATCGCCACGCAGTTTATCTGTCTGTGTGTCTGTCTGTCAGTCTAACATACAGAGTTGTGAAGGGAGTAAATAGGGACCTTTTGTTACATTGACTGACATCTTTTATATTAATTATCTATATCTATATCTATATAATATAAAAGATTGGAACTTCCATCATCCTTTTGAGAAACGTGGAACAACCACGTCTATGCAATGATACACGTTTTACAGTCAGGCAGAAGATGAACCATCTCCTAGAGGTCACTATTCTAGGTGGCAGCACCTAGAATTGTTCATATACTATGCTCAAACGGTACAACGAAGAATCTGGTATATCTGGAAGATTTTTTTACTGTCTTTTGTATCACACAGACACCACGGACTCGCCTCATACTGTAACCTGACAC
This sequence comes from Eledone cirrhosa, assembly GCA_964016885.1. Taxonomy (NCBI): domain Eukaryota; kingdom Metazoa; phylum Mollusca; class Cephalopoda; order Octopoda; family Eledonidae; genus Eledone; species Eledone cirrhosa. The sequence continues at coordinate 296,452,542 of OZ024743.1, forward strand.
ACATCCAATACAGTCATTTTCTCTTTTACCTGTCTTCTCTTATCATCTGTTTACCCGGGCGAAGCTGGGTACGTTAACTAGTCTATATATTAATTTCAACAACGTCATTATTCCGTGTGTCATAATTCTCGATTATCATTGGTTCATAGGTTTCAAACGACTCCACCCACCTCAACGACGCCAAACTTAGATTAATATGCATAATGCCAATGAGAGAGTGAGAGGGGAGATTAAGAAACAGAGAGGCAAAGTGAACGCTGTAACTATTACCATGTGTGCGTGTGTTTATGTGTGTGCGCGTGCAGTGTTCCACAGAAAGTAAAAGCAATTCGACTTTATCAAACAGTGAACTACTGCGGCGACGGCGTGCAGCCAGGAAAGAAGAAAAACGGGCCGAACAGCGCCATCTGAACGCCGAACTTCAAAGGCGAAGATGTGCCGCCATGAATGAAGAGGAACTGGATGAACAACGCCAACGAAACACTGGAGCCAAGCGGCGACGGCGTGCTGCGATGGTTGAAGACGAACTGGCTGAGCATCATCTTTTATATTAATTATCTATATCTATATCTACATATAATATAAAAGATTGGAACTTCCATCATCCTTTTGAGAAACGTGGAACAACCACGTCTATGCAATGATACACGTTTTACAGTCAGGCAGAAGATGAACCATCGCCTAGAGGTCACTATTCTAGGTGGGAGCACCTAGAATTGTTCATATACAACGAAGAATCTGGTATATCTGGAAGATTTTTTTACATCACGGACTCGCCTCATATTGTAACCAGACAAACATCCAATACAGTCATTTTCTCTTTTACCTGTCTTCTCTTATCATCTGTTTACGCGGGCGAAGCTGGGTACGTCAGCTAGTTATACAAATTTGTATAAAACTGTGTTCCAAGTTTCAGTAAAGCGTCTTCCAGAGATTTTTTTCTTTAGCACAGGCTTGGCCATTACTACTGCAAGATTATCACTTCCACCAAACCGGCATCCTCATCTTAAGCACATTTCCCTTCTCGAACACCTACTACACCTGATGGCTTCATGACTATGATCTGCCGCTGGTATTGCCCTTTACCCATCATGATGATAATGGCTCCTCCATCGGTTTCGACGATGAGCACTCAGTCGTTCGATTACTTGAACGTCCATCTTTTGAATTAACGTGTAGGTGGCTCGCACTAAATTAACGTGATATAATTTATGAAAAGGCTGGCCGTCTGGATTGCACGGGTAATTAATTACAGGTGAAATCCATACGACGGGCTCCCACACAATTTATGTTTTTCAACTTTAGAAAAATATTTCAAAATTTGTAAATAAAATAAAAAATGACTTTGCATAATATGCTCCTTTTACAGGCCGTAATGAAAGGGGTGATAACTTGTTTTATTATAATCCTTTTCGGTGGCCTAACTAGCCTATTACGTGTTCCAGCCGAGAGGCTGGGGCCATGCTGGGACACCGCTATTGATGCTACACTTTCTATAGCCAGCCTTCCATGGTTGACCATTGATGCAAAAGGGAGTTTGTTGCTGGTGCTCTTATTTGCGCTTCGCCTCGTGTTGTGGGTTCATCCGGGATCTTGGTCAGTAGAATGTTGAGATATCTCTTGAAGACATCTACATACACACCATGTAGATCTCTCAGATTTTTTGGAAGCTTATTAAAATGCTGGGGGTCCCCTGAACCCCAGGTTATTGCAGTATGTGGTCCTTATTCTTGATGCGATGGATTGGACCTTTGGCACTACACAATGGTGTCCTGTACGTGGGCTGACCCTGCCTTCAATACCGAAGTTTGTTGCTAACCCTTCCAGGATCTTCGATATATATATATCTGTATATCTCTCCCGTCTTCGTTCCAGGGAGCAAAGCTTTAGTTTTTTCAGCCTCTCTCCGTAGCTCATCTCTTTCTTTGAGGCAATACTCTTGGTGTGGCTTGGTTGGATAACTTCAAGTTCTGCAATTAGTTTGACACAGTGGGGCGACCACAGCTAACGAAAGTCCTCCAGAGGACCAGCATGATTTCTGGATCTCTTGTCCAGAATGTTCTCAGAATCCAACCCGTCAGTCGTCTGTACATTGCCGTCATTTTGGTGTTGTGTACATGGAACGATGCGTCATTGCTCATGTCAATACCCAGGTCCTGTATTGATTTTGACTCGAAGACACATTCCATTTCTGAGAACATTTTATTCTCTTACTTTTTCCTTTTATGCACCTTTTTTATATTTTAAATTTATACACGGCTAGTAAAATAAATGAAGAAAAAATATTTAGTCACAATGCTTGGGTCAAATCGACGTTATAGTAGAGATATTAGCACAAGGCATCACACAGTGGAATGGAACCCGGAACCTAACGACTAGGAAGCAATCTTCTTAACCACTCAGTTATGCCAGCATCCTCACTCGCCCTGACAGCTATTCAGACTAACAACAACCATACACACAGGCATATAGACACTCGCTCATACATAAATATAGAGATAGTGGAATACATACGCATCAAGCGGCAAATAGACAGTCGTTAGAAAATTGGATGGAATGCTTTGCGGTATTTATTCTGACTGAGCTCAAATCCCACCGAGGTCAACTTGCCCTTCTTCGTTTTGGGATCGATATATAAAATATCAGTTGTGCGCCCTAGTCTGACCTCAGCCTGTCGGCTGGAACACGCAATAGCGTAATAGAGTACTGGGATCGGTCGATACATCCTCTCTCTCTCTCTCTCTCTCTCTCTCTCTCTCGAAGAAGAAGAAGAAGAAGAAGAAGAAGAAGAAGAAGAAGAAGAAGAAGAAGAAGAAGAAGAAGAAGAAGAAGAAGAAGAAGAAGAAGTAGTAGTAGTAGTAGTAGTGGTAGTGGTAGTAATAGTAGTAGTAGTAGAAAAATAAAATAAAATCGACTGTGTCCAGACCTGAAAAGTCATAAGCTCACTCAGCAAAGTTGATACGCTGTATATCACATATCCTTAACGACTCCATAGGTAGTTCATGATCCATGAATACACACTGTTAACCCCACATGAATGTAACTAAAGCCACTCCACCTCAAACATTAACACCTCCAATGCTCACACCACTAACCGTCCTCTGCAGCAAGAACCATTAACGCCCAAAGCAACAATAAAGGGTGAGCGAAGGAGGCTCCTATGTGTCTGTTCAAAATGCTAGAAATAGCAGCCCAATCCACCTCAATTACAT
>OZ024743.1:296460753-296525753 GCA_964016885.1 Eledone cirrhosa
CGCAAGTGTGTGGCGCGCAAACCCATGTAGAGTTTTCTTTGAAATGATTAAATACGAAAGATTTAGTAATAATTCAGCGTTCTGCTTTCCATTTACAATATCCTCAGGCCATCCAAGATTGAGATATAAAACTATGATCAATCGCGTTCCAGTTATAATCACCAGTTTGGGTTGTTGTTTTTTTTACACAGACAGTATTTAGCACTGGATTATCAAATCTATCCTTGTTTGAATTTCGGATCAATTAATTAATATATTTTTTTATAAAGAGAGAAAATTTCGTTGTGTTAGCCGTAAGAGTAAATACAGAGCAAGTAATTTCACGTTTCAATTGAGAAACAAAAAAATTATCAGTTGTAGCCGCAAAGGACTGCAGCAGGAACTGATGGTTTGCAAATAATTATCTATTTTTTTTTTTTTTAAGTGATCTTACGAGCTGTTATGAATAGCGGGTAAAAAAATCGAGTCTTCTCGGCTAAAGCAGTGATGAATAATATTGGATCTCCGTCGACTCCTACGATGAGTGTTCATGTTGTACCATCAATGAAACAACCTGCTCGTGAAAGTGACTTGCTGGTGACTGAGCTTTCCACAAACACGTGCAATCATAAACGTACTTCTCAGGGAGTTTGAGTGAGAGTATTTGTATGTGAATATGTGCATGTATGGATGTGGAATATATATATATATATATATATATATATATATATATATATATATATATATATACATGAGCGCGTGTGTGTCTATGATAGACATATTTGTATGTGTTGTAACACGTTATTGTTTGTTCATGATTCGGTGGGTTTTCTCGCATGGAGCTATATCAGACCTGCAAATCTCTAAAAAACCCAAACGTGGAGTACCGTGAAAAAAGGTGCCCCAAAACGGAGAGAAATAAGGTAAAATGGGGAGATTTTACAGAATGAAAACTATACCCATTTTCACAAGAGAAGACAACTCTCGCCCACCCAAAAATGGGTGGGAGATCACCCCGTCGGAAGGAAAGAGTCGACAGGTCTGCTGCATGTACCTACAGATATGTACTCGCATGTGGATTTGTATATCCTTTCTATATTTTGTATCCCCTTATCTATATATATATATATATATATATATAACTGTTGTTGTCTGTGTGTGTGTGTGTGTGTGTGTGTGTGTGTGTGTGTGTGTGTGTGTGTGTGTGTGTGTGTGTGTGTGTGTGTCTGTGTGTCCTCATTTTTGCAAAGTCTATACAAATCCACATTTCTACTCCGATTGACTTCAAACTTGCATTTATATATTCCTTGCGGTCTAAAGATACTAACTGCCGCTTTTTTCAATTTTCTGTTGTTAAAGGGGTGTTATGCGCCGGTTATCGATCTTCGTGGGGCCCTTACATTATCTGTCTGTATGTCTGGCTGTCTGCATAACAACATTCTGACGAATACGTCATTGCTGACGTATTATCTTCGCTACATTTACACACACACACACACACATATATATATATATATATATATATATATATATATATATATATGAAAATATGGGTGAGTAGAATACTGCTGGTTGCACATGGATAACATGTTATAAAATGAGTCCCTCATCAGTGATTTACCAAACGATCATGGGTATTTCATCGCATTAAAAATCATATACCTCACGTTGGAGCGATAATAACTAAAATAAGTTATTAGGACAAAAGAAACGCGTAAAGCGAGTGAGACAAGTAAACAACACAGGGTGAAGCTAACCGAAGATGGAAATAAACACAAGCAACATAGTTATTCTTTCAGCATAAGCTGTGTGAATATATGAGCGAGTCAAGAAAACAGACCTTTCGCTAGTGAATCCGGTGTTAGAAAGAATGAAAACCGTTTTCCCAGCGAACGGGAGGAAGAAAGAAGGGAGAAACAGGGACTGAGTGAGTGGGAGTGCGAGGAAGAGGTCAGTAGAGAGAAAGAGTTATATATATATACATATATACTTATATATACATATATATATATACACATATATACATATACACACACATATACACACACAAACACACACACACATATGGTTGATTTTAGACATAATCTATGTGTGTTGGTATTTTAACGATAGTTATAGCTCTGATTTATCTGAATTATTGAGCCCTCTGCCACTCATATCGAATTTTGTTTTTCGTGAACTCGTGCGCCGATTTCTCGATACTCGATTATTCTACTATATATATATATATATATAAATATATATTCATTAAAATAACAGATTAAAGTTTAAGCAAAGAATCGCTGCTTTCACCCTTAACACATCTTCTGAAGAAGATCCCGTTAAGGGTGAAAGCAGGGATTCTTTGCTTAAACTTTAATCTGTTATTTTAATAAGTATTTGCTCTACGGTTCTTATATATCTGATATATATTTATCCTTATCGAGCCCTCTTTGGATTTTAGCCTTCAAATTTATTATTATTACTATATATATATATATATATATATATATATATATATATATACATATACAAACACATATACACATATATAGATATACACATATACACATATAAATATACACATAAAAATATATGTATACAGACACACACACATATATATATATGCATATATGTATGTGTACCTGTATGCATATGTATATATATGTATATATATATATGTGCATGCTACTGTACGTCTGTATACATATATGTATGTACGTATACATGCATACTTACATTTAAGTAAGTGCCATACTAAGAGTGAGAAATGAAATTTCGTTTTCATTTTGTTTCAATTTATCGTTTTCGGTATGCCTGACCGATTTAACTCACTCAATATGCAAATTAGGCTGCTCAGCCGTTAATTTTCATAAGGAAAGTATATACTTTCGAACGTTCAACTATCTGGCAGATGGGTAAACGGTGCTGATGATAGCTAACAAGCTTGAAACTAGTACATCGTTCCTGTGTCAGTGTTGAACAAAAAGGTGACGTGGTTGCCTTAACACCGTATGGCATAAATTCAGGCTGTTCAGTTTGTTTACAAACGAACAAAGCGACGTTAGCGCCGCTAAACTGATACGTGCATATATGTATGTGTACCTGTATGCATATGTATATATATATGTATATATATATATATGTGCATGCTACTGTACGTCTGTATACATATATGTATGTACGTATACATGCATACTTACATTTAAGTAAGTGCCATACTAAGAGTGAGAAATGAAATTTCGTTTTCATTTTGTTTCAATTTATCGTTTTCGGTATGCCTGACCGATTTAACTCACTCAATATGCAAATTAGGCTGCTCAGCCGTTAATTTTCATAAGGAAAGTATATACTTTCGAACGTTCAACTATCTGGCAGATGGGTAAACGGTGCTGATGATAGCTAACAAGCTTGAAACTAGTACATCGTTCCTGTGTCAGTGTTGAACAAAAAGGTGACGTGGTTGCCTTAACACCGTATGGCATAAATTCAGGCTGTTCAGTTTGTTTACAAACGAACAAAGCGACGTTAGCGCCGCTAAACTGATACGTGCATATATGTATGTGTACCTGTATGCATATGTATATATATATGTATATATATATATGTGCATGCTACTGTACGTCTGTATACATATATGTATGTACGTATACATGCATACTTACATTTAAGTAAGTGCCATACTAAGAGTGAGAAATGAAATTTCGTTTTCATTTTGTTTCAATTTATACATATATATATATATATATAGAGAGAGAGAGAGAGAGAGAGAGAGAGAGAGAGAGAGATACATACACACACACATATATATATACTAGACCACCCATGACCCGTTGGGTCATGTTCACTTTAAAATATATTTTTTTAAATCGTGTTCACTTAAAAATAATTTTTAAATAATAAAAATATACACAGACATGTATATAATGTGAAATGAAACTGGAAGGCCTATATATATACGTGAGTGTATGTATATATATATATGTGTGTGTGTGTAAACATATACATTTACATGTATGTGTGTGTATATATATATATATGTGGATGTCTGTGATCTACATGCACTGGTCATAATCACACGCATATATATATATATATATTCACACACACTCACATATATATATATACACACAACAGTATCACCAGCTCACTTCCATTTTCATTCTCTGTCTCCTCTCCCTCTTTCTGTCTCTCTTTCAATCTACTCTCTCACAACCACTATCTCTTTCTCTCTATCTTTTTCTCTCTTTGTTTACTTTGTTTATGAAGGCACCAGGAAAAACCCCTTATGTCGGGAACCCGCGGTCCGATTTACGCGAAATTTGTTTTGTTCCATTTGTATTCCCATTTCAGGGTCAACTTCCTTTCAAAGTATTTTCCCATTATGCACCCTTTTGTCTGCATTACATTACAGATAAGCAAGCAAGCAATCACAGACTTTTAGTACTATATAAAAATGTATAAACCATTCTAATATATATATTACCTGTACAGGTAATCAAAGTGTGTATACATTTTTCGGGAACACCATATATATATATAGCGGGGTCCCTAAAAATGTATACGCCATTCTAATATATATATTGCCTGTACAGGTAATGAAAGGGAGTATACATTTTTCCGGGACACCATAAATATATATATATATATACCGGTGTCCCTAAAAATGTATACACCATTCTAATATATATATATTGCCTGTACAGGTAATCAAAGTGTGTATACATTTTTCGGGGAGACCATATATATATATACCAGGGTGCCTAAAAATGTATACACCATTCTAATATATATATTGCCTGTACAGTTAATCAAAGTGTGTATACATTTTTCGGGGACACCATATATATATACCAGGGTCCCTAAAAATGTATACACCATTCTAATATATATATTGCCTGTACAGGTAATCAAAGTATGTATACACTTTTCGGGAACACCATATATATATATACCGGGGTCCCTAAAAATGTATACACCATTCTAATATATATATTGCCTGTACAAGTAATCAAAGTGTGTATACATTTTTCGGGGATACCATATATATATATACCAGTGTCCCTAAAAATGTATACACCATTCTAATATATATATTGCCTGTACAGATAATCAAAGTGTGTATACATTTTTCGGGGACACCATATATATATATACCGGTGTCCCTAAAAATGTATACACCATTCTAATATATATATTGCCTGTACAGGTAATCAAAGTGTGTATACATTTTTCGGGGACACCATATATATATATATATATATACCGGGGTCCCTAAAAATGTATACACCATTCTAATATATATATTGCCTGTACAGATAATCAAAGTGTGTATACATTTTTCGGGGACACCATATATATATATATATATAACGGGGTCCCTAAAAATGTATACACCATTCTAATATATATATTGCCTGTACAGGTAATCAAAGTGTGTATACATTTTTCGGGGACACCATATATATATATATATATACCGGGGTCCCTAAAAATGTATACACCATTCTAATATATATATTGCCTGTACAGGTAATCAAAGTGTGTATACATTTTTCGGGGACACCATATATATATATATATATATATATATACCGGGGTCCCTAAAAATGTATACACCATTCTAATATATATATTCCTGTACAGGTAATCAAAGTGTGTATCCATTTTTCGAGGACACCATATATATATACCGGGGTCCCTAAAAATGTATACACTATTCTAATATGTATATTATCTGTACAGGTAATCAAAGTGTGTATACATTTTTACGGGACACCATATATATATATATATATATATACATATATATATATATATATATATATATATATATATATACCGGGGTCCCTAAAAATGTATACACCATTCTAATATATATATTACTTGTACTGATAATCAAAGTGTGTATACATTTTTCGGGGACACCATATATATACCGGCGTCCCTAAAAATGTATACACCATTCTAATATATATATTGCCTGTACAGGTAATCAAAGTGTGTATACATTTTTCGGGGACACCATATATGTATATATATACTGGGGTCCCTAAAAATGTATACACCATTCTAATATATATATTGCCTGTACAGATAATCAAAGTATGTATACATTTTTCGGGGACACCATATATATATATATATATATATACCGGGGTCCCTAAAAACGTATGCAACATTCTAATATATATATTGCCTGTACAACTAATCAAAGTGTGTATACATTTTTCGGGGACACCATATATATATATATATACCGGGGTCCCTAAAAATGTATACACCATTCTAATATATATATTGCCTGTACAAGTAATCAAAGTGTGTATACATTTTTCGGAGACACCATATATATATATACCGGTGACCCTAAAAATGTATACACCATTCTAAGATATATATTACCTGTACAGGTAATCAAAGTGTGTATACATTTTTCGGGGATACCGTATATATATATATATATATATATACCGGGGTCCCTAAAAATGTATACACCATTCTAATATATATATAGCCTGTACAGATAATCAAACTGTGTATACATTTTTCGGGGACACCATATAAACATATACCGGGGTCCCTAAAAATGTATACACCATTCTAATATATATATTGCCTGTACAGGTAATCAAAGTGTGTAAAAAATTTTCGGGGACACCATATATATATATATACCGGGGACCCTAAAAATGTATACACCATTCTAATATATATATTGCCTGTACAGGTAATCAAAGTGTTTATACATTTTTCGGGGACACCAGATATATATATATATATACCGGGGTCCCTAAAAATGTATACACCATTCTAATATATATATTGCCTGTACAGGTAATCAAAGTGTGTATACGTTTTTCGGGGACACCATATATATACCGGGGTCAATAAAAATGTATACACCATTCTAATATATATATTGCCGGTACAGGTAATCAAAGTGTGTATACATTTTTCGGGGACACCATATATATATATACCGGTGTCCCTAAAAATGTATACACCATTCTAATATATATATATATGGCCTGTACAGGTAATCAAAGTGTGTATACATTTTTCGGGGACACCATATATATATATATACCGGGGTCCCTAAAAATGTATACACCATTCTAATATATATTGCCTGTACAGATAATCAAAATGTGTATACATTTTTCGGGGACACCATATATATATATATATATATATATACCGGGGTCCCTAAAAATGTATACACCATTCTAATATATATATTGCCTGTACAGTTAATCAAAGTGTGTATGCATTTTTCGGGGACACACATATATATATATATATATATACCGGGGTCCCTAAAAATGTATACACCATTCTAATATATATATTGACTTTACAGATAATCAAAGTGTGTATACATTTTTCGGGGACACCATATATATATATACCAGGGTGCCTAAAAATGTATACACCATTCTAATATATATATTGCCTGTACAGGTAATCCAAGTGTGTATACATTTTTCGGGAACACCATATATATATATATACCGGGGTCCCTAAAAATGTATAAACCATTCTAATATATATATTGCCTGTACAGATAATCAAAATGTGTATACATTTTTCGGGGACACCATATATATATATATATACCGGTGTCCCTAAAAATGTATACACCATTCTAATATATATATATATGGCCTGTACAGGTAATCAAAGTGTGTATACATTTTTCGGGGACACCATATATATATATATATACCGGGGTCCCTAAAAATGTATACACCATTCTAATATATATATTGCCTGTACAGATAATCAAAATGTGTATACATTTTTCGGGGACACCATATATATATATATATGTATATATATATATATATATACCGGGGTCCCTAAAAATGTATACACCATTCTAATATATATATTGCCTGTACAGTTAATCAAAGTGTGTATACATTTTTCGGGGAGACACATATATATATATATATATACCGGGGTCCCTAAAAATGTATACACCATTCTAATATATATATTGACTTTACAGATAATCAAAGTGTGTATACATTTTTCGGGGACACCATATATATATATACCAGGGTGCCTAAAAATGTATAAACCATTCTAATATATATATTGCCTGTACAGGTAATCAAAGTGTGTATACATTTTTCGGGGACACCATATATATACCGGGGTCCCTAAAAATGTATACACCATTCTAAATATATATTGCCTGTACAGGTAATCAAAGTGTGTATACATTTTTCGGGGACACCATATATATACCGGGGTCAATAAAAATGTATACACCATTCTAATATATATATTGCCGGTACAGGTAATCAAAGTGTGTATACATTTTTCGGGGACACCATATATATATATACCGGTGTCCCTAAAAATGTATACACCATTCTAATATATATATTGCCTGTACAGATAATCAAAATGTGTATACATTTTTCGGGGACACCATATATATATATATATATATATACCGGGGTCCCTAAAAATGTATACACCATTCTAATATATATATTGCCTGTACAGTTAATCAAAGTGTGTATACATTTTTCGGGGACACATATATATATATATATATATATATATACCGGGGTCCCTAAAAACGTATACACCATTCTAATATATATATTGCCTGTACAGGTAATCCAAGTGTGTATACATTTTTCGGGAACACCATATATATATATATACCGGGGTCCCTAAAAATGTATACACCATTCTAAATATATATTGCCTGTACAGGTAATCAAAGTGTGTATACATATTTCGGGGACACCATATATATATATATATATATCTATATATATATATATATATATATATATAGATATATATATATATATATATGGTGTCCCCGAAATATTGCCTGTACAGTTAATCAAAGTGTGTATACATTTTTCGGGGAGACACATATATATATATATATATACCGGGGTCCCTAAAAATGTATACACCATTCTAATATATATATTGACTTTACAGATAATCAAAGTGTGTATACATTTTTCGGGGACACCATATATATATATACCAGGGTGCCTAAAAATGTATAAACCATTCTAATATATATATTGCCGGTACAGGTAATCAAAGTGTGTATACATTTTCCGGGGACACCATATATATATATACCGGTGCCCCTAAAAATGTATACACCATTCTAATATATATATATATTGCCTGTACAGGTAATCAAAGTGTGTATACATTTTTCGGGGACACCATATATATATATATATATATACCGGGGTCCCTAAAAATGTATACACCATTCTAATATATATATTGCCTGTACAGATAATCAAAATGTGTATACATTTTTCGGGGACACCATATATATATATATATATATATATATACCGGGGTCCCTAAAAATGTGTACACCATTCTAATATATATATTGACTTTACAGATAATCAAAGTGTGTATACATTTTTCGGGGACACCATATATATATATAACGGTGTCCCAAAAATGTATACATTATTCTAATATATATATTGCCTGTACAGGTAATCAAAGTGTGTATACATTTTTCGGGGACACCATATATATATATATAACGGTGTCCCTAAAGATGTATACACCATTCTAATATATATATTGCCTGTACAGGTAATCAAAGTGTGTATACATTTTTCCGGGACACCATATATATATATATATATATACCGGTGTCCCTAAAAATGTATACACCATTCTAATATATATATATTGCCGGTACAGGTAATCAATGTGTGTATACATTTTTCGGGGACACCAGATATATATATACCGGGGTCCCTAAAAATGTATACACCATTCTAATATATATATTGCCTGTACAGGTAATCAAAGAGTGTATACATTTTTCGGGGACACCATATATATATATATATAAATACAGGGGTCCCAAAAAATGTATACACCATTCTAATATATATATTGCCTGTACAGGTAATCAAAGTATGTATACATTTTTCGGGGACACCATATATATATATATACCGGGTTCCCTAAAAATGTATACACCATTCTAATATATATGTTGCCTGTACAAGTAATCAAAGTGTGTATACATTTTTCGGGGACACCATATATATATATAACGGTGTCCCAAAAATGTATACACCATTCTAATATATATATTGCCTGTACAGGTAATCAAAGTGTGTATACATTTTTCGAGGACACCATATATATATACCGGGGTCCCTAAAAATGTATACACTATTCTAATATGTATATTATCTGTACAGGTAATCAAAGTGTGTATACATTTTTCGGGGACACCATATATATATATACCGGTGTCCCTAAAAATGTATACACCATTCTAATATATATATTGCCTGTACAAGTATTCAAAGTGTGTATACATTTTTCGGGGACACCATATATATATATACCGGTGTCCCTAAAAATGTATACACCATTCTAATATATATATTGCCTGTACAGGTAATCAAAGTGTGTATACATTTTTCGGGGACACCATATATATATATATATATATATATATACCGGTTTCCCTAAAAATGTATACACCATTCTAATATATATATTACTTGTACTGATAATCAAAGTGTGTATACATTTTTCGTGTGCACCATATATATACCGGCGTCATTAAAAATGTATACACCGTTCTAATATATATATTGACTGTACAGGTAATCAAAGTGTGTATACATTTTTCGGGGACACCATATATGTATATATATACCGGGGTCCCTAAAAATGTATACACCATTCTAATATATATATTGCCTGTACAGATAATCAAAGTGTGTAAACATTTTTCGGGGACACCATATATATATATATGCCGGATCCCTAAAAATGTATACACCATTCTAATATATATATTGCCTGTACAGGTAATCAAAGTGTGTATACATTTTTCGGGGACACCATATATATATATACCGGTGTCCCTAAAAATGTATACACCATTCTAATATATATACATATTGCCTGTACAGGTAATCAAAGTGTGTATACATTTTTCGGGGACACCATATATATATATATATATACCGGGGTCCCTAAAAATGTATACACCATTCTAATATATATATTGCCTGTACAGATAATCAAAATGTGTATACATTTTTCGGGGACACCATATATATATATATATATATATATATATATACCGGGGTCCCTAAAAATGTATACACCATTCTAAAATATATATTGCCTGTACAGTTAATCAAAGTGTGTATACACTTTTCGGGGACACATATATATATATATATATATATATATATATACCGGGGTCCCTAAAAATGTATACACCATTGTAATATATATATTGAATTTACAGATAATCAAAGTGTGTATACATTTTTCGGGGACACAATATATATATATACCAGGGTCCCTAAAAATGTATACACCATTCTAATATATATATTGCCTGTACAGGTAATCAAAGTGTGTATACATTTTTCGGGAACACCATATATATATATATACCGGGGTCCCTAAAAATGTATAAACCATTCTAATATATATATTGCCTGTACAGGTAATCAAAGTGTGTACACATTTTTCGGGGACACCATATATATACCGGGGTCCCTAAAAATGTATACACCATTCTAAATATATATTGCCTGTACAGGTAATCAAAGTGTGTATACATTTTTCGGGGACACCATATTTATATATACCGCTGTCCCTAAAAATGTATACACCATTCTAATATATATCTTGCCTGTACAGGTAATCGAAGTGTGTATACATATTTCGGGGACACCATATATATATATATATATATATATATATATATATATATATATATATATATACCGGGGTCCCTAAAAATGTATACACCATTCTAATATATATATTGCCTGTACAGGTAATCAAAGTGTGTATACATTTTTCGGGGACACCATATATATATTCCAGGGTCCCTAAAAGTGTATACACCATTCTAATATATATATTGCCTATACAGGTAATCAAAGTATGTATACATTTTTCGGGGACACCATATATATATATATACTGAGTTCCCTAAAAATGTATGCACCATTCTAATATATATGTTGCCTGTACAAGTAATCAAAGTGTGTATACATTTTTCGGGGACACCATATATATATATACCGGTGTCCCTAAAAGTGTATACACCATTCTAATATATATATTGCCTGTACAGGTAATCAAAGTGTGTATACATTTTTCGGGGACACCATATATATATATATATATATATATACCGGGTTCCCTAAAAATGTATACACCATTCTAATATATATATTACTTGTACTGATAATCAAAGTGTGTATACATTTTTCGTGTGCACCATATATATACCGGCGTCATTAAAAATGTATACACCGTTCTAATATATATATTGACTGTACAGGTAATCAAAGTGTGTATACATTTTTCGGGGACACCATATATGTATATATATACCGGGGTCCCTAAAAATGTATACACCATTCTAATATATATATTGCCTGTACAGATAATCAAAGTGTGTAAACATTTTTCGGGGACACCATATATATATATATGCCGGGGTCCCTAAAAATGTATACACCATTCTAATATATATATTGCCTGTACAGGTAATCAAAGTGTGTATACATTTTTCGGGGACACCATATATATATATATATATACCGGGGTCCCTAAAAATGTATACACCATTCTAATATATATATTGCCTGCACAGTTAATCAAAGTGTGTATACACTTTTCGGGGACACATATATATATATATATATATATATATATATATATACCGGGGTCCCTAAAAATGTATACACCATTGTAATATATATATTGAATTTACAGATAATCAAAGTGTGTATACATTTTTCGGGGACACAATATATATATATACCAGGGTCCCTAAAAATGTATACACCATTCTAATATATATATTGCCTGTACAGGTAATCAAAGTGTGTATACATTTTTCGGGAACACCATATATATATATATACCGGGGTCCCTAAAAATGTATAAACCATTCTAATATATATATTGCCTGTACAGGTAATCAAAGTGTGTATATATTTTTCGGGGACACCATATATATACCGGGGTCCTTAAAAATGTATACACCATTCTAATATATATCTTGCCTGTACAGGTAATCCAAGTGTGTATACATATTTCGGGGACACCATATATATATATATATATATATATATATATATATTTACCGGGGTCCCTAAAAATGTATACACCATTCTAATATATATATTGCCTGTACAGGTAATCAAAGTGTGTATACATTTTTCGGGGACACCATATATATATACCAGGGTCCCTAAAAGTGTATACACCATTCTAATATATATATTGCCTATACAGGTAATCAAAGTATGTATACATTTTTCGGGGACACCATATATATATATAACGGTGTCCCAAAAATGTATACACCATTCTAATATATATATTGCCTGTACTAGTATTCAAAGTGTGTATACATTTTTCGGGGACACCATTTATATATATATACCGGTGTCCCTAAAAATGTATACACCATTCTAATATATATATTGCCTGTACAGGTAATCAAAGTGTGTATACATTTTTCGGGGACACCATATATATATATATATATATATATATACCGGGTTCCCTAAAAATGTATACACCATTCTAATATATATATTACTTGTACTGATAATCAAAGTGTGTATACATTTTTCGTGTGCACCATAAATATACCGGCGTCCCTAAAAATGTATACACCGTTCTAATATATATATTGACTGTACAGGTAATCAAAGTGTGTATACATTTTTCGGGGACACCATATATGTATATATATACCGGGGTCCCTAAAAATGTATACACCATTCTAATATATATATTGCCTGTACAGATAATCAGAGTGTGTAAACATATTTCGGGGACACCATATATATATATATATATACCGGGGTCCCTAAAAATGTATACACCATTCTAATATATATATTGCCTGTACAGCTAATCAAAGTGTGTATACATTTTTCGGGGACACCATATTTATATATATATACCGGGGTCCCTAAAAATGTATACACCATTCTAATATATATGTTGCCTGTACAGGTAATCAAAGTGTGTATACATTTTTCGGGGACACCATATATATATATACCGGTGTCCCTAAAAATGTATACACCATTCTAATATATATACATATTGCCTGTACAGATAATCAAAATGTGTATACATTTTTCGGGGACACCATATATATATATATATATATATATATATATATACCGGGGTCCCTAAAAATGTATACACCATTCTAATATATATATTGCCTGTACAGTTAATCAAAGTGTGTATACACTTTTCGGGGACACATATATATATATATATATATATATATACCGGGGTCCCTAAAAATGTATACACCATTGTAATATATATATTGAATTTACAGATAATCAAAGTGTGTATACATTTTTCGGGGAGTCAATATATATATATACCAGGGTCCCTAAAAATGTATACACCATTCTAATATATATATTGCCTGTACAGGTAATCAAAGTGTGTATACATTTTTCGGGAACACCATATATATATATATATATATATATACCGGGGTCCCTAAACATGTATAAACCATTCTAATATATATATTGCCTGCACAGGTAATCAAAGTGTGTATACATTTTTCGGGGACACCATATATATACCGGGGTCCCTAAAAATGTATACACCATTCTAAATATATATTGCCTGTACAGGTAATCAAAGTGTGTATACATTTTTCGGGGACACCATATATATATATATATATATATATATATATATATATACCGGGGTCCCTAAAAATGTATACACCATTCTAATATATATATTGCCTGTACAGGTAATCAAAGTGTGTATACATTTTTCGGGGACACCATATATATATACCAGGGTCCCTAAAAGTGTATACACCATGCTAATATATATATTGCCAGTACAGGTAATCAAAGTATGTATACATTTTTCGGGGACACCATATATATATATATACCGGGGTCCCTAAAAATGTATACACCATTCTAATATATATATTGCCTGTACAGATAATCAAAATGTGTATACATTTTTCGGGGACACCATATATATATATATATATATATATATATACCGGGGTCCCTAAAAATGTATACACCATTCTAATATATATATTGCCTGCACAGTTAATCAAAGTGTGTATACACTTTTCGGGGACACATATATATATATATATATATATATATATATATATACCGGGGTCCCTAAAAATGTATACACCATTGTAATATATATATTGAATTTACAGATAATCAAAGTGTGTATACATTTTTCGGGGACACAATATATATATATACCAGGGTCCCTAAAAATGTATACACCATTCTAATATATATATTGCCTGTACAGGTAATCAAAGTGTGTATACATTTTTCGGGAACACCATATATATATATATACCGGGGTCCCTAAAAATGTATAAACCATTCTAATATATATATTGCCTGTACAGGTAATCAAAGTGTGTATATATTTTTCGGGGACACCATATATATACCGGGGTCCCTAAAAATGTATACACCATTCTAATATATATCTTGCCTGTACAGGTAATCCAAGTGTGTATACATATTTCGGGGACACCATATATATATATATATATATATATATACCGGGGTCCCTAAAAATGTATACACCATTCTAATATATATATTGCCTGTACAGGTAATCAAAGTGTGTATACATTTTTCGGGGACACCATATATATATACCAGGGTCCCTAAAAGTGTATACACCATTCTAATATATATATTGCCTATACAGGTAATCAAAGTATGTATACATTTTTCGGGGACACCATATATATATATATACCGAGTTCCCTAAAAATGTATGCACCATTCTAATATATATGTTGCCTGTACAAGTAATCAAAGTGTGTATACATTTTTCGGGGACACCATATATATATATAACGGTGTCCCAAAAATGTATACACCATTCTAATATATATATTGCCTGTACTAGTATTCAAAGTGTGTATACATTTTTCGGGGACACCATTTCTATATATATACCGGTGTCCCTAAAAATGTATACACCATTCTAATATATATATTGCCTGTACAGGTAATCAAAGTGTGTATACATTTTTCGGGGACACCATATATATATATATATATATATATATACCGGGTTCCCTAAAAATGTATACACCATTCTAATATATATATTACTTGTACTGATAATCAAAGTGTGTATACATTTTTCGTGTGCACCATATATATACCGGCGTCCCTAAAAATGTATACACCGTTCTAATATATATATTGACTGTACAGGTAATCAAAGTGTGTATACATTTTTCGGGGACACCATATATGTATATATATACCGGGGTCCCTAAAAATGTATACACCATTCTAATATATATATTGCCTGTACAGATAATCAGAGTGTGTAAACATATTTCGGGGACACCATATATATATATATATATACCGGGGTCCCTAAAAATGTATACACCATTCTAATATATATATTGCCTGTACAGCTAATCAAAGTGTGTATACATTTTTCGGGGACACCATATTTATATATATATACCGGGGTCCCTAAAAATGTATACACCATTCTAATATATATGTTGCCTGTACAGGTAATCAAAGTGTGTATACATTTTTCGGGGACACCATATATATATATACCGCTGTCCCTAAAAATGTATACACCATTCTAATATATATACATATTGCCTGTACAGATAATCAAAATGTGTATACATTTTTCGGGGACACCATATATATATATATATATATATATATATATATATACCGGGGTCCCTAAAAATGTATACACCATTCTAATATATATATTGCCTGTACAGTTAATCAAAGTGTGTATACACTTTTCGGGGACACATATATATATATATATATATATATATACCGGGGTCCCTAAAAATGTATACACCATTCTAATATATATATTGCCTGTACAGGTAATCAAAGTGTGTATACATTTTTCGGGAACACCATATATATATATATATATATATACCGGGGTCCCTAAACATGTATAAACCATTCTAATATATATATTGCCTGCACAGGTAATCAAAGTGTGTATACATTTTTCGGGGACACCATATATATACCGGGGTCCCTAAAAATGTATACACCATTCTAAATATATATTGCCTGTGCAGGTAATCAAAGTGTGTATACATTTTTCGGGGACACCATATATATATATATATATATATATATATATATATACCGGGGTCCCTAAAAATGTATACACCATTCTAATATATATATTGCCTGTACAGGTAATCAAAGTGTGTATACATTTTTCGGGGACACCATATATATATACCAGGGTCCCTAAAAGTGTATACACCATGCTAATATATATATTGCCAGTACAGGTAATCAAAGTATGTATACATTTTTCGGGGACACCATATATATATATATACCGGGTTCCCTAAAATGTATGCACCATTCTAATATATATGTTGCCTGTACAAGTAATCAAAGTGTGTATACATTTTTCGGGGACACCATATATATATATAACGGTGTCCTCAAAATGTATACACCATTCTAATATATATATTGCCTGTACAGGTAATCAAAGTGTGTATACATTTTTCGGGGATACCGTATACATATATATATATACCGGGGTCCCTAAAAATGTATACACCATTCTAATATATATATATTGCCTGTACAGATAATCAAAGTGTGTATAGATTTTTCGGGGACACCATATATATATACCGGGGTCAATAAAAATGTATACACCATTCTAATATATATATTGCCGGTACAGGTAATCAAAGTGTGTATACATTTTTCGGGGACACCATATATATATATATATATATATACCGGGGTCCCTAAAAATGTATACACCATTCTAATATATATATTACTTGTACTGATAATCAAAGTGTGTATACATTTTTCGGGGACACCATATATATATATATATACCGGGGTCCCTAAAAACGTATACACCATTCTAATATATATATTGCCTGTACAGGTAATCAAAGTGTGTATACATTTTTCGGGGACACCTTATATATATATATATATACCGGGGTCCCTAAAAATGTATACACCATTCTAATATATATATTGCCTGTACAGGAAATCAAAGTGTGTATACATTTTTCGGGGACACCATATATATACCGGGGTCAATAAAAATGTATACACCATTCTAATATATATATTCCCGGTACAGGTAATCAAAGTGTGTATAAATTTTTCGGGGACACCATATATATATATATACCGGTGTCCCTAAAAATGTATACACCATTCTAATATATATATATATTGCCTGTACAGGTAATCAAAGTGTGTATACATTTTTCGGGGACACCATACATATGTATATACCGGGGTCCCTAAAAATGTATACACCATTCTAATATATATATTACCTGTTAAGATAATCAAAATGTGTATACATTTTTCGGGGACACCATATATATATATATATATATATATACCGGGGTCCCTAAAAATGTATACACCATTCTAATATATATATTGCCTGTACAGTTAATCAAAGTGTGTATACATTTTTCGGGGACACATATATATATATATATATATATACCGGGGTCCCTAAAAATGTATACACCATTCTAATATATATATTGACTTTACAGATAATCAAAGTGTGTATACATTTTTCGGGGACACCATATATATATATATACCGGGTTCCCTAAAAATGTATACACCATTCTAATATATATGTTGCCTGTACAAGTATTCAAAGTGTGTATACATTTTTCGGGGACACCATATATATATATAACGGCGTCCCAAAAATGTATACACCATTCTAATATATATATTGCCTGTACAGGTAATCAAAGTGTGTATACATTTTTGGGGGACACCATATATATACCGGGGTCAATAAAAATGTATACACCATTCTAATATATATATTGCCTGTACAGGTAATCAAAGTGTGTATACATTTTTCCGGGACACCATATATATATATATATATACCGGTGTCCCTAAAAATGTATACACCATTCTAATATATATATTGCCTGTACAGGTAATCAAAGTGTGTATACATTTTTGGGGGACACCATATATATACCGGGGTCAATAAAAATGTATACACCATTCTAATATATATATTGCCGGTACAGGTAATCAAAGTGTGTATAAATTTTTCGGGGACACCATATATATATATACCGGTGTCCCTAAAAATGTATACACCATTCTAATATATATACATATTGCCGGTACAGGTAATCAATGTGTGTATACATTTTTCGGGGACACCAGATATATATATATATATATACCGGGGTCCCTAAAAATGTATACACCATTCTAATATATATATTGCCTGTACAGGTAATCAAAGAGTGTATACATTTTTCGGGGACACCATATATATATATATATATATACCGGGGTCCCTAAAAATGTATACACCATTCTAATATATATATTGCCTGTACAGTTAATCAAAGTGTGTATACATTTTTCGAGGACACATATATATATATATATATATATATACTGGGGTTCCTAAAAATGTATACACCATTCTAATATATATATTGACTTTACAGATAATCAAAGTGTGTATACATTTTTCGGGGACACCATATATATATATATACCAGGGTCCCTAAAAATGTATACACCATTCTAATATATATATTGCCTGTACAGGTAATCAAAGTGTGTATACATTTTTCGGGAACACCATATATATATATATACCGGGGTCCCTAAATAGGTATAAACCATTCTAATATATATATTGCCTGTACAGGTAATCAAAGTGTGTATACATTTTTCGGGGACACCATATATATACCGGGGTCCCTAAAAATGTATACACCATTCTAAATATATATTGCCTGTACAGGTAATCAAAGTGTGTATACATTTGTCGGGGACACCATATTTATATATACCGCTGTCCCTAAAAATGTATACACCATTCTAATATATATCTTGCCTGTACAGGTAATCCAAGTGTGTATACATATTTCGGGGACACCATATATATATATATATATATATATATATATAAATATATATACCGGGGTCCCTAAAAATGTATACACCATTCTAATATATATATTGCCTGTACAGGTAATCAAAGTGTGTATACATTTTTCGGGGACACCATATATATATATATATACCAGGGTCCCTAAAAATGTATACACCATTCTAATATACATATTGCCTGTACAGGTAATCAAAGTATGTATACATTTTTCGGGGACACCATATATATATATATACCGGGGTCCCTAAAAATGTATACACCATTCTAATATATATGTTGCCTGTACAAGTAATCAAAGTGTGTATACATTTTTCGGGGACTCCATATATATATATATATATATATATATATATACCGGGGTCCCTAAAAATGTATACACCATTCTAATATATATATTGACTTTACAGATAATCAAAGTGTGTATACATTTTTCGGGGACACCATATATATATATATATATACCGGGTTCCCTAAAAATGTATACACCATTCTAATATATATGTTGCCTGTACAAGTATTCAAAGTGTGTATACATTTTTCGGGGACACCATATATATATATAACGGCGTCCCAAAAATGTATACACCATTCTAAAATATATATTGCCTGTACAGGTAATCAAAGTGTGTATACATTTTTCGGGGACACCATATATATACCGGGGTCAATAAAAATGTATACACCATTCTAACATATATATTGCCGGTACAGGTAATCAAAGTGTGTATACATTTTTCGGGGACACCATATATATATATATACCGGTGTCCCTAAAAATGTATACACCATTCTAATATATATATATATTGCCTGTAGAGGTAATCAAAGTGTGTATACATTTTTCGGGGACACCATATATATATATATATACCGGGGTCCCTAAAAATGTATACACCATTCTAATATATATATTGCCTGTACAGATAATCAAAATGTGTATACATTTTTCCGGGACACCATATATATATATATATATACCGGGGTCCCTAAAAATGTATACACCATTCTAATATATATATTGACTTTACAGATAATCAAAGTGTGTATACATTTTTCGGGGACACCATATATATATATACCAGGGTCCCTAAAATTGTATACACCATTCTAATATATATATTGCCTGTACAGGTAATCAAAGTGTGTATACATTTTTCGGGAACACCATATATATATATATACCGGGGTCCCTAAATAGGTATAAACCATTCTAATATATATATTGCCTGTACAGGTAATCAAAGTGTGTATACATTTTTCGGGGACACCATATATATACCGGGGTCCCTAAAAATGTATACACCATTCTAAATATATATTGCCTGTACAGGTAATCAAAGTGTGTATACATTTGTCGGGGACACCATATTTATATATACCGCTGTCCCTAAAAATGTATACACCATTCTAATATATATCTTGCCTGTACAGGTAATCCAAGTGTGTATACATATTTCGGGGACACCATATATATATATATATATATATAAATATATATACCGGGGTCCCTAAAAATGTATACACCATTCTAATATATATATTGCCTGTACAGGTAATCAAAGTGTGTATACATTTTTCGGGGACACCATATATATATATATATACCCGGGTCCCTAAAAATGTATACACCATTCTAATATATATATTGCCTGTACAGGTATTCAAAGAGTGTATACATTTTTCGGGGACACCATATATATATACCAGGGTCCCTAAAAATGTATACACCATTCTAATATACATATTGCCTGTACAGGTAATCAAAGTATGTATACATTTTTCGGGGACACCATATATATATATATACCGGGGTCCCTAAAAATGTATACACCATTCTAATATATATGTTGCCTGTACAAGTAATCAAAGTGTGTATACATTTTTCGGGGACTCCATATATATATATATATATATATATATATACCGGGGTCCCTAAAAATGTATACACCATTCTAATATATATATTGACTTTACAGATAATCAAAGTGTGTATACATTTTTCGGGGACACCATATATATATATATATACCGGGTTCCCTAAAAATGTATACACCATTCTAATATATATGTTGCCTGTACAAGTATTCAAAGTGTGTATACATTTTTCGGGGACACCATATATATATATAACGGCGTCCCAAAAATGTATACACCATTCTAAAATATATATTGCCTGTACAGGTAATCAAAGTGTGTATACATTTTTCGGGGACACCATATATATACCGGCGTCAATAAAAATGTATACACCATTCTAACATATATATTGCCGGTACAGGTAATCAAAGTGTGTATACATTATTCGGGGACACCATATATATATATATACCGGTGTCCCTAAAAATGTATACACCATTCTAATATATATATATATTGCCTGTAGAGGTAATCAAAGTGTGTATACATTTTTCGGGGACACCATATATATATATATATACCGGGGTCCCTAAAAATGTATACACCATTCTAATATATATATTGCCTGTACAGATAATCAAAATGTGTATACATTTTTCCGGGACACCATATATATATATATATATATACCGGGGTCCCTAAAAATGTATACACCATTCTAATATATATATTGACTTTACAGATAATCAAAGTGTGTATACATTTTTCGGGGACACCATATATATATATATATACCGGGTTCCCTAAAAATGTATACACCTTTCTAATATATATGTTGCCTGTACAAGTATTCAAAGTGTGTATACATTTTTCGGGGACACCATATATATATATATAACGGCGTCCCAAAAATGTATACACCATTCTAAAATATATATTGCCTGTACAGGTAATCAAAGTGTGTATACATTTTTCGGGGACACCATATATATACCGGGGTCAATAAAAATGTATACACCATTCTAACATATATATTGCCGGTACAGGTAATCAAAGTGTGTATACATTTTTCGGGGACACCATATATATATATATACCGGTGTCCCTAAAAATGTATACACCATTCTAATATATATATATATTGCCTGTAGAGGTAATCAAAGTGTGTATACATTTTTCGGGGACACCATATATATATATATATACCGGGGTCCCTAAAAATGTATACACCATTCTAATATATATATATTGCCTGTACAGATAATCAAAATGTGTATACATTTTTCCGGGACACCATATATATATATATATATATATATATATACCGGGGTCCCTAAAAATGTATACACCATTCTAATATATATATTGACTTTACAGATAATCAAAGTGTGTATACATTTTTCGGGGACACCATATATATATATACCGGGTTCCCTAAAAATGTATACACCATTCTAATATATATGTTGCCTGTACAAGTATTCAAAGTGTGTATACATTTTTCGGGGACACCATATATATATATAACGGCGTCCCAAAAATGTATACACCATTCTAATATATATATTGCCTGTACAGGTAATCAAAGTGTGTATACATTTTTCGGGGACACCATATATATATATATACCGGTGTCCCTAAAAATGTATACACCATTCTAATATATATATTGCCTGTACAGGTAATCAAAGTGTGTAAACATTTTTCCGGGACACCATATATATATATATATACCGGTGTCCCTAAAAATGTATACACCATTCTAATATATATATTGCCTGTACAGGTAATCAAAGTGTTTATACATTTTTCGGGGACACCATATATATACCGGTGTCAATAAAAATGTATACACCATTCTAATATATATATTGCCGGTACAGGTAATCAAAGTGTGTATAAATTTTTCGGGGACACCATATATATATATACCGGTGTCCCTAAAAATGTATACACCATTCTAACATATATACATATTGCCTGTACAGGTAATCAAAGTGTGTATACATTTTTCCGGGACACCATATATATATATATATATATACCGGTGTCCCTAAAAATGTATACACCATTCTAATATATATATATTACCGGTACAGGTAATCAATGTGTGTATACATTTTTCGGGGACACCAGATATATATATATATATATATATATATATACCGGGGTCCCTAAAAATGTATACACCATTCTAATATATATATTGCCTGTACAGGTAATCAAAGAGTGTATACATTTTTCGGGGACACCATATATATATATATATAAATACCGGGGTCCCTAAGAATGTATACACCATTCTAATATATATATTGCCTGTACAGGTAATCAAAGTATGTATACATTTTTCGGGGACACCATATATATATATATATACCAGGTTCCCTAAAAATGTATACACCATTCTAATATATATGTTGCCTGTACAAGTAATCAAAGTGTGTATACATTTTTCGGGGACACCATATATATATATAACGGTGTCCCAAAAATGTATACACCATTCTAATATATATATTGCCTGTACAGGTAATCAAAGTGTGTATACATTTTTCGAGGACACCATATATATATACCGGGGTCCCTAAAAATGTATACACTATTCTAATATGTATATTATCTGTACAGGTAATCAAAGAGTGTATACATTTTTCGGGGACACCATATATATATATACCGGGGTCCCTAAAAATGTATACACCATTCTAATATATATATTGCCTGTACAAGTATTCAAAGTGTGTATACATTTTTCGGGCACACCATATATATATATATACCGGTGTCCCTAAAAATGTATACACCATTCTAATATATATATTGCCTGTACAGGTAATCAAAGTGTGTATACATTTTTCGGGGACACTATATATATATATATATATATATATATATACCGGGTTCCCTAAAAATGTATACACCATTCTAATATATATATTACTTGTACTGATAATCAAAGTGTGTATACATTTTTCGGGTGCACCATATATATACCGGGGTCCCTAAAAATGTATACACCGTTCTAATATATATATTGACTGTACAGGTAATCAAAGTGTGTATACATTTTTCGGGGACACCATATATGTATATATATACCGGGGTCCCTAAAAATGTATACACCATTCTAATATATATATTGCCTGTACAGATAATCAAAGTGTGTAAAGATTTTTCGGGGACACCATATATATATATATACCGGGGTCCCTAAAAATGTATACACCATTCTAATATATATATTGCCTGTACAGCTAATCAAAGTGTGTATACAATTTTCGGGGACACCATATATATATATATATACCGGGGTCCCTAAAAATGTATACACCATTCTAATATATATATTGCCTGTACAGGTAATCAAAGAGTGTATACATTTTTCGGGGACACCATATATATATATATACCGGTGTCCCTAAAATTGTATACACCATTCTAATATATATACATATTGCCTGTGCAGGTAATCAAAGTGTGTATACATTTTTCGGGGACACCATACATATATATATATATACCGGGGTCCCTAAAAATGTATACACCATTCTAATATATATATTGCCTGTACAGATAATCAAAATGTGTATACATTTTTCGGGGACACCATATATATATATATATATATACCGGGGTCCGTAAAAATGTATACACCATTCTAATATATATATTGCCTGTACAGATAATCAAAATGTGTATACATTTTTCCGGGACACCATATATATATATATATATATATATACCGGGGTCCCTAAAAATCTATACACCATTCTAATATATATATTGACTTTACAGATAATCAAAGTGTGTACACATTTTTCGGGGACACCATATATATATATATACCGGGTTCCCTAAAAATGTGTACACCATTCTAATATATATGTTGCCTGTACAAGTATTCAAAGTGTGTATACATTTTTCGGGGACACCATATATATATATAACGGCGTCCCAAAAATGTATACACCATTCTAATATATATATTGCCTGTACAGGTAATCAAAGTGTGTATACATTTTTCGGGGACACCATATATATATATACCGGTGTCCCTAAAAATGTATACACCATTCTAATATATATGTTGCCTGTACAGGTAATCAAAGTGTGTATACATTTTTCCGGGACACCATATAAATATATATATACCAGGGTCCCTAAAAATGTATACACCATTCTAAATATATATTGCCTGTACAGGTAATCAAAGTGTGTATACATTTTTCGGGGACACCATATTTATATATACCGCTGTCCCTAAAAATGTATACACCATTCTAATATATATCTTGCCTGTACAGGTAATCCAATGTGTATACATATTTCGGGGACACCATATATATATATATATATATATATATATATATATACCGGGGTCCCTAAAAATGTATACACCATTCTAATATATATATTGCCTGTACAGGTAATCAAAGTGTGTATACATTTTTCGGGGACACCATATATATATACCAGGGTCCCTAAAAGTGTATACACCATTCTAATATATATATTGCCTGTACAGGTAATCAAAGTATGTATACATTTTTCGGGGACGCCATATATATATATATACCGGGTTCCCTAAAAATGTATGCACCATTCTAATATATATGTTGCCTGTACAAGTAATCAAAGTGTGTATACATTTTTCGGGGACACCATATATATATATACCGGGTTCCCTAAAAATGTATACACCATTCTAATATATATGTTGCCTGTACAAGTATTCAAAGTGTGTATACATTTTTCGGGGACACCATATATATATATAACGGCGTCCCAAAAATGTATACACCATTCTAATATATATATTGCCTGTACAGGTAATCAAAGTGTGTATACATTTTTCGGGGACACCATATATATATATATACCGGTGTCCCTAAAAATGTATACACCATTCTAATATATATATTGCCTGTACAGGTAATCAAAGTGTGTAAACATTTTTCCGGGACACCATATATATATATATATACCGGTGTCCCTAAAAATGTATACACCATTCTAATATATATATTGCCTGTACAGGTAATCAAAGTGTTTATACATTTTTCGGGGACACCATATATATACCGGTGTCAATAAAAATGTATACACCATTCTAATATATATATTGCCGGTACAGGTAATCAAAGTGTGTATAAATTTTTCGGGGACACCATATATATATATACCGGTGTCCCTAAAAATGTATACACCATTCTAACATATATACATATTGCCTGTACAGGTAATCAAAGTGTGTATACATTTTTCCGGGACACCATATATATATATATATATATACCGGTGTCCCTAAAAATGTATACACCATTCTAATATATATATATTACCGGTACAGGTAATCAATGTGTGTATACATTTTTCGGGGACACCAGATATATATATATATATATATATATATATACCGGGGTCCCTAAAAATGTATACACCATTCTAATATATATATTGCCTGTACAGGTAATCAAAGAGTGTATACATTTTTCGGGGACACCATATATATATATATATAAATACCGGGGTCCCTAAGAATGTATACACCATTCTAATATATATATTGCCTGTACAGGTAATCAAAGTATGTATACATTTTTCGGGGACACCATATATATATATATATACCAGGTTCCCTAAAAATGTATACACCATTCTAATATATATGTTGCCTGTACAAGTAATCAAAGTGTGTATACATTTTTCGGGGACACCATATATATATATAACGGTGTCCCAAAAATGTATACACCATTCTAATATATATATTGCCTGTACAGGTAATCAAAGTGTGTATACATTTTTCGAGGACACCATATATATATACCGGGGTCCCTAAAAATGTATACACTATTCTAATATGTATATTATCTGTACAGGTAATCAAAGAGTGTATACATTTTTCGGGGACACCATATATATATATACCGGGGTCCCTAAAAATGTATACACCATTCTAATATATATATTGCCTGTACAAGTATTCAAAGTGTGTATACATTTTTCGGGCACACCATATATATATATATACCGGTGTCCCTAAAAATGTATACACCATTCTAATATATATATTGCCTGTACAGGTAATCAAAGTGTGTATACATTTTTCGGGGACACTATATATATATATATATATATATATATATACCGGGTTCCCTAAAAATGTATACACCATTCTAATATATATATTACTTGTACTGATAATCAAAGTGTGTATACATTTTTCGGGTGCACCATATATATACCGGGGTCCCTAAAAATGTATACACCGTTCTAATATATATATTGACTGTACAGGTAATCAAAGTGTGTATACATTTTTCGGGGACACCATATATGTATATATATACCGGGGTCCCTAAAAATGTATACACCATTCTAATATATATATTGCCTGTACAGATAATCAAAGTGTGTAAAGATTTTTCGGGGACACCATATATATATATATACCGGGGTCCCTAAAAATGTATACACCATTCTAATATATATATTGCCTGTACAGCTAATCAAAGTGTGTATACAATTTTCGGGGACACCATATATATATATATATACCGGGGTCCCTAAAAATGTATACACCATTCTAATATATATATTGCCTGTACAGGTAATCAAAGAGTGTATACATTTTTCGGGGACACCATATATATATATATACCGGTGTCCCTAAAATTGTATACACCATTCTAATATATATACATATTGCCTGTGCAGGTAATCAAAGTGTGTATACATTTTTCGGGGACACCATACATATATATATATATACCGGGGTCCCTAAAAATGTATACACCATTCTAATATATATATTGCCTGTACAGATAATCAAAATGTGTATACATTTTTCGGGGACACCATATATATATATATATATATACCGGGGTCCGTAAAAATGTATACACCATTCTAATATATATATTGCCTGTACAGATAATCAAAATGTGTATACATTTTTCCGGGACACCATATATATATATATATATATATATACCGGGGTCCCTAAAAATCTATACACCATTCTAATATATATATTGACTTTACAGATAATCAAAGTGTGTACACATTTTTCGGGGACACCATATATATATATATACCGGGTTCCCTAAAAATGTGTACACCATTCTAATATATATGTTGCCTGTACAAGTATTCAAAGTGTGTATACATTTTTCGGGGACACCATATATATATATAACGGCGTCCCAAAAATGTATACACCATTCTAATATATATATTGCCTGTACAGGTAATCAAAGTGTGTATACATTTTTCGGGGACACCATATATATATATACCGGTGTCCCTAAAAATGTATACACCATTCTAATATATATGTTGCCTGTACAGGTAATCAAAGTGTGTATACATTTTTCCGGGACACCATATAAATATATATATACCAGGGTCCCTAAAAATGTATACACCATTCTAAATATATATTGCCTGTACAGGTAATCAAAGTGTGTATACATTTTTCGGGGACACCATATTTATATATACCGCTGTCCCTAAAAATGTATACACCATTCTAATATATATCTTGCCTGTACAGGTAATCCAATGTGTATACATATTTCGGGGACACCATATATATATATATATATATATATATATATATATACCGGGGTCCCTAAAAATGTATACACCATTCTAATATATATATTGCCTGTACAGGTAATCAAAGTGTGTATACATTTTTCGGGGACACCATATATATATACCAGGGTCCCTAAAAGTGTATACACCATTCTAATATATATATTGCCTGTACAGGTAATCAAAGTATGTATACATTTTTCGGGGACGCCATATATATATATATACCGGGTTCCCTAAAAATGTATGCACCATTCTAATATATATGTTGCCTGTACAAGTAATCAAAGTATGTATACATTTTTCGGGGACACCATATATATATATAACGGTGTCCCAAAAATGTATACACCATTCTAATATATATATTGCCTGTACAGGTAATCAAAGTGTGTATACATTTTTCGAGGACACCATATATATATACCGGGGTCCCTAAAAATGTATACACCATTCTAATATATATATTGCCTGTACAAGTATTCAAAGTGTGTATACATTTTTAGGGAACACCAGATATATATATATATATACCGGGGTCCCTACAAATGTATACACCATTCTAATATATATATATTGCCTGTACAGGTAATCAAAGTGTGTATACATTTTTCTGGGACACCATATATATATACGGGGGTCCCTAAAAATGTATACACCATTCTAATATATATATTGCCTGTACAAGTATTCAAAGTGTGTATACATTTTTCGGGGACACCATATATATATATACCGATGTCCCTAAAAATGTATACACCATTCTAATATATATATTGCCTGTACAGGTAATCAAAGTGTGTATACATTTTTCGGGGACACCATATATACATATATATATATATATATATACCGGGGTCCCTAAAAATGTATACACCATTCTAATATATATATTGCCTGTACTGATAATCAAAGTGTGTATACATTTTTCGGGTACACCATATATATACCAGCGTCCCTATAAATGTATACACCATTCTAATATATATATTGCCTGTACAGGTAATCAAAGTGTGTATACATTTTTCGGGGACACCATATATGTATATATATACCGGGGTCCCTTAAAATGTATATACCATTCTAATATATATATTGCCTGTACAAGTATTCAAAGTGTGTATACATTTTTCGGGGACACCATATATATATATACCGATGTCCCTAAAAATGTATACACCATTCTAATATATATATTGCCTGTACAGGTAATCAAAGTGTGTATACATTTTTCGGGGACACCATATATATATATATATATATATATATACCGGGGTCCCTAAAAATGTATACACCATTCTAATATATATATTGCCTGTACTGATAATCAAAGTGTGTATACATTTTTCGGGTACACCATATATATACCGGCGTCCCTATAAATGTATACACCATTCTAATATATATATTGCCTGTACAGGTAATCAAAGTGTGTATACATTTTTCGGGGACACCATATATGTATATATATACCGGGGTCCCTAAAAATGTATACACCATTCTAATATATATATTGCCTGTACAGATAATCAAAGTGTGTATACATTTTTCGGGGACACCATATATATATATATACCGGGGTCCCTAAAAACGGATACACCATTCTAATATATATATTGCATGTACAGGTAATCAAAGTGTGTATACATTTTTCGGGGACACCATATATATATATATATACCGGGGTTCCTAAAAAATGTATACACCATTCTAATATATATATTGCCTGTACAGGAAATCAAAGTGTGTATACATTTTTCGGGGACACCATATATATACCGGGGTCAATAAAAATGTATACACCATTCTAATATATATATTCCCGGTACAGGTAATCAAAGTGTGTATAAATTTTTCGGGGACACCATATATATATATATACCGGTGTCCCTAAAAATGTATACACCATTCTAATATATATATATATTGCCTGTACAGGTAATCAAAGTGTGTATACATTTTTCGGGGACACCATATATATGTATATACCGGGGTCCCTAAAAATGTATACACCATTCTAATATATATATTGCCTGTACAGATAATCAAAATGTGTATACATTTTTCGGGGACACCATATATATATATATATATATGCCGGGGTCCCTAAAAATGTATACACCATTCTAATATATATATTGCCTGTACAGTTAATCAAAGTGTGTATACATTTTTCGGGGACACATATATATATATATATATATATATATTCCGGGGTCCCTAAAAATGTATACACCATTCTAATATATATATTGCCTGTACAGGTAATCAAAGTGTGTATACATTTTTCGGGAACACCATATATATATATATACCGGGGTCCCTAAAAATGTATAAACCATTCTAATATATATATTGCCTGTATAGGTAATCAAAGTGTGTATACATTTTTAGGGGACACCATATATATACCGGGGTCCCTAAAAATGTATACACCATTCTAAATATATATTGCCTGTACAGGTAATCAAAGTGTGTATACATTTTTCGGGGACACCATATTTATATATACCGCTGTCCCTAAAAATGTATACACCATTCTAATATATATCTTGCCTGTACAGGTAATCCAAGTGTGTATACATATTTCGGGGACACCATATATATATATATATATATATATATATATATATATATATATATATAAATATATATACCGGGGTCCCTAAAAATGTATACACCATTCTAATATATATATTGCCTGTACAGGTAATCAAAGTGTGTATACATTTTTCGGGGACACCATATATATATATATACCCGGGTCCCTAAAAATGTATATACCATTCTAATATATATATTGCCTGTACAGGTAATCAAAGTGTGTATACATTTTTCGGGGACACCATATATATATACCAGGGTCCCTAAAAATGTATACACCATTCTAATATATATATTGCCTGTACAGGTAATCAAAGTATGTATACATTTTTCGGGGACACCATATATATATATATATATATATATATACCGGGGTCCCTAAAAATGTATACACCATTCTAATATATATGTTGCCTGTACAAGTAATCAAAGTGTGTATACATTTTTCGGGGACTCCATATATATATATATACCGGGGACCCTAAAAATGTATACACCATCCTAACAAATAATGCATGTATAGGCAATCAAAGTGGGTATAGATTTGGGGGCGACAACCTGTATATACACAAATATGAACATATATATAGAGAGAAAGTGTGTGCAAGCAAGCAAGCAAGCAAACAATCAAGATTAGAGTTTTAGTAGTATATAGATATGCATACATACACACACACATATATATGTATATATCTGTATATATATATATATATATATATATATATATATATATATATATATATATATATATATATATATATATATATACATTGTAGGTTGCTTTAACCCGTCTTTTATTATTCAAAAAACTTCTTGCCAAGAACGATGGCGAATGAATCTTCGAGGTAAGCAGTTTCCTCCCGAACTGTTTGTTCACGCGGGATTCTCTGCTACACCCTTACAAAATGAAAAATAACTGACGTTTCATACACGAGTGAAAGTATAAAGAAAAAAAGATGAAATCGAAAATGCAACTGCAGTCTTATTTTTTTTTAAATATATATATTTATTTGGTTCCTTTTGCGGTTTCGCAGTTCTTCTGCTTTTCAAAAGTAGAGTTGAGATGGAGGGTCTGTATATTTGTTATAAGAACAGATTAAAGTTTAAGCAAAGAATCGCTGCTTTCAACATTACCGAGATCTTCAGAAACTAAAAAATTTAATCTGTGAATGCAGAAGTAAATAATTCGAGAAACGTTGCAACCGAAGGAAACCAGGAAGACGATATTTTGGTTCGTGAAGACGTTCCCTGGCAATGAACGGAAAAAAGCGAGGATAATACGTCGTTATGCGGCCCGAGAAGAACAATTTCATGCAAAGACAAGACCAAGTTTATGGTATAAATGGAGTCGTTAGACTAATATTCTATTTAAAATAACCGAATGATTTCAGCCCCGGAGTTTAAGAATGATGTAAATAAAATTGAAAACGAAAATGAGAGGTTATTAAAATAGTAAATGTAAATAGTGAAGATTTAGGCCAGTACATACGTATGCGCCGACGGACATACACATACATATACATACGCACACACAAATACATACACAAACATACACACATACACACATACACACACGCGCGCATGACTGTGTGTGTGTAAACCTTATGCATTTCTACAGTATTTTCGTATTTTCACCAAACTTAAGACATAGGTTACTGATGTACTCCGGATGGTCATGGGCTCTTTCATTTTTCCAGATATTGATTATAGGGCTTCCCGGCAGATAACCCCCTTCAACCGCTTCCTTGGAGTCGACTGAAGCACTGCAGTGCAATGCAACAAAACGTCATAACTTCTGGAGTTCGCAACCGATTTTCACAAAACTTGACACATGGGCTACGTTTGTTCTACAGATGAATGTGAACTCTCAGAATTGGCACATATTGAGTAGGGGGCCCTGGGGGCAGGAAACCCCTTTGGGAAAAAGCCGATGATTTTGTAAAAGTATAGTTTTCGAAGCAGCACTGAAGTATTGACATAAATGGTATACATAACTGCTATTTAATACCCGAGCAACGCCGCGTACCTCTGCTAGTATTCTATAATTTTAATTACAGACTATGTAGATTTAACGACAGTCAACAACAAAATATATTAATTCAGACTACTTAATATTTTAACCAAGCCACACAAATTAACACAAATTAGAAATTTTAACCACCACTCACTAATTAATTTTGCTGCCAAACATATATATATATATGAGCGAACGCTTATCGCTGTGTGTTTGTATTCATGTCTGCATATGTTTTCATTTGTATGTGTGTATATATGCACATGTGTGTTGCGTATGTTTGGGTGGCGTGTCTGTGAGTCTATGTGTGTATGATTGTGTGTATTCATGTGACTGCATGCATATTCATTTGTGTACATATGACGTTTATAAGTTTCACAATTTATCTCTAAAGCCTTTGTAGAAACTTCACTAACTAATTTAAAGAAATATTTTTACAATCTTTGCTTTTTAAACACATACATGAAACAGCTGATGTAACTGAAGCACTTGTAGAAACTAAGTAATTTATAAGAATAATGCTGCAATCTTTCCTTCTTAAGACTGACGAGGTAACTGATACCACAATATAAACAGCTGTCAATACTATCTATCTGTCAGACATACTGTAGTTACAAAAGCACTATACGATACTATCCGTAGATATGATAGTATTAAAGGTATATATATATTATATATATATATTATATATATATCAGTAGAGGGTCGGGCGCCATGCTTTGATGCAAAGAGTTACGTCCTTTTACGATCTGAGTTCAAATCCCGCCGAGGTTAACTTTGCCATTCATCCTTACGGGGTCGATAAAATAAAGTACCAGTAATGTACTGGGTATTTGCTGGCCTTGTGCCAAAAGTAGAAACAATTATATATGTATATTATATATATATTATATATATAATGGTTTCTTATATAGGCACAAGGCCAGCAATTTGGGGGGAGGGGAAAGTCGATTAAATCGACCCCAGTGCGTGACTAGTACTTTATTTTATCGACCCCGTAAAAATGAAAAGCAAAGTTAACCTCAGCGGGATTTGAACTCAGATCATAAAGGGCCGTAACTCTATGCTGCAAAGCATGACGTCTGATCCTCTACCGATAGAATGATGATTATAATGGTTTCTTATGTAGACACAAGGCCAGCAATTTTGGGGGGAGGGAAGAGTCGATGAAATCGACCCCAGTGCGTGACTGGTACTCTATTTTATCGACCCCGTAAGGATGAAAGGCAAAGTTAACCTCGGCGGGTTTTGAACTCAGATCATAAAGGGCCGTAACTCTATGCGGCAAAGCATGGCGTCCAACCCTCTACCGATACTGCCAATCCACCGCCCTGAATGATGATTATAATGATAATTGTTTCTACTTTAGGGACAAAGCCAACAATTTCAGGGCAGGGTAAAGATGATTAAATCGACCCCAGTGCATGACTTTTAGCCCGTAGAAATTAACTAGACAAATAATCAACTAAACGGAGCTAGGTCTAAAATATAAGTTAGAAGAAAAAATGTATATAAACTTAACCAAAATTCCTCTATTTTGGTTAAGTTTATATACATTTTTTCTTCTAACTTATATTTTAGACCTAGCTCCGTTTAGTCGATTATTTGTCTAGTTAATTTCTACGGGCTAAAAGGAATGACTAGATAAATTTTATCTGAGTGTTCTCGCGGAGAATAGTCTCTATCATTTCTTCAGAGTTACATTCTAAACTTATGGCCTCGTTTAAATGACTATTTATGTGGTTGATTTCTACGGACTAGGGAGAGGAAAGACCGTAAATATTTGATCTAATAATTCTTCAAACTTGCAATTTTATATATAGCTCTGGTTAATGATTACTTGCTTAATTAATTTTTTTCATTGAGCCACACCGTGAAAGGTAGCCACACTCATATATGTATCTGTGACTATGTCTAAATATATGTGTAAATATATACATATATCCCTATGAATTATATATATATATATATATATATATATATATATATATATATATATATATATATGCAGAGGATATATTTAATTTGTTGGGATTCAACAAGCTTAAACATTTTTTTATAACTGATATAAAGCACTCAACAGTTTAGTGGAGTAAATATACAATATATTAACAAATGGAAACTATATTTATAAAACCATATTTATTTTATTATACATATTTCAAGGGCCACCGAGGCAAATTATGGTGCGCTTTCATCAGATAAAATACAATATTTTCTCTCTCCCTCATAATATCACCTTCTTCCAACAGTTTAATTTAAATAAACCGCTATCTTTTCAACCTTTCGGACACTCATTTGCATGCTCAATCATAACTTTCTATCACCCTCAATAAATGTGATATCTCCACTATCCAGGAAGCTCCAACCGTTAGGGTTGTCTTTTTTCAGGGTATGTCAATATTTATTTATAAAAATAATCTGTATTGTATTTTATCTGATGAAAGCGCACCATAATTTGCCTTGGTGGCCCTTGAAATATGTATAATAAAATAAATATGGTTTTATAAATATAGTTTCCATTTGTTAATATATTGTGTATATATATATATATATATATATGTATGCATATATATATATATGTATATATATATGTATATATATATATGTATATATATATGTATATATATATGTATATATATATATGTATATATATATGTATATATATGTGTGTGTGTGTGTGTGTGTGTGTGTATACATACATATATTAAGCTGTAAATATAATCAATATAGTGTATTAACGTATTAACTGGCTTATTAATGTATACAGTGAGTTTATTTGCCCTAGGTGTCAGGAAGGCACTTGGCAAAAAACGGAAACAATACTGAAGGAAGAGGAAACACAAACAACAACAACAACAATAATAATAATAATAATAATAATAATAATAATAATAATAATAATAATAATAATAATAATAATAATACCAGAAGATGCTGTTTGGACAGCTTGAGGGGAAAGAAAGTGGCAACGACTTGATCCCTGGGGCGGAACAAACTAAAACATTCTGGAGAGGAATATGGGAGCAGGATGTTAGACATAATGCCCAGGCAGGGTGGATTGAGACAGTACAGAGGGAGATCGGTGAGCAGGCACAACAACAAACTGATTTGAGTATCACAGTTGAAACTCTTAAGGGGCAGGCCAAAAAACTAACCAACTGGAAATCACCAGGCCCAGATGGTGTGCAGGGGTATTGGATTAAACATTTAACATCCCTCCACCCGAAGCTGACGGCCATGTTCAATGACTGCTTGGTGTCGGGTGAGGTGCCAGAGTGGTTGACAAAAGGTACCACAGTTCTGATAATGAAAGACCGAATCAAGGGTAATGATGTTACCAACTATAGACCTATCACATGTCTGTCCGTAATGTGGAAACTGTTGACGAGCATTGTGTCTGAGGAAATCTACCATCACCTCCACACAAACAACTTGTTACCGGACGAACAGAAAGGATGCCGAAAGAAGTCACGTGGTACAAAGGACCAGTTACTTATTGATAAGATGGTAATGGGGAATTGCAGGAGGAGACACACTGATCTTGCCATGGGATGGATAGACTACAGAAAGGCATTTGACATGGTGCCTCATTCTTGGATCACCAAAAGCCTGGAGATCTTCAGGGTGGCAGATAACATCAGACAGTTCCTGGGCAGGAGTATGGGGTCCTGGGAGACAGAGTTGACATCAACTGGAGTATCCTTGGGAAGCGTGAAGATCAAGAGAGGTATCTTCCAGGGAGATAGCCTGTCCCCTCTGTTGTTTGTCCTTGCCCTAATGCCCTTGACCATTATGCTGCGAAAAGTGAGAGCAGGATACAAGTTGGGAAGGGGAGAGCTTACCATCAATCACCTCCTCTTCATGGACGATCTTAAGCTCTTCGGGAAAAGTGAGAAGGAGTTGGATGTGCTTGTTGACACTGCCCGTATTTTCAGCAGTGATATATGTATGCAGTTTGGTATTGGTAAATGTGGAGTCATTGAGCAGAAGTAGCGGGATCCAGATACCAACAGGTGAGATGATAAAGGAAATTGACTCTGAGGAAGGATACAAGTATTTGGGCGTTCTGGAGGCTGATGGCATAAAGAACAAAAAAATGAAGGAATTGTTAAGAACTGAATACATTCGGAGAGTAAGGAGCGTATTGAAGTCACATCTGAACAGCAGAAATGCCATAAGCGCAGTAAATTCCCGAGCTGTGTCTATTATTAGGTACAGTGCGGGAATTCTGAGATGGAATGTTGCTGAACAAAAAGAAATGGATAGCAAGACTAGGAAGCTATTGACTATCTACAACATGTTCCACAAGAGGAGTGATGTCGATAGACTCTACCTAAGGAGATCTGAGGGTGGAAGAGGTCTTATCAGCATAGAGGACTGTGTTCAGATGGAGAAAAACAACCTATACAAATACGTGACCTATAGTAAGGAGCCAATGCTCAAAACTGTACTGAAGGAGGGGACAGTAGGCCAGGGGATGCCCAAGGAGGAAATAACATCAAGGAGGAAGAGCAGCCTTAAGGGAAAATCCCTTCATAGTACCTTCTTTGAGAAAACTGAATTTAGAGATCCACAGACATGGAACTGGTTGAGAAGAGGAGACCTCAAAAAGGCTACAGAAGGAATGATAATGGCTGCGCAGGAGCAGGCCCTCAAAACGAAGTGGTTGAAGCACCATATTTACAAGGAGGAGGCTAGCCCACTGTGCAGGATCTGTGGAGAGAGAGAGGAGACTGTGGCTCACATTGTGTCCGAGTGTAAACACCTAGCCCAGACCCACTATAAGGGCTGGAGACACGATGTGATGGGCAGGGTGATCCACTGGCACCTGTGCAAAGTAAACAATTTACCACATTCTGAGAAATGGTATGAGCATAGGCCGGAGGCGGTGATGGAGAACAATCAGGTGAAGGTGCTGTGGGATTTTAGGATACAGACGGACAAAAATCTGGAACACAATAGACCTGACCTGGTGGTTGTGGACAAAGAAAAAAGATCGTGTCTGATTGTGGATGTGGCCTGCCCGTTCGACACGAGAGTGCAAGAGAAGGAGAGGGAGAAAATTAACCGATACCAGGATCTAAAGTGGGAGGTGAAAAGGATTTGGAACTGCCATGAAGTCAAAGTGATCCCGATTGTCATAGGCGCACTGGGGACTATCTCCAAAAGTTTCCAGGGATGGTTAAAGAAAATCGGCCCCTTCACGCTTTTTGGAACGCTTCAAAAGGCATGCTTGCTTGGAACAGCAAGAACCC
This sequence comes from Eledone cirrhosa, assembly GCA_964016885.1. Lineage (NCBI taxonomy): Eukaryota > Metazoa > Mollusca > Cephalopoda > Octopoda > Eledonidae > Eledone > Eledone cirrhosa. The sequence goes on from OZ024743.1 coordinate 296,500,090, forward strand.
TCCGATACGTCCTGAATATCTGAGGCTGCAGGTAGTGGCTTGATATTCATTCCAACGGACTTTCCAGTTAACCAACATCAATGACTGAGATTCAAGGAATAACAATAATAATAATAATAATAATAATAATAATTATAATAATAATGTTTTCTTTATTAACCACAAGGGTTTACATAAAGTAGACATTAAGGACAGTACAGGACAATACAGGACGGTACAAATGGGCATTTCTGCGTGTAAAAAAACAGAGGATGTAATAAAATAACAAAGAAAAATTCCCCAATAGGGGGGAGACTTCTGAGGGACATTTGTGGAGAAAGCCCATTAAAAGACCACAGTGACCCTGACCACCAGGGCAAGTGCCCTCTCCCAGTTTTCCACCTTTAATTTACAGACACATACTCAGAGAAGGCCCATTCATTCGGGCCATACTTGCTTCTCTCACCCATCTTTCAACAAAATGCTGGGAAGAGAGCACTTCCCTCTCTACCCTGATTTTCCTTTTCAAATGAAATTTGAAAAAGTTAATCAGGGCATCACCGAAGAGGTAAGTGCTCGTCTTCAGCCCTTTCAAACGTATCCACCATACTATCTCTTTCGCCATGGCCACCAGACAGATAAAAACTGCCTGCCCTTCCCGGCTAAAGGAAGAGTGCGGGGCAATCCTCACGATGGACTCAGCTGATAGCTGGATCCGTCCTACACGTGACAGCAGGTGTTCGACATAAACCCACAAGTCAGCAATGCTCGGACACTGGACGCGTGCGTGCAGGACGGTTTCGTCGCCCTGTGCGCATCTCGGACATGCCCGGCTGACGGCACCTCCATGCCTGTACAGTTTATCCCGAACTGGCAAAGCTCCCCGGTAGCACTGCCAGGCCAGGGATTTCTGGAAGTTGTCCATAGTCCCCGGCCCGAAAGTCCTTCCGAAGAGATTGGCTAGTTGATTTTCGTCGACGCCTAGAGTTTCTCCAAGTACGTCGTCGCTCTTACCCTCCACTAATCCCCTATAGAACGCCAAGGTGGAGTTTCCACCGATCACATTGCCCGATTGGTCGAGGGCTGTGAGCGCCTGAAGACATTCCAGTCTCCAAGCGCTCCCTCTCGGTCTTCGCTTGACCCAGGACTGCAGCTCCGTCAAGGAGACGAGCTGGGGAAAAACGTGTCTAGCAAACGGCGACCACACCTGATCACCGTCGAGGAAGAGGTGGAGATGTCGTAGCCTGAGTGCGTGTCTGCGCATCATCAGCCACGGCATGCCAAACCCTCCACGTAGCGGGTGTTGACAGCAGATGGACCGCCTGACCATCGGAGCGCGTCCCTTCCACAAGAAGCGAAAGAGCAAACGCTCCAGCGCAGTCAGGCGGGGCTTGGGACAAGGTACGACGGTCAGGCGGTAGTAGATGACGGACGCGATGTACGCTTTAGCCACCTCCGCTCGACCTTTCAGGGATAGCTTCCTCTCGGCCCATTTCTGGGTGAGAGAAGCCACCCTGCTCGTCACCTCGTCCCAGTTTTTGTCCGTCTGGAGGTCTGGACCGAACCAGACCCCTAGCAATTTAACCGGTCCGTCCGTCCAGCGCCCGACGACGCTGTTGGACGGCATGGACCTGCCTCTCCAGGTGCCGAGCTGCAGGCCCACTGACTTTTCCTGGTTGATCATTGCTCTTGTCACCGCTTCGTATTCTCTTAGTGTAGTGCCGATCGCCTCGATGTGTTTGGCGTTCGACACCACTACGGTGACATCGTCCGCATATGCTGACACGGATCTTCCGCATCCTAATTCACGCGGGACCCCCCTCAACGTCTCCAGTTTGTGCAGTAATGGCTCGAGAGTCAATACGTACAATAGGGACGAGAGGGGACATCCTTGGCGGACCGAGCGCATGATGTTGAACGGTTCCGAAAGGTGACCATTCACTCTCACTACAGAGCAGATGTCGCTGTGCATGGCAGCGATCCAGCCTCTGAACGGGCCCAAAGCCAACCGCCCTCAGGACTGCCGCTAGGTAACGATGGTCGACCCTATCGAAGGCTTTCGACTGATCTAAATTGATCAAAGACCCACCCGTGCCATGTTCCCTAGCTACTCTCTCTACGATGTATCGCATGAGGTGGAGGTTGTCGTGGATGGATCTGTCGGGAATGGCGCATGTCTGTGCCTCTCCCACCAGACCACCAACGACGAGCGCCAACCTCTTTGCTAGCACCTTGGCCAAAATCTTGAATTCTGTGTTTAGCAGAGTTATGGGCCTAAAATTATCTATGTTATCCCCCTTGTTCGGATCCTTTCTCAGCAGCGCCACCGCTCCTCGGCTCACAGAGCTGGGAATTCTCCCGTTCTGTTGCCAGTTGCAGTAGACGTCCGCCAAGAGGCCTCCGAACAAGTCTGGCATTTGTACGTAAAGTTCATAGGGCAGACCATCGAAACCAGGCGATTTACCCCTTGTGCAACTAGTCATTTCATCCCGTACTTCAGCGGTTGTTATCGGCTTTTCGCAACACTCCGCCTCAGTGGCCGAAAGCCGCGGCAGTCCGTCGAGGTAGACACTAAAGTCCATCCCTCGATCCGGCCCGCCACTGCCCCCGAACAGTTGAGCGAAGTGTCGCTGAAAAGCTTCACACATTTGCCCGGGATCGAGTAGCATGCGCCCGTCGTGGTCCACCAAAGACCGGATCGTGGCTTTATTGCCACGACGCGCCTCCGCCACACGGGCCCATTGAACGGCTTTCGTCCCCTCGTGTCTGAGAGCACGCACCCTAGCTCTGACAACGCAGCCTTCGTGCTTTGCATTGAAGAATTGGTCAAGGGCCAATTTCGCCGCAAGTACGTCGGTCGCGATGCCTTTGCTATGCGCCTCGTCTAATTTTCTAACTAATTCTCCCTCTGCTCTATTTTTCTCTATTGCTAAAGCCTTACTAAACCTAATGGACTCTATTCTAATTGCACTTTTCAGAGCAAACCACCACTTGTTGTTGACGATGGCCCCCGTCAACGCCCGCTTAACTAGTTGGCTAATCCGGTCTCTGTAGGCCTTGCGCGCTGGTAAGGACGCGTTTAGCTTCCAGTAGCCGGGTCCTCGTCTATGAGGCCTATCTAAGTCAAGCACACAGATCACGAATTTGTGGTCCGTGTAGCTGACTATCTTGAATTGTGGACAGCCTATGCTAGACCTATCTATTTCCCTACAAAATACTCTATCTAGATATGATCTGGATGACCCTATGCGATTTGTCCAAGTCCACATTGGTACATTCGGGTAATCCATTCGGTATCTGTCAGACAGTTCAAAACGCCTGATCAGGTTGGTGAGACGCTTGCACCCTCCTTCCCTATCCACTAAGCCCACACAATCCCAGCGTGCATCTAAGAACCCGTTCCAGTCGCCCACTAACACTAAAGAGCGGGACGTTCCAAGAAAGGTTTCCAGACGCCGGAAGAAATCAGGCCGCCCTGCTCCTGACGAGGCATAGACGGCCACTAACCTGAAAGCTTGCCCTTCTCCGCTGGTCACGTCCAGCACCACCAACTTACCTTCTGGGTCCAGGAAGATGGCCCGTATGGCAAGATCCAAACCTCTCCGAAAAAGCACAGCAACTTCTCCCCCCGATCCCGGACGGCTGGGAGATGCGTACACATCGTAGCCGCCGAAGATCGGTGCGAAGGCCCGTGCTTCGGAGATTCTGGTCTCGCTGATGGCCACTACATCTATGTTTAGTGATCTGAGGTCGTTGAGCAGGTGGCCCTGCTTCCATGACGACCCCAAGCCACGCGCATTTATGCTGCCTTTTCTGAGTGAGGTCATGTTGAAAAGGAGTGGAAAAGATGGGAAAGACCACTTACCTTACTTCTCGTAGGGGAAGGACGGTTTTTCCATCCTTTTCACTGCTTGTGGCCTCCTCAGGAAGGATGTCCTTATAAATCCTCCTGGAGAGTGCTTGTCGGAAGTCTCCGATGTCTTTGGGGAATTTTTGTTTTAGTGTCATGTACGTTTTCTGTGTGATGCGAGTGATTTGTATGTGTGGAGGTGGTGTGAATTTTTGGGTTGTTGTGTAGTCTTTTTCTGTGATGCTGGTGTTGTGTTGGATGTAGTGTAATAATTGCTTGTTGTTCAAATTTAATGCTGTGTAGTGTGTATCGTTTTGGTTGTTTTGTTTTGTTTGTGTTTGTTGTGGGTTTGTTTCTGTTTCGCATTTTGGTGACTTTTGTGGTGTGGGTGATGGTGGTGTTGGGGTTAATGATGGTGATGGTGTTGGTGTTTGGGTTGATGGGGTTGGTGATGCTGGTGTGGATGGTGGCATATCTGTCCTAACTTTTTTGTTTGTTAATTTATTTGTTTCCCTCTGTATTTTGTTTTTGGAGGGGGAAGGAAGAGAATTTTTTCTTTTTTTGGTTTCTTTTTTTTCTTCCTGATACCGTTTCCCACTCCTCGTCGTCACAATCTGTCTCCAGTTGTGATAGGCCGGGGAGTGGAAAAATCTCCACAGGCGTTAGTTTTGGTTGTAGCGTGGTGGATGCTAGTTCTGAAGCGTTGGGTGGTGGTGGTGTTGGTTTTGCTACTGTTGCTGGGGTTGTTGCTGTTATAGTTGATTCTGTTGTTGCTGCTACAGTTGTTACTGCCATCTCTGCTACTGGTGGTGTTGATGGTTGTGTCACTGGGGTGGGTAGGAGAGGTGGCCTCAATCTTTTAGCCTGAGGGCAGAAAGCCCTTAGGTGGGTTCCTTCACCACAAACGACACACCTAGGCCTTCTGCCCTCGACAATTACAGTGAGGTGGCTGCCGTCAGTGAGGTCTATTACCCCTGGGATCTCCTCAATGCTTTTTTGGTCCGCTTGGATCAGGAGCTCCATCCCAGATCCGGACGAGTTCTCCTGCTTTTCTTTTGCTATTGCTATTATCTTTGTGTTGGCTTCGATGCCGGTGAGGACGGCCGCTATTAGCCAGGGAATTTCGATGGCCGGTGGAACGTGGGTCACCCTGATCTTTACGAGTCTCTGGCCACAATAGCTTGGGACGAGTGTGAAGTCGTCACTTCTTAATGGGGCCATGGAGTGTTCTCTAGCCTCCTCTGGTGTTTCAAAGAACACGTCCACGGTTCCATACTTCTGCCCACGTCTGATGTGGGTTTTTCTTGCCCACACATGTCCCAAAGCTTTTTGGATTTGGGACTCGGATGCCCGTTCCACTCGGCGCGATTTTACATTTATTGTTCGATACAACACGGTGCATAGGCGCCGATGCTCCATTTTATTAGGTGGGGGGGTGAGGCTGACCCTGTATCCATCTTTCTTTACCATTTATTTGGCATTTTCTAAATCCTCCTGAGTTACCGTAAATGCTTCGAACTGTTTTGCTACTCTGGCAAAACTCAGGGTGGTTTTTTTAATGTCATTGTTGTTGTTGCTATCGTTATTTTTGTTATTATTAATTTTAGTTTCAGTTGTGGTGGTGGTGACGTCAGTGAAAGTCGGTTTGGGAGAGTCTATTTTGGTTGAAAATATTTCGACATCACGAGTTGATTTATTTTTTCCTTTTGTTTCTGTTGTCACGGTGTGGTGGGGGTGGGGGTTGTCGCGGTGGTGGTGGTGGTGGTGGTGGAGGCTTTAACACCTGCAGTCATTGGTAATGGCGGGAAATGAATGTCTGCCTGAGACAAATTTAAAATATTGCTACTGCCTATATTTTTTTTAGTGTTGGCAAACGTAGTAACATTTACAATGGTGGTGTCGGTGTGAGGTGTTAATTTGTGAGGAAGGCTTTCAGCTGCTTGGTGCAGAGGTGAATTAGCCATTTTTTTTTCAAAGAAATTTTTTGATAATCATAAAAGTTTAAATTTTGGGCACAGGGCCCCAATCTTTTTGGGTGTCCTTTTCGGAAAACAATGTATGTGCGCTTATATATAGTTAACAATAAAAAATTTCCATAAATGGCAATTTTTAACAAACGGAAATAACAAACCTTTGCGGAGCTCACGATGATACGATTTACTACGTAGGTCGCCAATAATAATAATAATAATAATAATAATAAGAAGAAGAAGAAGAAGAAGAAGAAGAAGAAGAAGAAGAAGAAGAAGAAGAAGAAGAAGAAGAAGAAGAAGAAGAAGAAGAAGCACGTGGTGGCAGAAGGTCATGAAATCGCTCCCGTAAGTTTTTGATTTTTAACATATTTAAATCAATTGTGAAATAACAATTCTTAGTACAAATGTTGCATAAACCACCGAATCAAGTCCCATAAAATTTCGGATCCATATTATATTGTTATATCGCTCAAATATTCAATTTTGTATTATATATTTTGTATTCAAAAAAGAAAATGGTTATAAATGGAAGAAAACACCCTCTGTCTACACTATATAGAACAGCCAAATAACAGCAATTTCACCAACACCAGAAACTTGATACACCACCTACCCCATCACACTAAATATAACAGCCAGATAACGGCAATTTCACCACCACCACCACCAATCCCAGCATCATAATAATAATTACTATTATTATTGTCTCAAGTTTTAACAAAATATTTAATTCCAATTTTACGGGAATATGTCAACACAATATATATTAAACATACGCGACACAAACTCATAGATACTACATATCACAAAACTCAGTAACGACAACGCCACCGCCGCCTCCACTCCATCCATCATTGCTACCACTATCCCATCACCGCCGCCACCACTCCTTCATTGCTACCACCACTATTCCCCTGTTAACTTGAGAGAGAAAGGGGAAGGTGGCGGTATCACTAGACAAGGGAGAGGCTAGCAAAAGATATAAATAGATTGACTTAGTGACCTGGCCACCGGCCAAACGTCAACATCAACAACTATGGCACTGCTGGCTCACCCCTTCCTCACCAACAATATAAAAAGCCCCAGCACCACCACCGACATAGCCAACAACAATAACAGGCAACTTCAGCAAAAAGTATATTATATTATTGCAATGCACTGGGTAATTGCTGGCCTTGTGCCTGGAGTGGAGACAATTATTAATAATTTCATTCTTAAGCCACGCAATGCTCACATTAAGGAACCACTCATGATAATAACAATTAAAAAAAAAACAACAAAAAGAAAACCCAGTGACCAAGAAATACCGGGATGGCGGCCGGCGGGGAATAGCCGTGTCTCTAGGGGAGAAGACCCCTCTAGTCTTGGTTGACACTCGTTCTAGAAGTGGTAACACGAAATGATTACCCCTTGGCGGATAAGGATAAAACGCGACAAAATAAAGTAAATGTCTAATGATAAAATCTCATACCGGATCGGCCGTCACCCGGGTCAAAAAGGGCCGCGTCCCTCAGAGAGGAACCAGACTGGGGTCGAAAAATCAGCTAATGGTTCAAACCTTCCCATCACTTCGGAGCTGGAGACCTCCCATAACCGGAATACTCCTACGGTTGGCCCTCCGTGCTCACCACCAAGAAATCCAAAGAAAAAGAGAGAAAAATGGTCAAAGGAAGATAATAAAGAAGTCCTTGAGGCTTTCTACACTGCCATGTACTACCCATCAAATACATCGAATACAGAACAGACATATATCAACTGGAAAAAGAAACATCCCGAAAACAGAGGCTATATTGACAGTAACAAACTAGCCAATATACGAAGAAATATTACTAACTGATAAAATGTTACTAACTGATATAGAAATTGATCAGATCAAGCTATTAGCACAAAGTCAGCGAAGGGAAAATGAAACATGTGTCAGTGAAAACGAGGTAAATTGTAACACTTCGAATCCCAGTGTTGGGGCGGAATCACTGGCAACAGAACAAATTAAAGAAAGGATCGAAAAAGTAGAGGGAGTGCATGCTTAAGATGAAACTCCAAATGAAAATAATGAGATCGTAAATGATAAAGAAATGAATGAGAATGAACTTGCCAACTTGAAGGATGAAATTATGATCGAATGGATGAAAATGAAAGAATCTGACATGGGGGAACGAGACACCCTCCCTAAGATCCAGAACTCCAAACAGAACCAAAAGATAATACACAAGACTAACATAATTCTCAAAAACATTATCATCACAAACAAACTAAACATTACTGATTTAAATCATCTCTATTATGCATCGGCTAAAGTCACCACTCACTTATGTGGAGTGAAGATGAAAAACAAAGGAATTCCCACAAGAAATCTACTTGGCAAGAGAACATCAATCGCCAAATAAACCTTCTCCGATCTGACATAGAAATTTTAACAAACTATAAAGTAGGTGAACATGTTAAACAAACTAAACTTAGAAAATTGAAAAGAAAGTACAGTATAAAATCAACAAGTGACATAGACATGCTGATAGAAATAATCAAGCAAAAAGTGTCGGCCAAAGCTGCTCGTATAAGGCGCTTTGAAAAACGATCTAGATTCTATAAGGACAATAATATGTTCAAAAACAACCAAAGAAACTTCTACAGAAAAATTGGTAAGTCAACAATAACTGCTAAATCAATACCACCCAAGGAGGAAGTGCAAGAATTCTGGGAAAAGATCTGGGCCGAAGAAAAAGTTCATAATATACATGCCCCATGGATAGACAGACAAATGAAAGATACAGCTCACCTTGAGGAACAAATATGGGAAAATATAACAGTTGAACAGTTGCGTTTGGCTCTAAGAAAAACCAGCAAATGGAAATCCCCAGGAAAAGACAAAATACAAAATTTTTGGATAAATGCCTTCACAGAGTCTCATGAGCTGTTAGCCCAACTTTACAATGAAATAGTTAAGGAGCCAGAAAAGATACCATCATGGCTAGTTAACGGCATTACATTCCTGCTTCCGAAGAATGATGAGACAAACAATCCCAAAAATTACAGACCGATAACTTGCTTGCCCACAATGTATAACATTTTAACATCAGTCCTAACTGAATATACATATGACCACCTGATAACAAATTACCTATTTCCCATTGAGCAGAAAGGGTGTAAACGAGGCTCATATGGCTGTAAGATCAGCTTTTGGTTAACAAAATGATACTGGAAGATTGTCATAATAGACACAAAAATTTATCGATTGCTTGGATAGATTATAAAAAAGCATTCGATAGTTTGCCACACAGTTGGATTGAAAAATGTTTAGAGATTTTCAAAATATCTCCCGTTGTCAGGAGGTTTTTGTCATTCAGTATGAAGACATGGAAAACGACACTCCTTTTGAATAGTGAAACAAAATCACTGGAAGCTGGAGAAGTTAATATTAATTGTGGAATTTTTCAGGGTGACTCTTTATCACCGCTTTTATTCTGCATCGCACTTATACCATTAAGTAAAATGCTCAATGAAACAAAACAATTGGATTATCTACATATCTAAGGGAATCACATGATTGGATGATCAAACTCGTTTTGAAACACGAAAGCATCAAAAGATCATACTCCATTACAAAAGATGCACAAAGATACAGTAATGGACTACAAATTTCAGAAGTCCCATTTACTGCTGAAATGGAAAACACAGAAAAAGCAAAGCAGGTAAAAGTAACTGCAAAGAAAGAACTGCTACAGAAACTGGCTAAGAAATGGCAAGAAAAGCCTCTGTATGGAAAATACCCAGAACGAGCTAACAATCCTGATGTTGACAAAACTTTAACCCATCAGTGGTTGGCATCCTCTGGACTGAAATCGGAGACTGAAGGACTGATTATATCAGCACAAGATCAGTGTCTGCCAACAAAAAATTACCAAGCCAACATAATAATAAATCGATGCAGCCCATTATGCCGTGTATGTAAAAAACAACCAGAGACCATTGACCATATAATTTCAATGTGCAGTCCTATAGCTCCAACCGAATACCTAAACAGACATGACAGAGCTGCACAATACATACATTGGATAATGTGTAAGCATTTTGACCTGCCCCATCAAAAGAATTGGTGGGAGCATCAAACACCTCCCATACTTGAAAAAGATCACATCGCAATCTTGTGGAACTTTAGCATCCAAACAGACCGAAAAATAGATGCAAATAGACCTGATATAATATTGAAGGACTTTAAAAAGAGGATATGCCTGCTAATTGATATGTCCGTTCCAATAGACAAGAATGTATCTATAAAAACATTTGAAAAATTGAGCAAGTTTAAGGACCTGGAGATAGAAATTGGAAAAATGTGGAAATTGAGAACTAAAACAATACCAGTGGTTGTAGGCGCTCTAGGAATGATACCTAAGGGGTCTAATGATTACTTATCGCAAATCCCAGGAAACCCGCGTATAGGAGAAATACAAAAGATAGCACTAATGGGAACTGCCCATATACTAAGGAAGATTCTGTCAATATAACTACATCACAAGTCTAAACACCTAAAGATGCATGTGTGAGTATGTATGTTCTTTCTTGAACATGGCGGACCTTGTTGTCTCTTGAGGTCACTGGTTGTGACTTGGTGATAACTCGTATGAACATAAAGCAAGATAAATGCAGCTGTAATAATAATAATAATAATAATAATAATAATAATAATAATAATAATAATAATAGATTGAAAAGAGGAGACCTTAAAAAGGCTACAGAAGGAATGTTAATGGCTGCGCAGGAGCAGGCCCTCAAAACGAAGTGGTTGAAACACCATATTTACAAGGAGGAGGCTAGCCCACTGTGCAGGATCTGTGGAGAGAGAGAGGAGACTGTAGCTCACATTGTATCCGAGTGTAAACACCTAGCCCAGACTCACTATAAGGGCTGGAGACTAAATGTGATGGGCAGGGTGATCCACTGGCACCTATGCAAAGTAAACAATTTACCACATTCTGAGAAGTGGTATGAGTGGTATGAGCATAAGGAAACGATCAGGTGAAGGTGCTGTGGGATTTTAGGATACAGATGGACAAGAAACTGGAACACAATAGACCTGACCTGGTGGTTGTGGACAAAGAAAAAAGATAGACACTAAACATAGACACTAAAAATAGACTGGCAATAAAGTACAAAACTAGGAGGAAAAAGCTAAATATTATCATAGAGGAACTGAAGCAACGCATTGTAGCAAAGAGTGCAAAAATTAGGCGATACGAGAGCAGAATCAGTCAGTATAGACAGAACCGCATGTTTGACAACAACCAGAAGATGCTGTTTGGACAGCTTGAAGGGAAAGAAAGAGGCAACGACTTGATCCCTGAGGCGGAACAAACTAAGACATTCAGGAGAGGAATATGGGAGCAGGATGTTAAACATAATGACCAGGCAGTGTGGATTGAGACAGTACAAAAGGAGATTAGTGAACAGGCACACCAACAAACTGATTTGAGTATCACAGTTGAAACTCTTAAGGGGCAGGCCAAAAAACTAACCAGCTGGAAATCACCAGGCCCAGATGGTGTGCAGGGGTATTGGATTAAAAATATAACATCCCTCCACCCGAAACTGACAACCATGTTCAATGACTGATTGATGTCAGGTGAGGTACCAGAGTGGTTGACAAAAGGTACCACAGTTCTGGTAATGAAAGACCGAATCAAGGGAAAGTATGTTACCAACTATAGACCTATCACATGTCTGTCCGTAATGTGGAAACTGTTGACAAGCATTATGTCTGAGGAAATCTACCATCACCTCCACACAAACAACTTGTTACCGGACGAACAGAAAGGATGCCGAAAGAAGTCACGTGGTACAAAGGTCCAGTTACTTATTGATAAGATGGTAATGAGGAATTGCAAGAGGAGACACACTGGTCTTGCCATGGGATGGATAGACTACAAAAAGGCATTTAACATGGTGTCTCATTCTTGGATCACCAAAAACCTAGAGATCTTCAAGGTGGCAGATAACATCAGACAGTAGTTGGGCAAAAGTATGAAGTCCTGGAAAACAGAGTTAACATCAGCTGGAGAATCCTTGGAAGGCGTGAAGATCAAGAGAGGTATCTGCCAGAGAGATAGTCTATCCCCTCTGTTGTTTGTCTTTGATAAGATCTGAATACATTCGGACAGTAAGGAGCGTATTAAAATCACATCTGAACAGTAGGAATGCCATAAGTGCAGTAAATTCCCTAGCTGTGTCTATTATTAGGTACAGTGCGGGAATTCTGAGATGGAATGTTGCTGAACAAAAAGAAATGGATAGGAAGACTAGGAAGCTATTGACTATCTACAACATATTCCACAAGAGGAGTGATGTCGATAGACTCTACTTAAGGAGATCTGAAGGTGGAAGAGGTCTTATCAGCATAGAGGACTGTGTTCAGATGGATAAAAATAACCTACACAAATACGTGACTGATAGTAGGGAGCCAATGCTCAGAATTGTACTGAAGGAGAGGACAATAGACCAGGGGATGTCCAAGGAGGAAATAACAACAAGGAGAAAGAGCAACCTTCATGAAAAATCCCTTCATAGTACCTTCTTTGAGAAAACTGAATTCAGAGATCCACAGACATGGAACTGGTTGAAAAGAGGAGACCTTAAAAAGGCTACAGAAGGAATGCTAATGGATGCGCAAGAGCAGGCCCTCAAAACGAAGTGGTTGAAACACCATGTTTACAAGGAGGAGGCTAGCCCACTGTGCAGGATCTGTGGAGAGAGAGAGGAGACTGTGGCTCACATTGTATCCGAGTGTAAACATCTAGCCCAGACTCACTATAAAGGCTGGAGACATGATGTGATGGGCAGGGTGATCCACTGCCACCTATGCAAAGTAAACAATTTACCACATTCTGAGAAGTGGTATGAGCATAAGCCAGAGGCGGTGATAGAAAACGATCAGGTAAAGGTGCTGTGGGATTTCAGGATACAGACAGACAAGAAACTGGAACACAATAGACCTGACCTGGTGGTTTGGGACAAGGAAAAAAGATCGTGCCTGATTCTGGATGTGGCTTGCCCATTCGACACGAGAGTGCAAGAGAGGGAGAGGAAGAAAATTAACCGATACCAGGACTTAAGTGGGAAGTAAAAAGGATTTGGAACTGCCATGAAGTCAAAGTGGTCCCGATTGTCATAGGCGCACTAGGTACTATCTCAAAGAGTTTCCAGGCATGGTTAAAGAAAATTGGCCCCGCCCCGCTTTTTGGAACACTTCAAAAGGCATGCTTGCTGGGAACAGCAAGAACCCTCCGATACGTCCTAAATATCTGAGGCTGCAGGTAGTGGCTTGATATTCCTTTCAACAAAATTTCCAGTTAACCAACATCAATGACTGAGACTCAAAGAACAATAATAATAATAATAATAATAATAATAATAATAATAATAATAATAATAATAATAATAATAATAATAATAATAATAATAATAATAATAATAATAATAATAAACACGGAAATGGAAAACACAGAAAAAGCAAAGCAGGTAAAAGTAACTGCAAAGAAAGAACTGCTACAGAAACTGGCTAAGAAATGGCAAGAAAAGCCTCTGTATGGAAAATACCCAGAGCGAGCTAACAATCCTGATGTTGACAAAACTTTAACCCATCAGTGGTTGGCATCCTCTGGACTGAAATCGGAGACTGAAGGACTGATTATATCCGCACAAGATCAGTGTCTGCCAACAAAAAATTACCAAGCCAACATAATAAAAAATGGGTGCAGCCCATTATGCCGTGTATGCAAAACACAACCAGAGACCATTGACCATATAATTTCAATGTGCAGTCCTATAGCTCCAACCGAATACCTAAACAGGCATGACAGAGCTGCACAATACATACATTGGATAATGTGTAAGCATTTTGACCTGCCCCATCAAAAGAATTGGTGGGAGCATCAACCACCTCCCATACTTGAAAAAGATCACATCTCAATCTTGTGGAACTTTAGCATCCAAACAGACCGAAAAATAGATGCAAATAGACCTGATATAATATTGAAGGACTTTCAAAGGAGGGTATGCCTGCTAATTGATATGTCTGTTCCAATAGACAAGAATGTATCTATAAAAACATTTGAAAAATTGAGCAAGTATAAGGACCTGGAGATAGAAATTGGAAAAATGTGGAAATTGAGAACTAAAACAATACCAGTGGTTGTAGGCGCTCTGGGAATGATACCTAAGGGGTCTAACGACTACTTATCGCAAATCCCAGGAAACCCGCGTATAGGAGAAATACAAAAGATAGTACTAATGGGAACTGCCCATATACTAAGGAAGATCCTGTCAATATAAGTACATCACAAGTCTAAACACTAAGGATGCATGTGTGAATATGTATGTTCTTTCTTGAACATGGCGGATCTTGTTGTCTCTTGAGGTCACTGGTTGTGACTTGGTGATAACTCGTATAAACATAAAGCAAGATAAATGCAAATAATAATAATAATAATAATAATAATAATAATGATTTCTTTATTGGCCACAAGGGCTGACATCAAGAAAAACATTACAGACGGCACAGTACGGTACAGGATGGTACGATGTGGGTTTTGTGCGTGTAAAGATTTTTATTATTTATATAAGAAAAGAAAAAAAAGACATAGAAACGTATATATATATAAACAATAAAAATGAAAATTGAAACAATGAAAAATTCCCCAATAAGGGGGAAACCTCCGAGGGTCACTCGTGGCGAAAACCACACAAAAGACCACTGCCACCCTGACCACCAGGGCAAGCACCCTCTCTCAGTTTTTTTCACATTCCTCAAACTTCAAGCGTATATTCAGAGCGGTCCCGTTCACTCGGGCCATTCTCGCTACATTCACCCACCTTTCAACAAACTTGCTAGAAGACAGCACTTGCCTCTCCACCCTGATTTTCCTCTTCAAGTGAAACTTGAAAAAGTTAATCAGGGATTCGCCGAAGAGGTAAGTGTCTGTCTTTAACCCTTTCGACCTTGTCCACCATACTATCTCTTTCGCCATGGTCACCAGGCAGATGAAAACCGCCTGCCCTTCCTCCGCGAAGGAAGACGGCGAGACCATCAGCACAATGGACTCAGTCGATAACCGGATTGGTCCTACACGTGACAGCAACTGTTCGACATAGCTCCACAAGTCAGCAATGCTCGGGCACTGAACGAGTGCGAACACGACGGTTTCGTCGCTCTGCGCGCATCTCGTACAGCCTCGGCTGACGGCACTTCCGTGCCTGTAGAGCTTATCTCGAATCGGCAAAGCTCCCCGGTAGCACTGCCAGGCCAGGGATTTCTGGAAGTTATTCATAGGCCCTGGGCTGAAAGTTCTCCGGAAGAGAGCAAACAGCTGATCTTCTTCGACGCCCAGGATCTCTTCGAGAACGTCGTCGCTCTTCCCCTCCACTAGTCCTGTCCTCTATAGAACGCCAAGGTGGATGTTCAACCGATACTGGTGCCCAGCTGGCAGAGGGCAGTGAGCGCCTGGAGACATTCCAGTTTCCAAGAGCTATACCTCGGTCTTTTCCTGACCCAGGATTGCAGTTCCGTCAAGGAGACGAGCTGTGGGAAAACGTGCCTGGCGAACGGCGACCACACCTGTTCACCGTCAAGGAAGCACCAGAGATGTTGCAGCCTCAGCGCATGTTTGCGCATCATCAGCCATGGCATGCCCAGTCCTCTACGCAACGGGTGTTGACAGCAGATGGATCGTCTGACCATGGGAGCGCGTCCCTTCCACAAAAAGCGGAAGAGAAGGCGCTCAATTTTGGTGAGAGTTGGGCCGGGGCAAGGCACGACAGTGCGGCGGTAGCAGATGACGGATGCGATGTACGCATTCGCCACCTCTGCCCGGCCTTTCAGGAACAGCTTCCTCTCGGCCCATTTTTGGGTGAGAGAGGCCACCCTGCTCGTCACCTCATTGGTTTCTACGAATATTCCAGTTGTTCCATCAACGGAACAGCCAGTTCGTGACATTGGTGTGTAAGTCACTGAACATTCCACAGACACATGCAGCCTTAACGTAGTTCTCAGTGAGATGCAGCGTGACACAGAGAGTGACAAGGCAAGACCTTTGAATTACAAGTCTAACCCATCCGGTGGGATCCAAACAGATTGTGTCTATTCAATTCACTCACAAGACTGGGTCGACCTGAGGCTCTAACATATGCCCAAGATGTGAACTTCGACCATGGAGTGTCCAGTGTTTAATAAACGTCATACTCACCCATATCATAAAATGATATTGGTGGAATGTTTCTATTCAAACCTTTGTTAAATGTATGCTAACACACCAGCTACAATGATCAGAGGCGGGGAAAAAGTGTGCACAAAAGCAGAACTCATTGTTCCGGCAGAATTATATTATTAACAGCAAAAAAAAAAAGCGAAAGTATCTATTCCGAACTAATGGGAAATTACATACATATACCTACATACATACTACATACATACACATACATACGTACATACATACATACATACATACATACATACATACATACATACATACATACATACATACATACTTAAATATATATATATATATATATATATATATATATATATATATATATATATATATATATATATATATATATATATATATATATATATATATACATTTATATAGATACATAATATAGACACATTTATATAGATACATATACATATATATATATATATATATATATATATATATATATATATATATATATATATATATATATATACAAAATATAAAACAATCAAATCTTAGTTTAATACATTTAATTGCTGACAATTGTTTCTTCCAGGCGGATGTCTGGAATCATAGGAGCATAGAGAATGTTTAAACAGGTAATTAAAATCATAGTCTTCAGAACATTTATACAGATACATAACTATTGTCAGTGTCATTGACATCATATAGAAAAGCATATACATCTATATACGAACTCCAATATAAAATTATTGAATGACAATTACCTATCTAAGATAATTATGTTTTTTGCATTACACTTTACATAACATCTATCCATTTTATCACCACATATCTCTCTATTATATTGCATGACATCTTTAAAATTTTAAACATTAACACTTTTACCATGCTTTTACATTCTATATTAAATATACTTGTTTCTTTTATTATATAACTCTTACCTCATGCATGCCTTTATTAATTTTATTAACTTTTGCATTATATGCCCTTAACAATGCCTGCTTTTCAATGCTATGATATCTTTTATCTATCTTATCTATCTTTTTTTGCTTGTATCTTTTGCACATGTATTACCTTAAACAATATCTTTTTATATATAATATGCTCAATGTTTCACTTTTTACCATTGCTCCTTTTACTGTAGCATAACATCCTTTTATAACTCCTGCTTTTCTATATGATGTCAATGACACTGACAATAGTTATATATAAATGTTCTGAAGACTAGGATTTTAATCACCAGTTTAAACATTCTCTATGCTTCGATGATCCCAGACATCCGTCTGGAAGAAACAATTGTCAGCAATTAAATGTATTAAACTAAGATTTGATTGTTTTATATTTTGTATCTCGGCTCTGTAATACATTTGATAATTTACATTGAGCCTTTTCTCCTACCGGTAACTGGCTAGTGCTTAGTACTACCCTCCATATTTATAATTATATATAAACCATATATAAGTATAAATAATAACTAGAGATTGATTAACATATAAATAAACATGAATAATCACAGGAGATAATTTTTACAAGTGTGTAACCACACATAGCTAGGTAGGTAACTAAATAAAGTTGACCAGAACTTCAAAAATAGATACCTTATAATATGATATTATAAGGTATCTATTTTTGAAGTTCTGGTCAACTTTATTTAGTTACCTACCTAGCTATGTGTGGTTACACACTTGTAAAAATTATCTCCTGTGATTATTCATGTTTATTTATATGTTAATCAATCTCTAGTTATTATAAAATGCTCGGACCTACTCGTTAGAATCTTAGAGCTTATTTTGCGGGTGATATGGCGCATGTCTTTCTGGCATGGCATCCATAATATTGATTTGGATTAAATTCGTTTGATTTATCTTAATTTTGGATATAGATATATAAGTATAAATATTAATATTATTACTATATATATATATATATAATTTTGATAACTTTGATAGGCTTCGGCCAGTATTGGCCCAGGCCATGTACAACTTAACAGCACCACCTGGCGAAGCGTTTCAAATCAGGTTTTGGACACCATGGCCCACTCAAGTAGAGTTATTGTTTACAGAGACGTATCCGGGTGTAGGAGGTTTATCCGAGATTTCTTGAAGGAATTTGTCCAAAGACTTCTTGAACGTTATGGGGTTTGTTTCCGTTTTAATGTGTTTTGGTTTAGTGTTAAAGAGTGCGGGGCCAATTGAGGTGAAATAATTGTGCCGTATTGTTGTTATGAGATGCGAGTGAGATTTTTGTTGTGGGCCGATAGCGTGGGGCCCAAGCATTGGGTGTACCTTAAAGGTGATGCCAACATCATTTGGGCAATGCTGATGGAATATTTTCCACATCATGCAGTTAATGTAGCGCTCACGGCGACGTTGGAGAGGATAATGGTTGAGCTTTTCTAATCGACTCCAATAGTCAAGGCCTGTCATGCCATCTATCTTTTTTGTAATTGACCTTTGAGGTGCTTCAACTTTCATGATACTTTGTTTCGTGTGGGGAGACCACAGTGGACAACAGTATTCAAGGTGGGGTCGGGCAAAAGTGGAGAAGAGAAAGATAACAGTGTGCATATCTCTCGTCTGGAAGGTTCTGAGAATCCAGGAAGACATTCTGCAGGCCATGTCAACTTTGCTATTTATATGAGTGACCCAGCTTATGTTGTTGTCCACAATTACTACCAAGTCTCTGATGTTGTTGGATGCCACGAGAGATCCATCCTCTTTTCCAAAGTGGATTAACCCGAATTTATCCTCATTCAACAGTATATTGTTCTTTTCCGCACAATGGATAATAGCCAGTAGGTCTGACTGAAGGCAAGTCCGGTCACCCACCTCATTGATGACCTTCTGGAACTTGGAATCATCTGCAAAGATTCTTATGTTGCTGTGCTTGATGATGTCAGTAATGTCATTAATGCAGATGACGAAAATAAGTGGTCCCAACACAGTGCCTTGATTTTATTCCTTCGACTACGTTGGGCTCTGTCTGTCAGGAAACATTTGATCCACTGTAGTAACTTTCCAGAGACACCAATATTGGATAGTTCTTTTCAAAAGAAACTTATGATCAACCCTGTCAAAGGCCTTGCTGAAATCAAGGTAGATGACATCAGTGTTCGAGCCCTCTCCCAAAGCTCTCAAAACATCATCAAAGTGATGCAGGAGCTGCGTTCGGCAGTCCCTTCCATTACGGAACCCATGTTGGTTGGAGTTCTGCAGTCGGTTGCTTTCGAGAAAGTGGGTTATTCGCGATCTCACCACCCCCTCAAATACTTTGATGAAATGAGAAGTGAGTGAGATCGGACGGTAGTTCACTGCAAGGGACTTGTTTCCCTTTTTCAAAACTGGGACAAGGGACTGGGACAGAAACTTTTCAATAATTTAGCCAGCATCCAGTGAGTTCCTCTACAGATTAGTAAGTTGGTGTCGACACACCTTTGGGACACAAGCAGGGAACCTATCGGGGCCTACTGCTGAATTGTGTTTAATTTCGTTTATTGCCGCTAAGATATCAGGGGCACCAAACGTTATGTCCGAGATAGTGTGTTGGGGATTAACATCACTGATACAGCCCAGATCGGCAATATCAGGATTGCTGAAAACAGAGCAGTATTGTTTCTGCAGTATCCCACCCATGGTTTTGGCATTATCTTGGAGTGTGCCATTTTCATCAATTAGAGGGCAAACAGTGGAGACAGTGACCTTGAATGTTTTCGCAAATGAAAAGAACTATATATATATATATATATATATATATATATATATATATATATATATATATATATATGTGTGTGTGTGTATATGTATACATGTAAAAATGCAAGTCCGAAGAACCATTAGGTGAAATATATACAGTATTTCCTCTCCCAATCCGTATAAATTAACCACATAAAAAATCATTTAAACGCGGCTATAAGTTTAAAATGTACTTGTGAAGAAATAATAGACAAATGATACAGATTATTTTCCGCGATGTACAGCCATATGACACTTATCTAATTATTTATTCTAGCCTGTAGAAATTAACTAGACAAATAGTTAACTACACGGAATTAGGTACAAAATAGAAGTTTGGAGAAAAAATGCACATAAATTTTACCAAAATTCTCGTAGTCTCGACCACCGAAGGTTTCGTTCCACTTTTGGGGTATATCCGATCTTGGATACATCCACGAGGCCTGGAACTCTTCAGGAGATACCTCAGACTGGACTAAGTTTCTTCTACCATTATCCCCACCAGAAATGAATTCAAAATGGCTAAGAACTATCACGTGGCTAGCGGTTAAGGCAGAAAGTTTGTGATTGTTGCCTGTCGGCGAGTAGACTGGTTGCTAGAAAGCGCAGCCGAATACTGCCTAAACGGGAGTATATATTAAATTCAAAGGGGGTATATATATATATATATATATATATATATATATATATATATATATATATATATATATATATATATAATTAGACATAGTCACAGATACATATATGAGTTTGGCAACATTTCACGGTGTGGCTCAATAAAGAATTAATTAAGCAAATCATTATTAATTAGAGCTATATATAAAAATGCAAGTCCGAAGAACCATTAGATAATATATATACAGTATTTCCTCTCCCAATCAGTATAAATTAACCACATAAAAAATCATTTAAACGAGGCTATAAGTTTAAAATGTACTTGTGAAGAAATAATAGACAAATGATACAGATTATTTTCCGCGATGTACAGCCATATGACACTTATCTAATTATTTATTCTAGCCTGTAGAAATTAACTAGACAAATAGTTAACTACACGGAATTAGGTACAAAATAGAAGTTTGGAGAAAAAATGCACATAAATTTTACCAAAATTCTCGTAGTCTCGACCACCGAAGGTTTCGTTCCACTTTTGGGGTATATCCGATCTTGGATACATCCACGAGGCCTGGAACTCTTCAGGAGATACCTCAGACTGGACTAAGTTTCTTCTACCATTATCCCCACCAGAAATGAATTCAAAATGGCTAAGAACTATCACGTGGCTAGCGGTTAAGGCAGAAAGTTTGTGATTGTTGCCTGTCGGCGAGTAGACTGGTTGCTAGAAAGCGCAGCCGAATACTGCCTAAACGGGAGTATATATTAAATTCAAAGGGGGTATATATATATATATATATATATATATATATATATATATATATATATATATATATATATATATATATATATAATTAGACATAGTCACAGATACATATATGAGTTTGGCAACATTTCACGGTGTGGCTCAATAAAGAATTAATTAAGCAAATCATTATTAATTAGAGCTATATATAAAAATGCAAGTCCGAAGAACCATTAGATAATATATATACAGTATTTCCTCTCCCAATCAGTATAAATTAACCACATAAAAAATCATTTAAACGAGGCTATAAGTTTAAAATGTACTTGTGAAGAAATAATAGACAAATGATACAGATTATTTTCCGCGATGTATATATATATATACTAGCAGTGGTACCCGGCGTTGCACGAGATAAGGTATTTTGGAACGCAGGCCGCCAACAGACCTGATCGTGGAAAAATTGCATGCCTGGACAATATGTAAAGAAAATAAACCGAATACTCTGATGGCTAAATAATCTTTAAGATTTTCCTCGATGAAGCAGGAAAAATGCAGGTTTTCACCTAATGCGGGCCCTAGGGGATCAAAAAAATAAAACATTTTATGTGCATAATATGCCTTGAAATTTCGGGAAAATCGGCTAGACGTAACGCCTCAAAAGAGCCCTAAAAAGCTGAAAAAAATGAAGTTTTTCACCTAATGCCATAAAAAAGTTGGATTTTCTTTGTTCACGGTATGAAGAAGAGACTGACTAATATATAGTTACAATTTCAAGGAAATCGGTCTGACGTAACGCCTCAAACAACCCCTAAAAAGCTGAAAAAACGCAGTTTTTCACCTAATGCGGGCCCTAGGGGATCAAAAGGTTATGTGCATAACACTCCCTGAAACATAAGTAATACACATGTAAAGTTTGAAAAAAGTTGGTTGGGTACTTCTCGAGTTTTAGGGATTCAAACTCACAGACACTCACACAGACAGACATCCTCAGGGAAGTGACGTAATGCAGACAGCCAGACATACAGACAGATATTATAAGGGCGCGACGTTATATGTATGTATCTATCTAAAAAGAGAAAGACTAAGAATTATAGAGAGAGGTCGCTAAATCGCCTAATGCGGTCTCTAGGACATTGAAAATTTGAAATTTGTTTTGCTCAGAACGCTCCCTGAAACATAAGTAATACATGTATAAAGTTTGAAAACAGTAGGTTGGGTGTTTCTCGAGTTTTAGGGATTCAAACTCACACACACACAGACAGACATCCTCAGTGTATATATATATATATATATATATATATATATATATATATATATATATATATATATATATATATATATATATATATATATATATATATATATATATATATATATATATATGCGTGTGTGTATATATATATATCAGATATATATATCATATATATATATATATCATATATGTATATTTGATTAAGAGGTGCCTACTGACTGTAGGTTTCGCTTTGTACTTAGGCAAGGCGGGTTTTCTGTATTACTGCGTAGCGCCAAAGATCTCGGTCCAGTGACATTGTCTTAGAGAGGTGTAAGTGTGTGAGGTCGGAATTTATCAAGTCGTCCCAGGTTTTTCTGAGTCTGGCTACTCCGTAACTTCCATCAATTTTGATCGCCCTGCACTTTTTTATACAGCTGTCGTCTTTCATGCGCATCACGTGACCATACCAACGTAGTCTTCTCTCAAGTAAACAGTATCTGATCCCTCTTATACATAATTTCTCACTTAGTTCATTTATGCTTTGCTGTTCACGTATATTACTATTACACATCCAGCGGAGCATGCATGCTTCGTTCCTCTCCAGTCTGCGCAGATCCTCTGCACACAATGCCCATGTCTCACTGCCATGTAACATAGCTGTTCGTATGCAGGCATCATACAGTCTGCCTTTCATTTTTAGAGAGAAACCTTTAACGGCCAATAGTGGTATAAGCTCTCTGAACTTTTTCCATCCCGTTCTGACTCTGGCTACTGTACTTTCTGAGCACCCTCCACCACTGCTGATTTCGTCACCCAGGTAATGGAAGGTGTCCACTATTTCTATAGAGCCATCTGGGCAATAGAAGGAGCTAGTATCCTGTGGGTGCTTGCTACTTATTGCACCTGAGCACCGGCCACATATAAAATCTACGTTCTTAGATAGCTTACCTGTGATCCCACTACATCTTTTATGCACCCATACTTTGCATTTGGGACATAAAATGGAATTTCTTCCTACTCCTTTCGTACACACTGAGCATGGCCATTTCCCAGAGGGAACCTGTGCCCTATTTTCCTTCGTACATACTAGAACTTTAGTCTTAGACAGGTTAACTTTAAGGCCTTTTGATTCTAAGCCATGCTTCCATGTTTCGAATTTCTTCTCTAGTTCAGCCATAGATTCAGCTATGAGCATTAGATCATCTGCATAGAGAAGTACCCATGGGCAGCTGGTCTTGAACTCGTCTGTTATAGCCTGAAGGGCAATAATAAATAGGAGGGGGATAAGGACAGAGCTCTGATGAACACCAACTTTTACGCTAAATTCTTCACTATATTCGTTGTTAATTCTAACTTTGCTGACTGTTTCTTTATACATGGCTTGTAGAGCTCTCACAAGCCATTCATCAACCCCTAGTTTTCTAAGGGCTCACCAGATAATGGAGCGGAGGGACTCTGTCAAATGTTTTCTCCAAGTCAACAAAAACTAAGTATAGGGGTTTACTTTTAGCTAAGTACTTCTCCTGTAGTTGTCGTACAAGGAAAAGAGCGTTTGTGGTACTTTTACCTGACACAAACCCAAACTGCATTTCGTCTAGATCAATTTGCTCTCTGATTAGTTGCACTATAACTTTTTCTGTGACCTTCATGGCCTAGTCAATTAATTTAATGCCTCTATAGTTTCCGCTATCTAGTGCATCTCCTTTATATATATGCTATTTTCAAAAATACACAGTGACTGATCGGCCTGATTTGTATATTATCAGACTGCTAATATGCATATCTGACTGATCAGCCAGTCTGCTAATATGCAAATCAGGCCGATCAGTCACTGTGTATTTTTGAAAATAGCATATATTTTCTAAGAGTGTGGTGGCTGAAAAGTAAGCTGTACTGATGAATGGTGATACCCAAAAACATTAGTGTCTGCAATTCTGTTCACATGCCAACACAAGAGCAAGAATGAAGTGTTCATTCTACTGACGACATAGCTATAAAATTGAGGATTGTTTGCATAATTGCAAACGAATCGAATGTTATTATTTATATTCGAAAAACTCAGATTACATTTATTGTATTCAGCAATGTAGAGCGAAACTTTTTTTTTTATTTGAATGTGGCAAAGCCGGCCATTTATCGCCCGTATGCAGGAAACTGACTGGCCAGTCTGCTGATATGCAAATCTGGCTGATCAGTGGATATGCGTTCACAGATTGATTTTTTTAGTTTCAGAAGATCCCGTTGAGGGTGAAAGCAGCGAGATTCGTTGCTTAAACTTTAATGTGTGTTACTTTAATTAATATATATATATATATATATATATATATATATATATATAGAGAGAGAGAGAGAGAGAGAGAGAGAGAGAGAGAGAGAGAGAGAAACTTCTACAGGACTAGAACTGTTTCATTCGTGAGAAATCATCAGCAGCTTCCTGATGATTTCTCACGAATGAAACAGTTCTAGTCCTGTAGAAGCTTTTCTATATTAAAACATTTATACTCTGCTATGTATTGAATACCTTATTTACTGTGGTTAGCCCCGATTCAATCCGGAATAACTTATATATATATATACATACAGGGTGCGGACGGTATTTGAGGACACGTGTATTTTTAGTCATTATATTATTTAACTAATTTTTATTGAACTTCCATTTCA
The DNA here is from genome assembly GCA_964016885.1 of Eledone cirrhosa. Lineage (NCBI taxonomy): Eukaryota > Metazoa > Mollusca > Cephalopoda > Octopoda > Eledonidae > Eledone > Eledone cirrhosa. The sequence continues at coordinate 296,525,089 of OZ024743.1, forward strand.
GAAAATACCAATGAAAATAACTATGCTTACTAATGACATGAAAAGGCATGCTGTGATTGTGGCTTTGAAGGCTAAGCATGGTGATTTAGAAATTTCTCGTTTTCTGAAAGTTGCAAGATCTTTTGTCCACAAGATTCGGTGTGAGTTAGAGAAAGAAGATGGAAGCGTATTACCTTTATCAAAACGTAAAAAACATTCCAAACACTCTGATTCTATCAAGACACCCGAATTTATTCAGGAAGTTAAGCAAAACATTGATGACAATCCAGGCAAACCAATGTGGTCAATTGCAAAACATTTTGGTGTCAGAAAAAACAATCAGAAATGTTGTGCATGAAGACATCAGATACAAATGTTACGTGATGAGGAGAGGTCAATTCGTGTCAGAAAAAAACAAAAAAGCATTTAATCAGATCCAAAAGACTTTTAAACAAACTTAAAACTCCATCAGAAGATGGCGTAATTTGGTTTTTCTCAGATAAGAAAAAACTTTGACCAGGACCACAGAACTAACAGAAGAAATGCAAGTGTCATGGTTTTGGGTATTGTTAGCAATGAAGGACATGTGAGGCCTCCTCACTTTTTTCCACCAGGCCTTAGGGTGAATGCTGCTGCATATGAGGTTTTGGAAAAAGTTAAGCCTTGGATCAACAGTGTATGAAATG
>OZ024743.1:296530753-296553253 GCA_964016885.1 Eledone cirrhosa
GCAATCAGCCCGATTCCTACAATTACAGTTAGTACTAACTACAGGGTTGCATGTGTTCCTACGGCTAGGTAATTTAGCCAAATTTGAAGCTGTGATGTTATGTGCAAGGTTAGGAGTCGTAGAGTAATAAATTTTAATAGTATTTCTATTAAAAATTTTACTATATTTAGGTGTAGGGGGAAAATGCTTCGTAATAAGGGAAAGAAAGATCTTAGCTAATATATATATATATTTGTTTGTAAACAAACAGCCCGAATTATTAGCCGTACAGTGTTCAGTAACCGTCGTTTCCCTTTTGTTCAACACTGACAAAGGAATGATGAACTAGTTTCTAGGTTATTAGCTGTCATCAGCACCGTATACCTTCTTGTCAGTCGATTGAACGTTTGAAAGTATATACTTTCCCTATGCATATTAACGGCTGAGCAGCCTAATTTGCATATCGAGTGAGTTAGTCGGCCGGGTGTACCGAAAACGATAAATGGACTGACTCACTCGATATGCAATTAGGCTGCTCAGCCGTTAATATGCATAAGGAAAGTATATACTTTCAAACGTTCAATCGACTGACAGAAAGGTATTCGGTGCTGATGACAGCTAATAAGCTAGAAACTAGTTCATTGTTCCTTTGTCAGTGTTGAACAAAAGGGCAACGATGGTTGCCGAACACTGTACGGCTTAATTTGGGCTGTTTGTTTACAAACAAACCGAGCATTATAATAAATGTTCGGTAAACCCATACGTACATATATATATATATATATATATATGTGTGCATGTATGTATGTATATACATACTACTGTACGTCTATATACATATATGTATGTACGTATACATACTTATATTTAAGTATGAGCCGTACTAAGAGTGAGAAATGAAATTTCATTTTTTCCATTTATATATATATATATATATATATATATATATATATATATATATATATATATATATATATATATATATATATATATATATATATATATATATATATATATATATATGTATCTGTGGGCGTACAAAAGAATGTATGAGGATATATAAGGATATATATTGATTGTGCGTGTGTAGATATACACATACACACACATATATATACTTTATAAACAATCAAAGAGTGTTTAGAACATTTAATCACTTGTTAATTGGATATTTAATATTACCTACAGTTTTATATATATATATATATATATATATATATATAAATACAATTACATATATATATGTGTGTGTGTGTACATACCGATACATATATGACAATGATATTCCATTGCAAAATTGGTATTATTTATATCATTTTAATAAGACATTAAACTATCTCTAAGGTGCTTAGATGGATCTGGGGTATCGTGACTAATAATGTGTGGTCGCACTACAATCAATTAGTCACTATATCGATGTATCATGATCAATCAACATTCTGAATCGATCGTAAAAAAATGAATGATTAAGAAACAATATTCAATTTTTGTTTTCGTTGTTTAACACACATATCTATCTACCTCTCTCTCTCTCTCTCTCTTTCTCTCTCTCTCTCTCTCTATATATATATATATATATATATATATATATATATATATATATGTATGTATGTATGTACGTATGTATACGTATGTATGTATGTTGGTGCTACTGGTAACATGTATCCCAGTACAACCTGTCCCATGGTCGGGTCGTTGGCAACCCCACCAAGGTTTCTTGGTGAGGAGGGTGACTTTGGACATCCTGCAGGACTAAAAACAAAACCTGTCAAAGGGCAAAGGAGCTCTTAAGAGTCAATGGCAATCCAAAATCACCGGGAGAGATGACGCCTTAGCCTTGGAAAAGGCAGAATTCTAGGAGAAGGAAAACTCTGATATAACACCTGCAACCCTGATGGTATTCAATGATGTTGACTTCTTCTTTTTGGTAAATATCATCTTGGTTAAGAGAGTGGGACTGGCTTTGTGCAGTGCCTTTGCTCACTATAAAAGCTTCACGGCACAGACATTGCTTTATATCTGGAGATCTCTCTGCACTTGTCGTCACATGGTACCATGGGCCCAGCACTATGTGTCAATAATTGTCACAAGTGTAGTGTTTGTACCAGAGTTTTCAAGTCGTTGACTGGACTAAAAAGTCACACTCGTTCAGCGCATCGGTAGGGGTTCTCCTACATGGATATAAAGTAGTGGCCGTACTCGAAAACGAGTTGGCAGCCACCATGTATGTATTATGTATATATTTATATATCACTTTGTAGTTCGTTGGGAATCGGAATGTACAACGGAATCTGATATGATGAAAGCCTACTACAAAAACAATATCTTTCATCACTTGACCTCGCTGGAAATATTACGTCATGACTACAAGGAGTTCTAACTACGTCATTGGTCCTATTATATACAGGTAGAGACTGGTAAGACAATGAGTGAAATTAATACTAACACAAACTATACTGCTGCCCCTTTACAAAAGTTAATCTTGCATCTAGATCTGTGGTTCTGAATTCCGAGGAATGCCAGGATTCCGCAAAATATTTCTGTATTTATGTGACGTAGAGGTTTTTTTAAATAATATTTAATAAAACAAAATTGCTTTTTGGGGTTTTTTTGTGAATAATTTTGGAAACGACTACTCTACAGAAAGCAATATTTAGCCATATCTAAAGGTGGTCGATTTGGTAAAATCGTTAGAGCGTTTGATATTTGCCTTCTGAGTTAGAGCTTTCGATGTCTACTTTCTGAGTTCATCTCCCACCGATGTCCACATTGCCTCTCATCCTTTCGGGGTCGATAAAGAAGTACATGCGGAGTGATATTGCAGCACTGTTTAAGGGCAGTGAATTGGCATAATTGGCAGAACGTCGGATAAAATTCCGTGTTAGTGTTTGTTCTGGTTCTTAACATTCGGAGTTCAAATCCTGCCAAGGTCAACGTTGCCTTTCATACTTCCAGGATCGATAAAATAGGGAGCTAGCTAAATACCATGCTTGACTTCATCAGTTTTGCCCTTCACCTAAAAATTACTAACGTTGTGCCTAAATTAGAAATCAATATTTAATCATATCTAAAACAAAATGCAAAGGATTCTTACTTTTCCAACATCTGAAGCTGCCTCTCCAAAATACATATTATATTTTTGAACCAATAAGAGAACGTTAAAGCAGCGGCTCGACCTCGTCGAAATAGTTGCTAAATCACCCTCAAATTACACCACACAGTCTTAAAAAATAAAAGAAAGAACATAATAGACAACATAGTTCTATGTCTGAAAATTAGAAGAGATGGCCAAGACTGGAATATTTTTAATCATAGGTCTGCTTAATCAAGGAATGACCTCTGATCTTATTGATCCTTCTCCCGCCCCAGGAGATGAAATTTGTGAAGTCTATCCATTAAAAGTGTACTATTATTCTACTGAAGAAATGTCTACCTGTCTATGTGTCTGTCAATTAGCCAACTTTTAAAATGTAACTAAATGTGGTACCAATTTGATACGTGTTAATTGGTGTGTGGGTTACTGACCAACTCTGCAACCACACACACAGATACAGATATACACTCTCTCTCTCTCTTTCTCTCTCTCTCTCTCCATCTCTCTCTCTCTCTATATATATATATATATATATATATATATATATATATATATATATATATATATATGCATACATATATATATATATATATATATATATATATATATATATATATATATATATATATATATATATATGTGTGTGTATATATAGATGTGTGTGTATATATATATATATATATATATATATATATATATATACACACATCTATATATACATATATATATACATATATATATATATATATACATATATATATACAAATATATATATTATAAAGAGTAGGGACCCGACGGCTGAGCTGTTGCCGTTTCAACAGCTAGTTCCAGACTAATCACTTTATAATAGAGCCATACTCTACTACCATAGGTCAGGTCACTCTTGAGTGTTACTGGTAACATGTAAACCAGTACAACCTGTCACATGGTCGTCGGCGACTAAGCTGGCAACCCCACCAAGTTTACTTGGTAGGGAGGGGGATTTGGGACACTCAGCAGGACAAAAAACAAAACTGACAAAGGGCGGAAGAACTCATAAGAGTCAACGGCTATCCAAAAATGTGTAAATAGGTATATACACATGTACATATGTATATGTATGTATATACGTCTGTATATGCCTGGGGTGTCAGGGTGGGGCATGTACCTCTGTAGGGGGGGGGCTAGTCATGCCCTATTCAGGACAGCTCGTCATGCATTGGGTCTCACCTGACACTCAGCTCTCACCTGTGGTCCCAAGAAGCTGTAGCATGCGACAGCCGCCACACCCCGGTAAACCGCCTTGCCTGGCGGGCTGAACCAGGTTGAGAGTAGCCGGACGGCTCTGAAACCCCCCACCCCCCACCCCTGGTGAGTTAGATAGGGGATACCTGCCCCTGCATGCGAAGACTGGACCCGGCGGAGTGAGTGGAGGAGGACAACATCGTCCCAACGGTCACGAAGGCGGCGACAACAAGTGCTGTGGAGAGCTGGGGCACGGCAAGGCACTACAGACGTCGTGGCCATCAACTGTAGCCAAGGAGGTCCCTGGTCGTGACGGTGCTCCGTACCACCGGATTCTGGCTTCTGTGGCCGAGTGAATGGGACCGTTACTGTGCACTGGTCCTCCCACTATAAACCTTTCCCGCACAGGTTTCTTCTTTAGCGTGCACTCCCAAAGTGCTGCGGCGTTAGGCGAGAGGCAGAAGTAACAGGTGGAGGTAACCTCTGGGACAGACAGGAACTAAAATAAAGAAGATGTCATCATCGTTTACGATGGACAACCAAGACTCTACTACCCCAAGTATAGAGTACTGTGTTGAGTAACGATCTAACCAGATTCAAACTGAATCCATCCTGGTTTATACATATGTATCCATATATATATATATATATATATAAGTAGAAGGGGTATTTAATTTGTTGGAAGTCCGACAAATATAAATGTTTATAACTGATTTAGAGGACTCAAAAGATTACTGGAGTAAATATTCAATGATATTAATATCTTCTCTCTCTCTTTCTCCATAGTCGTTTAAATAAACGGTTGTTTTTCAATTATTTACATATTCATTTGCATATTCACACATAAGTTTGAATAATCCCTAATATATTTCCACTATCCAGTGAATTTGTAATTGATAAGGTATGATTTTCATGGGTACGTCACTTTTTATAAAACAAACTTTGTATTTTATCTGATGAAAGCGTACCAATATTGTCTTGGTACCCTTGAAATATATATAATAAAATAAATATGGTTTTATAAATATAGTTTCCATTTATTTAATATAATTGTGTATATATATATATATATATATATATATATATATATATATATATATATATATATATATATATATATATATATATATATATATATATATATATAGACATACATATATATTCATATATATATATATACAAAAATTATTTTCTCTCTAACATAACGGATACGTAAATGCATTCGTGAGTGAATAATAATATTGTAATTATATTAGTAATATTCGATTCATTTGCAAGCAAATAGCCTCAAACGCCATGTGTTTTCGACGACTCCTATCTTTTTATTCCAGCTGTAGATGAGAGAGAAATAATCGACAATTTTTCAGGGTTATTGCCTTTTGTCAAGACTGTGTATCTCTCCCTTTTCTACTACACACAGGAACTCTTGAGAATATATAGTATTCTCTAAAGTATACATCTGCTGATTAGACTAATTTCCATACGGCTCGCTTTACCAAAAATTAAAAATACGTTATCGTACATCTCGACTGCTAGCGCACTTCCTACGGTATATATTAATTAATTGCCAGAAGACCGCTAATTATATACAAATTAGTATGTCCATTTCAAAATAATACTAAAAGCGAATGGGTACATATACTCATCAACTACATGTTTCCTTGTGGCTGATTGAATGATATACATGACTTCTGATGAGGAACCAATAGAATCCGAAAAGCGATTAAATACACTTCTTACTATATATATATATATATATATTCTTGGTTGTCCATCGTAAACGATGATGACATCTTCTTTATTGTTGTTCCCGTCTGCCGTGGGCACGAAGGTGGCTGTGGAGGCCGGTCCTTGACTTGCAGGTCCGGGGACGGGGAGGGGGGAGGGCAGGGGAAGAGACCGGAGTCAGACTGGCAACTCCCAGAGGTTACCTTCACCTCTCGCCCATCGCCGCAGGGCTTTGGGAGTGCACGCTAAAGAAGAAATCTGTGCGGGAAAGGTTTATAGTGGGAGGGCCAGTGCACAGTGACGGTCCCACTCACTCGGCCGCAGAAGCCAGAATCCGGTGGTACGGAGGACCGTCACGACCAGGGACTTCCTTGGCTGCAGTGGATGGCCACGACGTCTGTAGTGCCTTGCCGTGCCTTAGCGCTCCACATCGCTTGTTGTCGCCGCCTTCGTAACCGTTGGGACGATGTTGTCCTCCTCCACTCACTCCGCCGGGTCCAGTCTTCGCATGCAGGGGCAGACATCCCCTATCTAACTCACCGGGGGTTTCAGGCCCGTCCAGCTACCCTTAACCTGGTTCGGCCCGCCAGCCAAGGCGGTTTACCGGGGTGTGGCCGCTGTCGCATGCTACAGCTTCTTGGGGCCACAGGTGAGAGCTGAGTGTCCGTTGGGACCCAATGCATGACGAGCTGTCCTGAAAAGGGCATGGCTAGCCTTCCCTACAGAGGTACATGCCCCTCCCTGACACCCCAGGCATATACACACGCATATACATACGCATACATATGTACATGTGTATATACATATTTACACATTTTTGGATGGCCGTTGACTCTTATGAGTTCTTCCGCCCTTTGTCAGGTTTTGTTTTTTGTCCTGCAGGATGTTCAAAATCACCCTCCTCACCAAGTAAACTTGGTGGGGTTGTCAGTTTAGTCGCCAACGACCATGCGACAGGTTGTACTGGTTTACATGATACCAGTAGCACTCAAGAGTGACCTGACAAGTATATATATATATATATATATATAAGAGAGTGTTAAAGTTTGCTTGAAGCATTGTGAAATGTGTAAAATACGTAGTTAAGAAAGCCACAACAATGCAGAGGGAAATCTCGAGGTAGGAAGTGAAAGATAGATAGGAAAAACAGGTGAAAGTGAAAATTGAGAGAGACAAAGATGAAAACAAAACAAAGGTAGAAGGGTTACCGTAGTGGAGATTTAATCCCAATATTTCGGGCTCACGCCCATCAACGGGGGAAAGTTCCAAAAGGGAGGGAACTGGCCAAGCGGAGAAAGTTGTGATGTCGTTAAGACAGGAATGCCGTTATGGGGAGAACATTATTTAAAATTTAAACGAGGGAAAGAATGCGCGTGCGCGTGATAGGCTGTGGCAAAAGCTACTGACCAAATGGGTTAAATCAAGAGGGTGCGCTAGCGTGTGAAAGCCGTAAGAAATGTGTGTGTAAATATATATGTGTGTGTAACTGTGTGTGTATAAGTGTAATTGTGTATATGTGTGAGTGTGTGTGTGTGTGAAAGATAGTGGGCTGTAGAAGCTGGAAATCAAAGGGTGTGAAAGGTGGTAAGTTGTAAAACATGTGTGCGTGTATAAATATAGATGTGTGTGTGTAAGCGTATGGGTATACATGTGTGTGTATATGTGTGAGTGCGTTTGTGTGTGAAAGATAGTGGGCTGTAGAAGCTGGAAATCAAAGGGTGTGAAAGGTGGTAGGTTGTAAAAACATGTGTGCGTGTATAAATATAGATGTGTGTGTGTATGCGTATGGGTATGCATATACGTGCGTGTGTGTGAAGATAGCAGGCCGTAGGCTACGGCCTGCTATCTTCACACACACGCACGTATATGCATACCCATACGCATGCTATCTTCACACACACGCACGTATATGCATACCCATACGCACGTATATGCATACCCATACACACGTATATGCATACCCATACGCATACACACACACATCTATATTTATACACGCACACATGTTTTTACAACCTACCACCTTTCACACCCTTTGATTTCCAGCTTCTACAGCCCACTATCTTTCACACACAAACGCACTCACACATATACACACACATGTATACCCATACGCTTACACACACACATCTATATTTATACACGCACACATGTTTCACACCCTTTGATTTCCAGCTTCTACAGCCCACTATCTTTCACACACACACACACTCACACATATACACACTTACACGTATACACACACAGTTACACACACATATATATTTACACACACATTTCTTACGGCTTTCACACGCTAGCGCACCCTCTTGATTTAACCCATTTGGTCAGTAGCTTTTGCCACAGCCTATCACGCGCACGCGCATTCTTTCCCTCGTTTAAATTTTAAATAATGTTCTCCCCATAACGGCATTCCTGTCTTAACGACATCACAACTTTCTCCGCTTGGCCTGTTCCCTCCCTTTTGGATCTTTCCCCCGTTGATGGGCGTGAGCCCGAAATATTGGGATTAAATCTCCACTACGGTAACCCTTCTACCTTTGTTTTGTTTTCATCTTTGTCTCTCTCAATTTTCACTTTCACCTGTTTTTCCTATCTATCTTTCACTTCCTACCTCGAGATTTCCCTCTGCATTGTTGTGGCTTTCTTAACTACGTATTTTATATATATATATATATATATATATAGGAACCAGTAAGACCCCGACAGCTGAGCTCAAGCCGTTTCGACGGCTAATTCTGGACGTCCAGAATTAGCCGTCGAAACGGCTTGAGCTCAGCTGTCGGGGTCTTACTGGTTCCTATTACCCACTCTACTACCTCAAGTATTGAGTACTTTGGTGCGTTATGGTCCACCTGGTTCCTTACCACATTTCCTTCGTTATATATATATATATATATATATATATATATATATATATATATATATATATATATATATATATATATATATATATATATATATTTATATATATATATATATATATATATATATATATATATATAAAATAAAGTTAAATAAAAAGTCAAATGTTTAAAATTTAGCTTCGTTTATTACTGCTATATATATTTCAGTGACAGCCATCTTTGGTTGTGACCTCTTCAGGCAGTTTGAATTAGTATGGTATAGACAAGTACATGTGTTGTTGAGGTGTATACAACCAACATAAACTCAAAATCTATATATATATATATATATATATATATACATATACAAATATATATACATGTATATATACATGTATATAAATAAATACGTATGTACGTTGTGTATGTAGATATAAGCATATATTCATATACGTACATGTGTGTGTGTGTGTGTTTGTGTGTATAAGTGTTAATGTATGTTGTTATTTATAGTATCCACCAGGGCATGGAATTGACAGTATCAGTAATGCGTTGGACACCATGCTTCCCGGCATAGAGTTACAGCACTTTACGTTCTGATTTCAAATCATGCTGAGATCAGCTTTGTCTTTCATCCTTACGGGATCAATAAAATAAAGTACCAGTCACGCACTGGGGTCGATTTAATCGACTTTCCCCTCCCCCAAAATTGCTGGCCTTGTGCCTATATAAGAAACAATTATTTATAGTCGAAAGGCAAAGCTAACCTCGGCGGTGTCTGAGTTCAAATCCCGTCATGGTTAGCTTTGCCTTTCATCCTCACCGGGTCGATAAAATAAAGTACCAGTAATGCACTGGGTAATTGCTGGCCTTGTGCCAAAAGTAGAAACAATTATTTATAGTCGGACACCATGCTTCGCGGCAGAGAGATACAGCCCTTTACGTTCTGAGTTCAAATCTCGCCGAGGTCAGTTTTGCCTTTCATCCTTACGGGGTCAATAAAACAAAGTACCAGTAATGCACTGGGGCCGACTTCATCGACTTCCCCCTCCCCTCAAAATTGTTGGCCTTGTGCCGAAATCAGAAACCATTATTTATAGTGACCACTATAACGACTGGTTGATTGTTAATGAGGGGTAATTGAAGATTAATTAAATTAATTTGTGTATCGATGTCGGTGTTTGTGTCCATTATATTCTCTCTGAGAATAGAGAATTGACACATTAAACTTATTAATAAATAAATAGTAAATGGCACCAATTAGTTGTGGACTGACTTAAGAAAACAGACAAAATACGTTCAGCAGTCTTCTCCCAGAGACACATACCAATCAGAGGTACATACAGAAATATATGCCTACACATACATAGACAGACAGAGAAACAGACAGACAAAGATGCATACTTGTATACATACATACATACATACACACATACATACAGACAGACAGACAGACAGACAGACAGACAGACAGACAGACAGACAGACAGACAGACAGACAGACAGACAGACAGAGATACATACGTACAGACATGTATACACGCATACATACATACATACATACATACATGCATACATGCATGCATGCATGCATGCATGCATGCATACATGCAGGCATGCATGCATGCATGTATGCATGCATACATGCAGGCATGCATACATACATGTATGTACGTATGTATCTCTCTGTCTGTCTGTTTGTCTGTATGTATGTATGTATGTATGTGTGTGTGTATACATGATGGCTTCCCCCTCGTTATCGAGTATGGCCATTGCACAATATAACATTGCTATCGTGCAATGCCTGTGCGTGAAGATATTTTTTTAAGTGACTGTGTACTGAGCCTATCCCATTCTCTGAGCGACAGTAGCTATAACCCGAAAAGAAGAAAAGATCAACATCATCGGTAACTACTGAGCCGCAGGTTTTATATCGGAGTTATCCCAGTTTCCTGAGTTGCTTTCTCCTAGAAGAATGCCCTGACAAACGCCAGGGGTCCTTCACTCCCAGTGGTATAACCGCGCGGTACATGTGTATATACATATTTACACACTTTCGGATGGTCGTTGACTCTTATGAGTTCTTCCGCCCTGTATCAGGTTTTGTTTTTTGTCCTGCAGGGTGTCCAAAATCACCCTCCTCACCAAGTAAACTCGGTGGAGTTGCCGGTTTAGTCGCCGATGACCCGACCATGCGACAGGTTGTAGTGGGTTACATGTTACCAGTAGCACTCACACTCAAGATGTATACATACATACATACTTACTTACATACATACATACATATATACATACATGCATACATACAGTCAGGCAGACAGACAAAAATGCATACTTGCATATATACATACATGATGTCTTCAACTCGATTTCGAGTAATGCCATCGCTTGATACTTAAACATGAACATTAGAGACGTTGTTTTTTAGTCGTGCTATAAACATGCCTATGGCCAGCAATACCGCACATCCCAAAGAATGTCACATATCAAGTGATGCCTGTGCTTGAAGCTTTTTTAAGTGAGCGAAAGCTTTACTTGGGGCTAATCCTACTCTCTAAACATCGAATACATTTACCCCAAAATAAGAACTGGTCTACATCATTAGACGCAAACGATGTCGCAGGTTTTATATCAGAGTGGCCTTCTCCTAGGGAGATGTCTTAATGACGTTCCTCTGCCCTTTAACGAGTCTTGTTTCTCATCCCGTAGGGTGTCCAAAATCACCCTCCTAACCAAGCTAGCTTAGTGGGGTTGCCGGTTTAGTCGCCGACGGCCCGACTGTGCACTGGTTGTACTAGGTTACATGTTACCAGTAGTGCTGACATATATACATACATACATACATACATACATACATACATACATACATACATACATACATACATACATACATACATACATACATACATACATACATACATGTTGTATCCCTTCGACAAAATCGATAAACCACCAATAAAAGCCTTTCCATCGTAATGTCAGTCTACATAAGACAGATAACGTCATGAGATTTGGAATGGAGCCTCTTAAAAAACATTACCTGGATGATGAACATCTAGGGATATTGCATAGCAATACAGCAACAAATCATCAGATGTAAAGCTGTATGCTTATTAGCTAAAGAATCATGCCTGGCTATGTTGCCAGAAAGCTTTAAAATGGGAGTAATATTGATAAGCAAAATAGTCTATCTTGTACCAATAACAAGTATCTTAGCTCTTACGTTGACTGGTATGCTTTTGTAACCCAGGAACAGAAATAACAACGAAATACCTGATGCACAAAATAATTAAGATGCAAGCAAAACACCTATATGTGAAAACAGAAGCAGACTCTGGGAAATTAACATTAAAGATGTTACCCACATCATAAACGGTTGTTCAAAGATGTCACCACGACACTATCAACCTATGAGGCATGATGTAGTTGCCAAATCACTATACGTGTGAACGTATAAAAGGTTACAGCGATATGGAGGGCATATGTATACATAATATAAAAGTTACTATCTTCATATGACACAAGTCTGTATTGCCAAAGCTATTTACAATCATATCTACTAGAGCAAAGGTTCTCAAAATATTTTGCCCCTCAAAATCACGAAACGCCCCCTACCCTATTTTTCCATTTTTCAATATACTACTGATTTTGATATCAGTAGATTACTAAAAAGTTGATTAACGATATTCCAAAGATACCATTGCAGGCAGTTGAAAGTATAAATACATACCTTGAAAGGAAGTATATAAATTTCAAAGAAAGGAACATAAATGTTGAATTTGTTATATTCCCACCAGACGATACCAGCTATTTTGAACATTTATACAAGAGCAACTCTGTCTATCCAAAGAGTGCTCTTATCTGGAAGAAAGTGGCAATTGTATTATTTCAAAGCTTTCCAATTTTCCCTTTAATGAAACGGACAGAATAAATGTTGATATCTAACTTGATGTCCCCTCCGCTTTGTAAGCTTATAGACCACGCAAGAGGGTTTTCATGACCAAGTAAGATGATATATTCATTAGCAAACCGTAAAATATATACAACAAATAAGTAAGTGAATTGTGGTAGAGGGTTTCCAGTCCAGTCAGACTGCAACTACAAATATAAAATCGACTTACTTTGACCTCGTATCAATGGGACCCTTGAGCTTCATGGAGTTTAGCTAACTCTTTGACGTCAGGCTGGATTTTCGTGAGCTGTAGCCGGAGATCTCCACGTGGAATCACATTGTAGCGGTTGCGAGCCTTACTTTGCAGTCTGGAAACAACGCCAAACCCCCTCTCGACTAAGTATGAGCTAGGAAAAGGCAAAGCAAATCTCTTAGCCCCTGCATGTAGGAGTGGAAATCGACGCTGAATTTCCTCTTGCATCCAAAAAAAGAGGTTCACCTATTTTGGAAAATTTAATTTTGATAATGTCATCTGTCTGAAGTTCAATTAATTCTTCCTGAAATTTAACGTTGAAATCATCGACGTTAGCTATGAAGGGATCTGCTATCCACATTGGGATGTCCATCTGCAAAAGGTCGACAAACCGTTCTCTCATGTTGTCTTGTAGTGCACGGAGGTGCGCGGTATAAATTTGGAGTTGGTCATCGCTCACAATGTTTTGAACATTGGCGACACTAGGAAAATTATAGAATTCCCGTCGACAAAGATTCCTTTCGATGACTTTCAATTTGGCCAGGAATATTTTCACAGCAGTCCTTGCTTTAAACAAGGTGATCTTCTCCTCCTGCAAAGCCATAATGAGGCTATTGCATTTGTCGAAGATGTCGGCGAGGTAGGCGCAGTCTTGCCTCACATCGAGGGTTTTTTTATACAGTTCTGTGTTGCGTCCTCGAAGAAACTCAATGATAGAGTCGAACAGTTCAAAGAAGCGAGTAAGGCACTTGCCCTTTGAAAGCCACCTCACTTCAGTATGAAGGAGCAACTCGACGAATTCTTCGTCATTATCGTCGCACAGTTGCCGGAAAATTCGTTCATTGAGGGCTTGGCGTTTGATATAATTGATGACATCAATGGCTACCTGCAAAGACTTGCTCAGCGGCTCGCTGAGTTTCTTCGCAGCCAAGTGTTGTCGATGAATGACACAATGAACAGCAAATACAGATGGATTTTCCCTCTTCAGAAGAGAGACGGACCATTGCTCTTGCGCCGTCCGTAGCACATGATACAATATTGTTAAGAGGTATCTCTTTTTCTTCGAGGTATCCAGTGGCTAGATTCAGAGTGAAGAGAAGCTCCTCGTGCATTTCGTTTTCGTGGAAAAATCGCACATATCCCAGTAGTAAGGACTGATTCCCGGAAAGTGTGCTTTCATCAAGTTGCAAAGCAAATTGTGTCGATTTCAAGATGTTGCATAATTTTTGTTCAACATTTTCCGCCATTTCGTCGATGCGTCTCCTTATTAAGTCGTTACTCAACGGAATACATTTCAAGGTCTTTAACGGGTTCTGACGTAGTACTGTTGAAAGAACTTCTGAGATGACAGGGGCTACCAATGTTTCACCCAATGAATGGGGCTTGCCACACTTTGCGATTATATTGGCAATATTGTAAGATGCGACAAGTCCATCAACATTTGAAGCTTCAACTTTTGAAAGGGCAGAAGAAATTAGTGTTGTTTTCTTGAATTGGTCCCTAAGAGACTGAAAGTATGCTAAATCTGTATATCTCTTATATCACATCCAGGTGTCTACTCAAACGCGATGGCTTCATCGCCTCATTCGAAAAGGACTCCTTGCAAATTAAACACATGGGTGACAGGTGGTTCGACGGCGATGGGATGAATCCGAACCGTAAGTAATCAACGCTGTACTGCCTGAATTTTTTCTTCATTGCTGAGGCCATTTTCTGTTTAGCGAATGTGTTTGGTAAAGTTACGCAAAGATTTGCCTATATAAGCCTATAAAATTATGTATAAGGAACTTACTATAATGAGTCCTGTTCCAGTATGATAAAGTTTCAAGTAATGTTCTGGAATAACACTTTGTAATAAACAAAACTGCAATAAAAACACAAATACTGTCATTAATTAACCAAGTCGAGACAAGTTATATATGAAGATGAACCAGTCTTTCATGTAGGAATAGTAATAACTTAGCTTTAGGGAATTAAGGTGGCAGACTCAATAAAGGATCAACGAGGCAACGAGTTCAATAGAACTTAATGCAAGAATGACTAGTAATGTGCTATTTTGAAATGTAATTCATCAATTAAGCACGTAGTGAGAAGACGCGATAATACTAAGTTAAGACATTACTTATTAGTCAGAGTTACTCAAATTATCGCCCTTGCCATAATGCATCACTGTGATATTCTTGTAATGGTGCTGCAATTATAATGGATGACTGTTGAAGACTACAAAAGCACTTCTTTAAGCCCAAGGCTATAACAAGACTTGATCGTAGTATAAACAGTCAGTTTATATAGGAATAGCAACAACCTAGTTATAGAATAAATGATGTGGAAATGCAATGAAGAGAAGATGGGGTCAAGCAAACCGAATGTTAGTAAGAATGAGCTGAAGTATCGAGGTCAAGCCGATCACGGTGATGAACGGGTCAGTGAATTCAATTCATGAATAATGTTGCTCTTTTCCAGGGGCCTCGTTTGCCTTAAAAATGTGAGGGGGACAAACCAACATTTGTTGGGGCATTTTAGTATTACTTATGGTGTCTTTCCTGAACCCTATCACAGAAGTAAAAATTTCTTTACGCTAATTAAATTTTATATATTCAAATGAAGTTCAGATATAAAAAAAAATAAGCTTAAAAAGTATTTATTATATCAAATAAACAAAAAATAAAACATAGACGTTTGAATAAAAATCATATAAAGTAAATTTATTGTCTTTTAGAACTTTCCAAATGTATCATATCTCGCATCATTGCTGTCAATAAATAATTTAGCAACTTCTTCACAACTAATCTTTTTCAAAACATCTCTATGAACGTGGCATATTAGAATATGATTCAACCTTTGCTGAGTCATGGTCGATCGCAACCAAGTTTTGAGTCTCTGCAGAGCGCTAAAAGATCTTTCAGCTTCACAAGAACTGGTTGGAAACATTAAAAGTAGCCTGAGCAATCGCTCAACATTTAGAAACATGCGACGGACTTCTAGTTGCATTTCACCGAATATTTTACGATGATCCTCGAGAGATGATCCACTATGATGATTTCTATAAAAGGGTATTTCGTTCCTTAAAGAAAATTCATGAAGCTCTGGATACTGCATGATCACTTCAGCACAAACATTTCCATTGAGTAAAATATTGCTCAGTTTTTCATAATCTGCTAAATCCTGTGAAAAAAATAATATTTCAAATTTTATATTGCAGTATCCGCTACCTGCAAATACTGCACTCTGTAATGATCCAAAGCAGTGCGGTGTTGATATTTTAACGCATTTCCTTCCTGGTATCTTTTAGGAACTTTTTGTTGCCTGGGTAGCTCCAAAGGAGAAATATCGAGTTGATAAATCATTTTTTTTCTGCTGTATTGAACAGCTCCTGAAATTGTTCTTCACTGCGTAGATATTTTAGCTCCTCCTGCACCAGTTTGACACTATGCAATATGCTACCTAGATTAAAGGTAGTACTTTGAAAAGATTTCTTCAATCCTTCAAGGAATTGAAGTAATGGAACTACAAAGTGCAATCCAAGAACACATTGGCCCGGAGAGTGACACGTAAGAATAACATTAGCTCTGGACGCAATGTTGGTGCCAAACTCATTTGTTGCCTCTTGTAAAGAAATAGGGACATCTGAATAATTGTCAAGAAGGGCTTTGACTGCAGAAAGCCGTGTTAGCCATCGAGTAGGGCACACAGGTGTTAAGGAGCGTGGTGACGATACTTCATTTCTTCATCATGTTGTGATAAATACGCTTGCTTAAATTTCCCTGATGTACTATATAGTTTCCGCAATTCATTCACGTAATCTAGAACAGTTTTGATAAGTGAAGCTTGTTGTACGGACTTAGTTATAATAAGTTGAGAAATATGAATGCCGCAGTGCACGTAATGGGCCAAATCAAGTTATGTTAGAATCTTTAAAAAGATCTTTAAAAAATACCCGTACGAATTAAATAGAAAAAAAGCTTCAGTCCAAAACAAAAGCAAACTATTTCAAATTATATATTTTTGAAAAATAGACGTGAATGTTCTCAAAGACTTGATTTCAGTCGAAAAAGCTTTTTTTTAAATTCTATATTTCACTGTTAGCTGTTGTAATATTTTGATTGGGTAAACAATTCTACAATTCAAACTGTAAAGTCAAAATACAAAAGATGTAAAATATGAAGAATTTCTTACCTTTCTCTGAAATCACAAACACAGGGGAAAAACAGTACCTTGCAAAATAAAATACCTCGTAGCAAAATAAAATACTTAGCAATGAATGAATTGAGAAGCTTGGTGATAGTGAGAAAGTAGTATTTGTATCCCTTATATATATATATACATAGATAGATTCACAGACACACACAAAACACATAGACGCGCACGCACACACGCACACACACACACCCGCACACATACATATATATATATATATATATATATATATATATATATATATATATATATATATATATATATATATATATATATATATATATATATATATATGAATAAAGTTAGTCCTTCATCAGTGATCTTCCAACCATCATTGGTATTTCATCGCTTTAAAGACCATATACCTCCGGTTGGTGCGAGCAACGGCTAAAAAAAAGTCGTTGGGACACGTAAATAAAGGGGACACGAGTGTAAACAAACAAAGATGGTGAAGCAACGAAAAGTGAGGAAGAAGGAGTCAAGTCCCAAATTTCTATGAATTTAAATTCGGTGAAATCGTGAACGAGAGAGAATAAAAACCATCAAACCTGGTTGGAATGTGAGCAAGGAAGGAATTCCGTACAGGTCTAACGGGAGGAAGAAGGGATCTAGTCTGTGAATTCGGTGAACGTAAGTTCTGTGAAATCGTAGACGAGAGAGAGAAAAAAAGCGACCTGCCAGACCAAGGGTGCGAAAGAAAAGAATTACGCACAGGTCAAACGGGAAGAAGGAGGAGGAGGAGAAGTAGTAACAGAGAATGAGTGAGTGAAGGGTGAGGAAGAGGCTAACAGAGAGAGTGACTGCTAGAGAGGGTAAAGATACAGAGAAAGAGGAAGCAGTAAGAACGAAATAGACGGGTCACAGCGGGGAAAAAAAATATGTGTAAATATACATACACACACACACATTTGTGTGCGTGTGTGTGCCTTGGTTTGGGTACAGAAAGAATTTTGTCTACACTTTTTATTGCCAGGTCAAAAGCCACTGCTCTTTTCAGCAACGCCAAATAACAACGCTCCACACACACACACAGACATATATATATATATATATATATATATATATATATATATATTTTACTTTTGTCTGTCTCTGGACTACGCCCATGCTGGAGCATCACCTTGGTAAGTTATGGGGACGTCAACAAATCAACAAGCATTGGTGGGAGGGCAAACACAAACGCAAAGACACACACAGACATATATACATATGTACGACGGGCTTCTTTTAGTTTCGATCTATCAAATCCACTCACAGGGCTTTGGTCGGCTCGGGCAGTGGGACTGAACCCGGAAATATGTGGTTGGGAAACAAGCTTCTTGTCACACTGCATATATATATATATATATATATATATATATATATATATGTGTGTGTGTGTGTGTGTGTGTGTGTGTGTGTGTGTGTAATATATATATATTATACACACACACACACACACATATATATATATATATATATATATATATATATATATATATACATATATATACAAATGTATAAATGCATAGCTATATACATACGTAAATGTATGTATGTATATATGTATGTATGTAGATTTATATATATATGTATGTATGTATGTAGATTTATATATATATATATATATATATATATATATATATATATATATATATATATATATATATATCGTTTCTGAATTTGTTTAGCAAGTTTCTTTATCTGAAATCGTGTGTTGAAACCGATATTGTTATACTTTGGGAGGGTCATGTTGCCAATAAGAAACACACGCACCAGTTGCTTTCACTTGCAACATCACAACTTACAATTAAGGACAAAATGAAAACACACACACACATAGAACAAACAACCAACCAGTAACATGTAAATAAACAAATAAATAAATGAACATAAACACACAGAGATGTATAAATATATATATATATGTGTGTGTGTGTGTGTGTGTGTGTGTGTGTGTGTGTGTGTGTGTGTGTGTGTGTGTGTGTGTGTGTGTTTGTAGCAAAATGAAATGTAGCAAAATGTTATGTAGCAAAGTAGGTGTTGCGTGGCGATAGAAAGTGGAGTAGGTGTAGCGATGGATAGGATCGGTTTGAGTTTGTCGTTGTTCATTTAATCGTGGCAGACGTTGTAGCAGTTTGTGTTGTTGGCTTGATGGGTAAATATGAAAAAGGTAAAACTTATCGCATGATAATGGGGTGTATGAATAGCCATTGAATGAACAAATAAAACATGATCGCTACTTGAAGAATTGTTAAGGAAATAGCTTACTTCGAAGCTATTGTTAATAAAACAGGAAAACAACAAAGAACCGAGTGAATTCTGTGTTATGTTGTTTTACGTCAATGTTGTAGTCTGACCAGGTGTATTAATCTAACCTTTAACGAAGTAGCCCAACCCTATCGATAGGGGGCTTGGAGTGTTTAGCTAAACGCTACATCTCTCTATTGCTTGAGCAACTTTAAGTGATCCTTCTCTTCCGAGAAACCAAAGTAGAATGACTTAAAGAAAATATTATCTACTTTTACATTAAATTGGCCAGTTTCTCCAGGCCACTGGTGCCAACCCGAGATAAAAAAAAAAAAAAAAAGAAACAGCTCTGCGGTGTCGCTCAGAGGTGAATGAGTGTGGAGAGATTTCTCTCTCTCTATCTCTCTATCTATCTATCTATCTATCTATCTCTATCTCTCTTTCTCTCTCTCCCCCTCTCTCTCTCTCTCTCTCTCTCTCTCTTTCTCTCTCTCTCTCTCTCTCTCTACACACACATATATATCTTCTATCTTCTATATATATAAAAGTGAGGATGTGTGTGTGTGTCTGTGTACAACTTTGGATACCTAAGTCTTTTACAATTACCAACCGAATTTGACCAAATTTTCTGTGCACGTTGCACAGGTCGCTAAGGTGATCACATCACAAAATTGTTCAAATAGACCCACGTTGAGCAATAAAAAATCGATATCAAAATTATCGGTAGCAAAATTGATGTAAGGGAGATAACCAACTTTATTGACAATCCTTATCAAAAAGGGGAAATAACCAACTTTATTGACAGAAATATAAACATCAGATTCATTTGAAGATAAATCACTAATATTATCGTTTGTTTCTTGTTTATTCTTTGTTGCATTTCAAACCCCGGGTAAATCTGCTAGTATATATATATAAGTGTGTGCGTGTGGTTAATAAAATCGTTTACATGCATTTAGATTTTTATTGTGTATCAACCTGTTACGCGCGTTTCGCAGAGGATTGGCTCAGGATCATCCATAGAAGTTATGGGCCCAACTCAATTATCGATCTGCTCTTCAGACTGGCGATGCGACTATATATATATCTCAACCCATGCCAAAATAGAAAAGTTGACTTAATGTGATGAAAGCTGTGAAGTACAAATATTTACACACACGCATACATATATATATATATATATATATATATATATATATATATATATATATATATATATATATATATATATATATATATATATATATATATATATATAACGAAGGAAGTGTTGTAAGGAACCAGGTGGACCATAACAGACCAGAGTACTCGATACTTTGGGTAGTAGAGAAGGTAGTAGGAAAAAGGTCAAAACCAAGACGGCAGAGCTCAAGCCGTTTCGACAGCTATTTCTGGACGCGAAACAGTCCAGAAATAGCTGTCTAAATACATATCTACTTATATATATAACCAGCAATTTCTCTGTCTGTCTGTCCGACAGTGGAAACACGTGCGTAGAGAGAGAGTGAGAGTGAAATAAAGAGACAGACTACGAGAGGGGGATAGCGGGAGGGAGAGAGGGAGAGAGAGAGAGAGTGAATAGACGCTAAAACACGTGCTACAAAAACATTACCTTCCCCTCTCCACTGACTTTGGTCACTGAGGCCGAGGGAATCGCTGGTTGCTATAGAGACACCTTGCACAAGCCACAAGTAACCAGTTCGAGGCGGTTCTGACTTGATACCATGCGAAGAAGGTTGCCATTGAATTTGTGGTTGTTGCTGCTGATAATAAGGACCATTTGAAGAAGGTTGCTGCTAATGAGGTAATTTATTAATCAGATTGCGCAGTTCCATAACCTACGTTTGATTTGTTCAATTTTTTTCTTCAATTTTTTCTTTTTGTTTTTTTTATTTCTTATTGAAAAAATATAAATAATAAAATAAGGTTAAAAATTTAAATACGATTTAATTTCCATTTCCAGCAGCCAATGTCCAGTGTTCAATTTCATGAAAAAATTGGAAATAATTCAAAAAATTGAAGTTTAACTTTTGAACATTTGTTTTGACAATAAAAAAATATTTCCTTATTCACACCTAATGGTATGATTAACATTTCATAGGAATATTTTTTCTAACCGCCAGTTATTTAAATATTATTAAAAGTAAATTTTTTTTAAAAAAGAATGGAAGATTTTGTGGATTTTTTTAACACCTTCCAAGCCTTAAACACTAATTCTCGCGAATTTGTGTTTTGTAATGACCCTCAGGACGCTGCTATTGTTGATTCCAATAGTGCCTGGTATTCGAATATGTTAGTATACAAATTTTTGAATAAAATTAAGGCGCAATTAGAGCTGCCAAACAAAATTTTTTTCGGCTTCGGTCCATATTATATATATATATAATGGGGATGATGATGATGATATACATAGTTACATATGTATATGTAATCTCCTTATAATATATAACCAGCAATTTCTCTGTCTGTCTGTCCGACAGTGGAAACACGTGCGCGCGTGGGAATGTTTTTTGCGCACGTGTAGAGAGAGAGTGAGAGTGAAAGAAAGATACAGACTACGAGAGGGGGATAGCGGGAGGGAGAGAGGGAGAGAGAGAGTGATTAGACGCTAAAACACGTGCGCGCGTGCGAATGTTTTTTTCGCACGCGTAGATAGAGAGTGAGAGTGAAAGAAAGAGACAGACTACAAGAGGGGGATAGCGGGAGGGAGAGAGGGGGAATTGAGGAGTGCTACAGAAACATATATACATTTCTGTGTGTGTGTAATATATATATATACACACACAGAAATATATATATATACACACAGAAATATATATACATTTCTGTGTGTGTAATATATGTATATATACACACAGAAATATATATACATTTCTGTGTGTGTAATATATATATATACACACAGAAATATATATACATTTCTGTGTGTGTAATATATATATATATATACACACAGAAATATATATACATTTCTGTGTGTGTAATATATATATATATATATACACAGAAATATATATACATTTCTGTGTGTGTAATATACTAGCAGAAAACCACCCGG
>OZ024743.1:296558253-296565753 GCA_964016885.1 Eledone cirrhosa
GTGGTGGAAGAAGCGACTGAGTGGGCAAATCGGGGAAATGAGAAATGACATAGGAAAGCTTGAGTCACTACTGAATGGGACACTAAAAAACATAGGCACTAAAAATAGACTGGAAATAAAATACAAAACTAGGAGTAAAAAGCTAAATATTATCATAGAGGAATTGAAGCAACGCATTGTAGCAAAGAATGCCAAAATCAGGCGATACGAGAACAGAGTCAGTCAGTATAAACAGAACCGCATGTTCGACAACAACCAGAAGATGCTGTTTGGACAGCTTGAGGGGAAAGAAAGAGGCAACGACTTGATCCCTGGGGCGGAACAAGCTAAAACATTCTGGAGAGGAATATGGGAGCAGGATGTTAGACACAATGCCCAGGCAGGGTGGATTGAGACAGTACAGAGGGAGATCGGTGAGCAGGCACAGCAACAGACTGATTTGAGTATCACAGTTGAAACTCTTAAGGGGCAAGCCAAAAAACTAACCAACTGGAAATCACCAGGCCCAGATGGTGTGCAGGGGTATTGGATTAAACATTTAACATCCCTCCACCCGAACTGACGGCCATGTTCAATGACTGCTTGGTGTCGGGTGAGGTGCCAGAATGGTTGACAAAAGGTACCACAGTTCTGATAATGAAAGACCGAATCAAGGGTAATGATGTTACCAACTATAGACCTATCACATGTCTGCCCGTAATGTGGAAACTGTTGACGAGCATTGTGTCTGAGGAAATCTACCATCACCTCCACACAAACAACTTGTTGCCGGACGAACAGAAAGGATGCCGAAAGAAGTCACGTGGTACAAAGGACCAGTTGCTTATTGATAAGATGGTAATGGGGAATTGCAGGAGGAGACACACTGATCTTGCCATGGGATGGATAGACTACAGAAAGGCATTTGACATGGTGCCTCATTCCTGGATCACCAAAAGCCTGGAGATCTTCAGGGTGGCAGATAACATCAGACAGTTGCTGGGCAGGAGTATGGGGTCCTGGGAGACAGAGTTGACATCAACTGGAGTACCCTTGGGAAGCGTGAAGATCAAGAGAGGTATCTTCCAGGGAGATAGCCTGTCCCCTCTGTAGTTTGTCCTTGCCCTGATGCCCTTGACCATTATGCTGCGAAAAGTGAGAGCAGGATACAAGTTGGGAAGGGGAGAGCTTACCATCAATCACCTCCTCTTCATGGACGATCTTAAGCTCTTCGGGAAAAGTGAGAAGGAGTTGGATGTGCTTGTTGACACTGTCCGTATTTTCAGCAGTGATATATGTATGCAGTTTGGTATTGGTAAATGTGGAGTCATTGTGATGAGGAGGGGTAGGTTGAGCAGAAGTAACGGGATCCAGATACCAACAGGTGAGATGATAAAGGAAATTGACTCTGAGGAAGGATACAAGTATTTGGGCGTTCTGGAGGCTGATGGCATAAAGAACAAAAAAATGAAGGAATTGTTAAGAACTGAATACATTCGGAGAGTAAGGAGCGTATTGAAGTCACATCTGAACAGCAGAAATGCCATAAGCGCAGTAAATTCCCGAGCTGTGTCTATTATTAGGTACAGTGCGGGAATTCTGAGATGGAATGTTGCTGAACAAAAAGAAATGGATAGGAAGACTAGGAAGCTATTGACTATCTACAACATGTTCCACAAGAGGAGTGATGTCGATAGACTCTACCTAAGGAGATCTGAGGGTGGAAGAGGTCTTATCAGCATAGAGGACTGTGTTCAGATGGAGAAAAACAACCTATACAAATACGTGACCTATAGTAAGGAGCCAATGCTCAGAGCTGTACTGAAGGAGGGGACAGTAGGCCAGGGGATACCCAAGGAGGAAATAACATCAAGGAGGAAGAGCAGCCTTAAGGGAAAATCCCTTCATAGTACCTTCTTTGAGAAAACTGAATTTAGAGATCCACAGACATGGAACTGGTTGAGAAGAGGAGACCTCAAAAAGGCTACAGAAGGAATGCTAATGGCTGCGCAGGAGCAGGCCCTCAAAACGAAGTGGTTGAAGCACCATATCTACAAGGAGGAGGCTAGCCCACTGTGCAGGATCTGTGGAGAGAGAGAGGAGACTGTGGCTCACATTGTGTCCGAGTGTAAACACCTAGCCCAGACCCACTATAAGGGCTGGAGACACGATGTGATGGGCAGGGTGATCCACTGGCACCTGTGCAAAGTAAACAATCTACCACATTCTGAGAAATGGTATGAGCATAGGCCAGAGGCGGTGATGGAGAACAGTCAGGTGAAGGTCCTGTGGGATTTTAGGATACAGACGGACAAAAAACTGGAACACAATAGACCTGACCTGGTGGTTGTGGACAAAGAAAAAAGATCGTGCCTGATTGTGGATGTGGCCTGCCCGTTCGACACGAGAGTGCAAGAGAAGGAGAGGGAGAAAATTAACCGATACCAGGACCTAAAGTGGGAGGTGAAAAGGATTTGGAACTGCCATGAAGTCAAAGTGATCCCGATTGTCATAGGCGCACTGGGGACTATCTCCAAAGGTTTCCAGGGATGGTTAAAGAAAATCGGCCCCTTCACGCTTTTTGGAACGCTTCAAAAGGCATGCTTGCTTGGAACGGCAAGAACCCTCCGATACGTCCTGAATATCTGAGGCTGCAGGTAGTGGCTTGATATTCAATCCAACGGACTTTCCAGTTAACCAACATCAATGACTGAGATTCAAGGAATAACAATAACAATAATAATAATAATAATAATAATGCTTCCTTTATTAACCACAAGGGTTTACACAAAGTAGACATTAAGGACAGTACAGGACAATACAGAACGGTACAAAAGGGCATTTCTGCGTGTAAAAAAAAAACAAAAAACAGAGGATGTAATAATAGAACAATGAAAAAATTCCCCAATAGGGGGGAGACTTCCGAGGAACATTTGTGGAGAAAGCCCATTAAAAAGCCACAGTGACCCTGATCACCAGGGCAAGTGCCCTCTCCCAGTTTTCCACCTTCAATTTACAGGCATATACTCAGAGTATGTCCACTCACACGGGCCATTCTTGCCTCTCTCACCCATCTTTCAACAAAAAGCTGGGAAGAGAGCACCTCCCTCTCTACCCTGATTTTCCTTTTCAATGAAATTGGAAAAAGTTACTCAGGGCATCACCGAAGAGGTAAGTGCTCGTCTTCAGCCCTTTCAGACGTGTCCACCATACTATTTCTTTCGCCATGGCCACCAGTCAGATAAAAACTGCCTGTTCTTCCCGGCTAAAGGAAGAGGGCGGGGAAATCCTCACAATGGACTCAGCTGATAGTCGGATCCGTTCTACACGCGACAGCAGGTGTTCGACATAAACCCACAAGTCAGCAATGCTCGGACACTGGGCGAGTGCATGCAGGACGGTTTCGTCGCCCTGCTCGCATCTCGGACATGCCCGGCTGACGGCACCTCCATGCCTGTAGAGTTTATCCCGAACTGGCAAAGCTCCTCGGTAGCACTGCCAGGCCAGGGATTTCTGGAAGTTGTCCATAGGCCCCGGCCCGAAAGTTCTTCCAAAGAGATTGGCTAGTTGATTTTCGTCGACGCCTAGAGTTTCCCCAAGTACGTCGTCGCTCTTCCCCTCCACTAATCCTCTATAGAACGCCAAGATGGAGTTTCCACCGATCACATTGCCCGATTGGTCGAGGGCTGTGAGCGCCTGAAGACATTCCAGTCTCCAAGCGCCCCCTCTCGGTCTTCGCTTGACCCAGGACTGCAGCTCCGTCAAGGAGATGAGCTGGGGAAAGACGCGTCTAACAAACGGCGACCACACCTGATCACCGTCGAAGAAGAAGTGTAGATGTCGTAGCCTGAGCGCGTGTCTGCGCATCATTATCCATGGCAAGCCCAGCCCTCCACTAAGCGGGTGTTGACAGCAGATGGACCGCCTGACCATCGGAGCACGTCCCTTCCACAAAAATCGTAACAGCAAACGCTCCAGCGCAGTCAGGCGAGGCTTAGGACAAGGCACGATGGTCAGGCGGTAGTAGATGACGGACGCGATGTACGCGTTAGCCACCTCCGCTCGACCTTTCAGGGATAGCTTCCTCTCCGCCCATTTCTGGGTGAGAGAAGTCACCCTGCTCGTCACCTCGTCCCAGTTTTTGTCCGTCTGGGGGTCCGGACCGAACCAGACCCCTAGCAATTTAACGGGTCCGTCCGTCCAGCGCCCGACGACGCTGTTGGACGGTATGGACCTGCCTCTCCAGGTGCCGAGCTGCAGGTCCACTGACTTTTCCTGGTTGATCATTGCTCCTGTCACCGCTTCGTATTCTCTTAGTGTAGTGCCGATCGCCTCGATGTGTTTCTCGTTCGACACCACTACGGTGACATCGTCCGCATATGCTGACACGGATCTTCCGCATCCTAGTTCGCGCGGGACCCCTCTCAACGTCTCCAGTTTGTGCAGTAATGGCTCGAGAGTCAATACATACAATAGGGACGAGAGGCGACATCCTTGGCGGACCGATCGCATGATGTTGACCGGTTCCGAAAGGTGACCGTCGACTCTCACCACAGAGCAGATGTCGCTGTGCATGGTAGCGATCCAGCCTCTGAAGACGGGCCCAAAGTCAACCGCCCTCAGGAGCCAATGCACAGAATGTGCTGAAGGAGAGGACAATAGACCAGAGGATGTCCAAGGAGGAAATAACAACAAGGAGAAAGAGCAACCCTCATGAAAAATCCCTTCATAGTACCTTCTTTGAGAAAACTGAATTCAGAGATCCACAGACATGGAACTGGTTGAAAAGAGGAGACCTTAAAAAGGCTACAGAAGGAATGCTAATGGCTGCGCAAGAGCAGGCCCTCAAATCGAAGTGGCTGAAACACCATATTTACAAGGAGGAGGCTAGCCCACTGTGCCGGATCTGTGGAGAGAGAGGGGAGACTGTGGCTCACATTGTATCCGAGTGTAAACACCTAGCCCAGACTCACTATAAAGGCTGGAGACATGATGTGATGGGCTGGGTGATCCACTGCCACCTATGCAAAGTTAACAATTTACCACATTCTGAGAAGTGGTATGAGCATAAGCCAGAGTCGGTGATAGAAAACGATCAGGTGAAGGTGCTGTGGGATTTTAGGATACAGACGGACAAGAAACTGGAACACAATAGACCTGACCTGGTGGTTTTGGACAAGGACAAAAGATCGTGCCTGATTCTGGATGTGGCCTGCCCATTCGACACGAGAGTGCAAGAGAAGGATAGGGAGAAAATTAACCGATACCAGGACTTAAAGTGGGAGGTAAAAAGGATTTGGAACTGCCATGAAGTCAAAGTGGTCCCGATTGTCATAGGCGCACTAGGTACTATCTCAAAGAGTTTCCAGGGATGGTTAAAGAAAATTGGCCCCGCCCCGCTTTTTGGAACACTTCAAAAGGCATGCTTGCTGGGAACAGCAAGAACCCTCCGATACGTCCTGAATATCTGAGGCTGCAGGTAGTGGCTTGATATTCATTTCAACAAACTTTCCAGTTAACCAACATGGATGACTGAGACTCAAAGAACAATAATAAAAATAATAATAATAATTATTATTATTATTATTTCTTTATTGGCCACAAGAGCTGACATCAAGAAAAACATTACAGACGGCACAGGACGGTACAGGACGGTACGATGTGGGTTTTGTGCGTGTAAATATTTTTATTATTTATATAAGAAAAGAAAAAAAAGACATAGAAACATATATATATATAAACAATAAAAATGAAAATTGAAACAATTAAAAATTCCCCAATAGGGGGGAAACCTCCGAGGGTTACTCGTGGCGAAAACCACACAAAAGACCACGGCCACTCTGACCACCAGGGCAAGCACCCTCTCTCAATTTTTCCATTTCTCAAACTACAGGCGTATATTCAGAGCGGTCCCGTTCACTCGGGCCATTCTCGCTACATTCACCCACCTTTCAACAAACTTGCTAGAAGACAGCACTTGCCTCTCCACTCTGATTTTCCACTTCAAGTGAAACTTGAAAAAGTTAATTAGGGATTCACCGAAGAGGAAAGTATCTGTCTTTAAGTCTTTCAACCTTATCCACCACACAATCTCTTTCGCCATGGCCACCAGGCAGATGAAAACCGCCTGCCCTTCCTCCTCGAAGGAAGACGTCGAGACCATCTGCACAATGGACTCAGTCGATAACCGGATTGGTCCTACACGCGACAGCAACTGTTCGACATAGCTCCACAAGTCAGCAATGCTCGGGAACTGAACGAGTGCGTGCACGACGGTTTCGTCGCTCTGCACGCATCTCGGACAGGCTCGTCTGACGGCACTTCCGTGCCTGTAGAGCTTATCTCGAACCGGCAAAGCTCCCCGGTAGCACTGTCAGGCCAGGGATTTTTGGAAGTTATCCATAGGCCCTGGGCTGAAAGTTCTCCGGAAGAGAGCAAACAGCTGATCTTCTTCGACGCCCAGGATCTCTCCGAAAACGTCGTCGCTCTTCCCCTCCACTAGTCCTCTATAGAACGCCGAGGTGGATGTTCCACCGATACTGGTGCCCAGCTGACAGAGGGCAGTGAGCGCCTGGAGACATTCCAGTTTCCAAGCGCTATCCCTCGGTCTTTTCCTGGCCCAGGACTGCAGCTCCGTCAAGGATACGAGCTGTGGGAAAACGTGCCTGGCGAACGGCGACCACACCTGTTCACCGTCAAGAAAGCACCAGAGATGTCGCAACCTCAGCGCATGTTTATGCATCATCAGCCATGGCATGCCCAGTCCTCTACGCAACGAGTGTTGACAGCAGATGGATCGTCTGACCAAGGGAGTAAGTCCCTTTCACAAAAAGCGGAAGAGGAAGCGCTCCATTTTGGTGAGAGATGGGCCAGGGCAAGGGACGACGGTGAGGCGGTAGTAGATGACGGATGCGATGTACGCATTCGCCACCTCCGCCCGGCCTTTCAGGCACAGCTTCCTCTCGGCCCATTTCTGGGTGAGGGAGGCCACCTTGCTCGTCACCTCGCTCCATATTTTCTCCATCTGGAGGTCCCAACGCCCCACGACGCTGTCGGACGGCATGGACTTGTCTCTCCAGGTGCCGAGCTGCAAGCCCACCGACTTTTCCTGGTTTATCTTTGCTCCTGCC
Source organism: Eledone cirrhosa (assembly GCA_964016885.1). Classification (NCBI taxonomy): domain Eukaryota; kingdom Metazoa; phylum Mollusca; class Cephalopoda; order Octopoda; family Eledonidae; genus Eledone; species Eledone cirrhosa. Next base: position 296,565,363 of record OZ024743.1, read on the forward strand.
ACCGCTTCGTATTCCTTGAGAGCGGTGCCGAGCATCTGGACGTGTCTGGTTCTCGACACCACCACGGTGACGTCGTCGGCGTAAGCCGATTCGGATTTCCCGCATCCTAGTTCGCGTGGGACGCCCCTCATCGCCCCCAGTTTGTGCAGTAACGGCTCGAGAGCCAATACGTACAAGTGGGACGAGAGGGGACAACCCTGGCGGACCGAGCGCATGATGCTGAACGTCTGCGACAGGTGACCGTTCACTCTCACAACTGAGCAGATGTCGCTGTACATTGCAGCGATCCAACCCCTGAAAACGGGCTCGAAACTGGCTGCCTCCAGGACCGCCGCCAGGTACCGATGGTCGACTCTATCGAATGCTTTGGATTGATCCAAGTTGATCAGGG
>OZ024743.1:296570753-296593253 GCA_964016885.1 Eledone cirrhosa
CAATATATAAATTGAAATTACATAGATTTGTCCTGTTGCTTGAAAATAAATTTCTAACAGATGATAGAGCCATGATACCAAACGAGTTTCTGTCAGCATTAATTTCGTTGATACAATTCTTGGTTCATGACTATCTGATTTTATCAACTTTATTGAAGAAATAAAGGAATTAAGTTTATTGAGTTGTCATAGAGTCATCAGAATAAAGATAAATTTAACATCAACTATTACTTCTAATAAGCTCTTTTTAGAATGAAAAAGTTTTAGTGTTTAAACTTTATTATTAATACCCTTTATTAGAAAGAAACGAATATTGTTCATTTTAATGAATTTAAATAAAAGGCAATAATTGGAGGATTTATATGTATGATTTTACATTCATTTTGACATGAAATAAAAGATATTGATAGCCATACTTTGGAGATTGTGGACTAGAGCAAAGCGTATAGAGAAAATAATGGCATATGAGAATTAAAACGAGATGTAAGTGATACTCAGAGATTTGTTACAAGAAAACGAATAAATTCTTTTCTAACTCAATGCTGAGCTTGGAAAGAATATGTCATTTTGAATTTTAAACACATTTACAGTCATGTCTATTATTTGCAGAGGCAAAAAGAAACAAAACAGATCCAAGATAATATTTTTTTACGAATCACAGAGGAATCGTTTAAATTATAACTATAATCTACGCAATTATTAATAATCTACGTTCCTAGAATGTCTTTAAAAAAATTAAAAAATAAATGCTGATATTTTCAATATGATATGAAGAAATGGGATATGTGAAGTATTAATTCCAAATTCTTTTAGAAGATCCTGAAACAGCATTGTCTTACTGACTATATATTTGCTTCGGTGTGTATTAAAATCAATACATATAAAGAAAATATTCTAACAAGATTATGTATAAAAATTTAGGCCATTGACTCAAACATCTATGATGACTCGCAGAATTACTCTCTGCATTTTGTTCTTCTTAATCTTTATTTATTTTGAGTAACGTGCTAAGAATGTTTACATTTTAAATATTTCTGCAATGATGGTGGATCTTCCATCGGTTTTAATGATGATTATTCGGTTTTACGATCAACTGAATATCTAGCTCGGGAATCAAATGTTAATAGGTTAAGTATACACATGTTTCCTTAATGTAATTACTAAACCGTATCAATGTAACACAGCGTATCACAAGGCTGGACCTTTGAATTACAGAAATAGTCTATCTGATGGACTTCCACACAGTTTCCCTCTACCAAATGTCACTCTCAAGACATAGATCAACCCGTAGCTAAGATTGCTAAACTGGGATCAAATCCATAACATTAGGCGAACTCCTTAACCACTCATCCATACTTGCGTCCACTAATATACCGGTCGATAGCATAACAGAGTGGACCCCAAGATAATGGGGAAAAACTAGAGGGTGACGTGTCGAAGCACACCACGCCGCCATTTGGGCGTCATCTGGATTCCCGGCAGCGGCGGACTCGAGACGCCGCTTCGACAGCGGGCACGCATCGGCGGTGGAGACGGCGGCGGCGGGCAGCGTTTCGAAGTACACCACGCCGCCGTTCGGCCGTCGTCTGAATTCCCGGCAGCGACGTGCAAGCACACGGGTCGGCGGCGGACTCGACACGCATCGGCAGCGGAACGCTTCGGCAGCGGACACGCATCGACGGCGGACACGCATCGGCGGCGGGCGTTAACATGCAGGCGGGGCGGACGAGGAGAAGTCGGCATATCGAGAGATCGCCGATAGCGCATAGGGTAAGCTGGCACGTACCCGTCTGGAAAACGGAAGAAACTCAAGCCGCAACGGATCGCACCATTATCCGTTTTCTTCGAGCTTGTCCGATCTAGCTTACCCTATAAAATAGACAGGACCCCTGACAACGCTGCAACAACCGTGAGCGGTCGTTTTCCACGCTGCTGACTCGCAACCTTACGGGTCGGCGGCGGAACCGATACCATACCCCCAGATGGCTAGAGATAGGAAGCGGTGGAGATCAACCAGGAAGGGGTTTTCCAACAGGTGTGAGAAGGCCCTGGATTTGGATAGTTTGGTAACATGACAGCTTTAGCAGATATATAGTTGTGGAAATCAGATATATCACATTTGATTTGATATCTCTAACCATCTAGCCATGCACAACTTGTATGGCAAATAATGGAACTGTAACGTTTATAATACATCTTAGTCACTTTCAACAGTACACAATTATTACACACAAGGAAACATATACTATACTATACCTTCTATACACCTTCCCATAGTCTATACATGCTAGTCATCACAATCTGTCAAGATTTTCCGTGGTCACCACACATCTACTATACAGTAATGGTTACATGCCAAAATATAGTTACAACTATATAGCCAGAAAATCCATCATTTTTTAAATAGTTGTTAACTCAAAAAGTCACACACCTAGAGCTTGAACCAACGTGGAAATCTAAGCCAACGATGAATTTTATAAGTAGTCACTCTATCTGCTAAAAATAGCAATGAAGTCTCATTTTACACCTTCTTGTTATTAAAAAAAAAAGCAGAAAGACTTCTTTGGAAATGTAATGTCTGATGCATGTGTTGCCTGTATTCATGTGTTTTATATGTTAGTATCTGTTATATTCTACAAAAAAAGATGTAATAGTCACGGCTTGAATGTGTTTGATCATAAATCTGCTCGGTCAGGATTGATCTGGGGTTAAACATCTACGACAACATCAACAACAACAGCATCAATACAGATACCAAACTCAGCTGTTAGACGAACCCCCACTGACCAAAAGACAGCAACGATTAACCTACCAAAGTTGTTTATCCTCATTCTGTCTCTTTTACTATAACTACTCTGAACTTTAAAACTTAAAAGCTTTCTCGAGCTCAAAGTCTCGTCAAGCAGGAGCTTTTCACGGTTTCTGGAAGTACAGTTCTCTGGAAGGAATGCCTGTATATTACATGTTTGTTTCCCAGCTAGAGCTATTACTCATTTTTTTTTCAGGTGAGATGAACAAAGCAACTTGAAATGAAGTGTCTTGCTCAAGAATGCACACGCTGTCCCAGCCGAGAATCAAATCCTTGAATTTAAGATCTTGACCACTCCTGCATATACTCTATTCCTTACAAGTGTTCTCTTGCTGAAACTCTGTATCTACATTTTCCCACTTAAATGATAGATTTAATTAGTCACTCGGTTTAATTTGACGCTTGGGTGCCTTAGGTAGACACCAATTTGTTTCAAGCATTCAAGCCAGGTCACTGATTCTACTGTGCTTTGCTCTCTCCCTCCCTACAATCTCAGATGCTGTGAAAAAAATCAAAAGGCCACAGGCTCTCCTCTTCTTCTTGACTAAACGAAAAAAAATTAATTTCTACTCAAACATCAACTGGCAAGAAAGCAATGCGAACATTCAACTTCACCAGCCTGGTAAGACTTGTTAGTCTCTAGAATTGGGCTCCTCGTTTTCTCCTTCTCCTCCTGCTTCTGAGACATTAGATTTTGAATTTTTTAAAATACATTTTTCTTATTATAAAACTCATTTCACAAGCATATCCTTCCGAGATTAAAATATTTTTCTTGTTACTGTTACAATCTAAGCAGATCTGTAAAATATGCATTCTAAATTAACTATTCTAAATTAAATATAATGGAACGACCAAAATAATAATCCAAATCGCTGAATCTATGGAATAATTCCTATTATTATAAATAATTCCCAACAGTATTAATGTGCTAAGCAGCTCAATATATATGGTAGAAGAATATCGAATAGAACTTCGTCGGTTTCGACGGGGAGTGTTCCGTTTGTTAGATCGAAAAAATTACGTGCCAGCGGCTGAGCATTCCAAGATAAGTATACCCATAACATGATTCTCGAAGAGATTTAACCTGAATCACGAGTTCAACCCATTTTATAGCTTATGAGCCGTTTCCGTTTACTTAAGTTCACTTACAAGGTTTGGGTCAATCCGCGGCTTGGGGAAATGGCCTGAAATCTTGGCCATGGGATCGAACTATGTATATTATGATCGCAAAACGAATTTCTTAACTATTCGGCAATGCTGCGTCTATAATGGAAGAATATGAACTAAAAAATAACAGCAAAGAAATATGGAAGAACCCATATGAGAAATACGAAAGCCAGCGGGAAAGCAACTACGAGACCACATACCCTGCTAGAAATATCAGCCACACCTCCCTCATAACACGCTTTACCATCTTAAAAGCGAAAAGACACATTCCATAATTTAGTTTTATATACACTATGCCTGAAAATCCACGCTATCAGTTGATTTATGTAAATCAATTTATAATTCCACCTCACAAAAAATAAAAACCTATGTCGAACGGTCTACTAAAAGAGTCTAATTTTCTATAGATCCATATAACGTGAAAACAAATTTAATTTATTTATTTGTTTATGATTTATTTAATTAATTTAAACGTCTGTGTTGAGTTGGTAAGTGGAAGCATGTGGCCTAGTGCTAAGTGTGTTGGACATACGATCATAATGTCGTGGGTTCGATTCCTGGACTGGGTTCTGTAATGTGTTCTTGAGCAGAATTCTTCATTTCATGTTTCTCTAGTATACTCAGCTGAAAATGTGAACCAGCAGTAGTTAGGGGTTAGCCCTGTATGGACTGGCGTCCTATCCAGTGGGGAATCTTGTACTCTCAGTCGTTTAACGCCACAGAAACCGGGATAAGTACCAGCCCGGTGAGCCTCCGGGTTCGAGACTGACTTGAGAGACTAGTAGAGTTGGTAAGCCATGTCAGACTGGGAAAAGTATTTAATACTCTTTATAATTAAGAAGCAAAACCGACAGACAAAGAGGAAAAAAGGCAAAAAAGCAGCAAGGACAGTTATAAAGCAATTAAATATTACCGTTGAATCTTTTCGTAGTCTCCATGTATTACAATAACTTGTTTATAATTGGTAGATCTTTGACAACTTAGAACACTTTAACTGGTTTCAATCATTAGACGTAAAAGCAATGGTGGTGGCTATTATCTCATGGCAGACATACGTATATACATGTATGTGTATATATATATATATTATATATTCATAAGTACCATTTCCTAAATTCAGGAATGAGATGTTGTAAAATAAGAAAATATTTTTTTTAAACGGAAATGGAAAGACAAGGGTTCTAGGGGTCGATAGAGTAAAAATACACACACATGTGCACCGGGTCCGAACACAGAGGAGTCGAACTCCCACTGTCATCGCCTCCGTCTCGCCCTCCCCAGCTCTCACTATTATGAGCAAATGAGGCTCCAGGCACTGGCCGCCCCACGGCCCTGGCAGACAGAAAATATATAACAGCTTTAAAATTACTTGTTCTGTACATGAAGAAGATGGAAGGAGAAGAGAAGACTGCACTATTACCGAAAATAAGAAACCACAACACTAAATAAATGAAAGATAATAATAACATTAAAATAACACTATTGTATCGGCCGCTCTCTGATAGGTTTGTAGTTGAACCTGTATCAGTGGAAACTTCCGGCGTTCTTGACCTTCGAACCACATCTCGGCTCACTGCTATCGGAGCGGAGCTGGCTGCCCGCAGGTGCGAGACACGCGAGGTGGGGTGGCTGTTCAGTTGTGTCTCCCTCGCTGTCCTCCGTGACAATGTCTTCTCCATCCTGTCGGCCGAGACCACATGGCGAACGACATATCAGGGTAAGAGTAAGGTAGTAGTCTTCAGGAGGTCAAAAATACACGTCTTCCCCCCACCCACACATACTCTAATATATGTTTCAATTAAGTTTGCTACTTGGAAATATTAATGGCTGAACTGATCAAAAGATAAAAAAATTAACACTGATATTAAAGGGTCAAACAGCAAAGAGGCAATTCATACACTGATATAAATGTGTGTGCATGTATACATATATGTGTGTGTAAATCTATATATATATATATATCACAGAAAAAAGAGAATCAGTGTTGCGACGAAAGGAATTTATTGGACATATTACAATTGTTTCTCGGGCGACCAGCTCGAGGCACGATCGATGTGGTGATCAAACCTGACTCTAAAATCGCGCGGTCGTCGGATACGTCTCGATTCTACGAAGCAGATTTTCCTATTGTCCTTTAACATCGAATTTCTTCGAAGAAATTCAATGTTAAAGGATACCATATCGATCACCATATCGATCGTGCCTCGAGCTGGTCGCCCAAGAAACAATTGTAATATGTCCAATAAATTCCTTTCGTCGCAACACTGATTATCTTTTTTCTGTGATATCATACTCTGCCCTTCGAGGGCATTGAGTGCTCATACGGCCTACCGCATACGGACGCTTTAAGCATCCAACACCAATTATATATATATATATATATATAACGAAGGAGTTGTGGTAAGGAACCAGCTGGACCATAACGCACCAGAGTACTCAATACTTAGGGTAGTAGAGTGGGTAATAGGAAAATGTATGACCCCGACGGCAGAACTCAAGCCGTTTCAGCGGCTATTTCTGGACAGTCCAGAAATACGCGTCGAAAGGGCCATATATATATATATATATATATATATATATATATATATATATATATATATATATATTTCGTTTCTGAATTTGTTTAGCAAGATTCTTTATCTGAAATCGTGTGTTGAAACCGATATTGTTATACTTTGGGAGGGTCATGTTGCCAATAAGAAACACACGCACCAGTTGCTTTCACTTCAATTTATTATATATTTATAAATTTATAAATTTACAAATTTACAAATTTACAAACTTATAAATTTCTGGTTGGTTGGTTGGTTCCACAACCAGATAGTTGTTTATATATATAGTCATAGTCCTTTCGTCACACACTCTGTGACCTCTTCAGTGACTGGGGATTCCTTTCTTCGTTTCTGTGCCTTTCCTTTCTTCTATCCTACGCCATTTTGTTTCTGTGTGTGTGTTGTGTGCTCAGTTTGCGCATGCTCCACATCCGGGTGTCTGTGTGTGTTTGTGTTCATTTTTCTATTTTTCTATTTCTATTTTTCTATTTGTTTATTTATTTATTTATTTATTGTTGGTTGGTTGTTTGTTCTATGTGTGTGTGTGTGTGTTTTCATTTTGTCCTGTGTGTGTTTTCATTTTGTGTGTGTTTTCAATTGTAAGTTGTTTGTTCTATGTGTGTGTGTGTTTTCATTTTGTCCTTAATTGTAAGTTGTGATGTTGCTGTTCCACTCATATTTTCTATTTAATTTTGGTTTTAATTCTTTTATGCTTACTGCCTCTGTAATTTGCCTAAACATTGCGTCTTTTCTGTGTGTGGATTCTATTTTTATTTCTATGCTCTCTAATCTACCCCTGTGTTCTATCTTAGCATGTTGGTAGAGCACAGATGATTCTTTATTATCTTGGAGGTCTCGCCAGTGTTCATTTATTCGTTCCCCTATACTACGAGCTGTCTCACCTATGTACACTATATTTTTGTTTCTACATTGTCCTTCAGTACATCTTATGCTATACACTACATTTCTAGTTTTACAGTTAATATGGGGGCTTATTTTACAGGTTATACATTTCTTATCTATACATGAGGGTCTTTGGAACGGGTATGTCTTGCTAATAAGTGTTTTTACGGAGGTACCAGGTCTTTCTACTATCTTAATATTGAGATTATGTTTATTTAGGGCCCTTCTAAATTTGTAGGCTAGTTCGCCTCTAGGGGTTGTATTGATGAACATTACACTCTGGTATTTATTGCTATCATACCATGAGTTTATTCTATTGGCCTTGTTCCTAGTTCTTTCTATTCTATTCCAAAATTTGCTCCTATACAAGGGGCAGGTCCCATTTATGTCATTATTTACCATTTTTTCCCATTTGGTTCTGGCTCCTTTATACACTCTGATTCTATCTCTCTGATTGTAGCCAGAGAACTGCATACGGTGGATGAAGTGTTGTATGTGTCTCTCTAGTTCTTCGGGGTTGCACATGCGGGACACATTTCTCATCACCCGTACCAAATCCGCAATCAGTATGTTGATTTTGGTATGGTCCGAAATGGCCGAGTTTCGGTGGATCAGATGTTTGGAAGTCATGGGTTTGGCATAATGGGAATGGAGGATTTGTTTTTTTTTGTTTTTGGTTGTTAATGGTATCTAACCAGAGCTCTGTGTCTAGTACAGGTAATCGATGGTTGGGGTGTCTACTTGGGTAGTCTATAGTAACTCTAATGCTCTGGTGGATGGAGTTTGCTATTTGCTGGATGCTTTCCATTGTGTTTTTCTCTAGTTCCTGACTGTTCTTTAGTGGGGGTGTCTTAACTACGATGTTTATATCATCTACGTAGCGGGAGTACATTATCAGGGTTAAGCTGTCTTCTAATTGTTCATTAAGTTTTTGTTTAAGTCTACTGTCCCACCATACCATGAATAAGTTAGCTATGTCGCCTGCAATGCTAACACCAATGGCTGCTCCTTCCTCTTGGGCATATGTTTTACCATTAAATTTGAACATATGTTCCTTAAGGGTTAATTTTATGCTGGCCCCTACCGCATGTGCAATCATTTTCGTCAGTTCATCGTGGTTTTCAGGTGTCCGTATGGCTCTGGTCCACCCGTTCCATCTATCTGTGTGGGTTTTCTTGGCCATTGAGGTAATGGTAGGTGGTCTACCTCTTGCTGGTCTTGTAGGGCACAGGTTGCTAAGGTCATAAGTGTCTAGGTAACTATTACTATGGGTAAGCTTAAGTAGAAGTCCCAGCTCACTGGTATCAATCCCACGGAACTCAACCTTGCCCTCGCTGATCATTTCTACGCATTTCTCCACAGCAAAATCCACGTCAATAGATGGATACAGGGACACAACATCCATACTGCCTATTATGCAGTTTGTTAGGTCCTCAGATCGGTTACCCGCGCCGATTCTGCTGAGGAGGTCCTCCGTGCTGTCACACACATCTGGGGACATCTCAATGATGGGGCGTATGATCAGGGAGAGGAAGTAGGACAGTCTGTAGTTACTAGCAATGTTAGCCCCACAGACTGGCCGTGTTGGTGGTCCCGCGACAGGGTCCCAGCCCGTTTTATGGTCTTTTCGAAGCCCATACAACGCCGGCACGTCATTGTTCCAGGCCTGGAAGTTGTTGGCAGTCCTTTTGTTGGGCTGCATTATATTCGTCCACATCACCATATGGGCATTGAGGGCTTTTTCTCTATCCTCATGCTCCTGTGGTGTTACCTCTCTTGTGTTAGTGATGTGGGGTTGCATTGCCTGGATGTAATTTGGCAGGCTGTCAACCGACATTCTGCCAGACTTGTCTGTTGGAAAACATGCTATCTCTCCATTACACGAGCGCTGCATGAGCTTACGCAAGCCATTTGCAGATTCTTCTCCCAGTTGCTGGGCCTCTATTCTATTATGCTTCTTGCTATACTGTTCTATAATATTTCTAAGTTCGGATTTAGCTATACTAAATTGTGCTTCTGTTTGTTCATCGACCTGCGACGGCAACTGCGTGCGTTTGTTAAATGGCAAAGTCGTGGCGTGGACTCGTCGTAGGTCGAATGATTTATCGGAGGGGTTATAAAACGGAGAGTTCCAGGCTGCTGCTTTATGTGTACTAGTGCTATTATTATTGTTAGTTGTGTTGTTTCTATTTCCACCAACAGCCTCAGCTTCATGGTTGTTTCTATGTCTCTCATAATTACTCCTGTCTCTTTCCACTGGCTCAATGTTGTTATCTACCCTATACCCAAAATCAACATGCTGATTGCGGATTTGGTACGGGTGATGAGAAATGTGTCCCGCATGTGCAACCCCGAAGAACTAGAGAGACACATACAACACTTCATCCACCGTATGCAGTTCTCTGGCTACAATCAGAGAGATAGAATCAGAGTGTATAAAGGAGCCAGAACCAAATGGGAAAAAATGGTAAATAATGACATAAATGGGACCTGCCCCTTGTATAGGAGCAAATTTTGGAATAGAATAGAAAGAACTAGGAACAAGGCCAATAGAATAAACTCATGGTATGATAGCAATAAATACCAGAGTGTAATGTTCATCAATACAACCCCTAGAGGCGAACTAGCCTACAAATTTAGAAGGGCCCTAAATAAACATAATCTCAATATTAAGATAGTAGAAAGACCTGGTACCTCCGTAAAAACACTTATTAGCAAGACATACCCGTTCCAAAGACCCTCATGTATAGATAAGAAATGTATAACCTGTAAAATAAGCCCCCATATTAACTGTAAAACTAGAAATGTAGTGTATAGCATAAGATGTACTGAAGGACAATGTAGAAACAAAAATATAGTGTACATAGGTGAGACAGCTCGTAGTATAGGGGAACGAATAAATGAACACTGGCGAGACCTCCAAGATAATAAAGAATCATCTGTGCTCTACCAACATGCTAAGATAGAACACAGGGGTAGATTAGAGAGCATAGAAATAAAAATAGAATCCACACACAGAAAAGACGCAATGTTTAGGCAAATTACAGAGGCAGTAAGCATAAAAGAATTAAAACCAAAATTAAATAGAAAATATGAGTGGAACAGCAACATCACAACTTACAATTAAGGACAAAATGAAAACACACACACACATAGAACAAACAACTTACAATTGAAAACACACACAAAATGAAAACACACACAGGACAAAATGAAAACACACACACACACACATAGAACAAACAACCAACCAACAATAAATAAATAAATAAATAAACAAATAGAAAAATAGAAATAGAAAAATAGAAAAATGAACACAAACACACACAGACACCCGGATGTGGCGCATGCGCAAACTGAGCACACAACACACACACAGAAACAAAATGGCGTAGGATAGAAGAAAGGAAAGGCACAGAAACGAAGAAAGGAATCCCCAGTCACTGAAGAGGTCACAGAGTGTGTGACGAAAGGACTATGACTATATATATATAAACAACTATCTGGTTGTGGAACCAACCAACCAACCAGAAATTTATAAGTTTGTAAATTTGTAAATTTGTAAATTTATAAATTTATAAATATATAATAAATTGAAGTGAAAGCAACTGGTGCGTGTGTTTCTTATTGGCAACATGACCCTCCCAGAGTATAACAATATATATATATATATATATATATATATATATATATATATATATATTAGAAAGTGAGGGTTTTTTTACAAAATGAAAAAATAACCGAGATGTCCTACACGAGTGAAAGTATAAAAAAAAAAAGATGAAATCGAAAATGCAACTGGAGTCTTATTTTTTAAAAATATATATATTTATTTGGTTCCTTTACCGGTTTCGCAGTTCTTCTGCTTTTCAAAAGTAAAGTTGAGATGGAGAGTCTGTGAGAAAAACCACAGACCCTCCATCTCAACTCTACTTTTGAAAAGCAGAAGAACTGCGAAACCGGTAAAGGAACCAAATAAATATATTTATTCTTTTAAAAATAAGACTCCAGATGCATTTTCGATTTCATCTTTTCTTCTATATATATATATATATATATATATATTAGAAATTAGAAATTATAAGCTTTCACCGTATTTTCGACTAAAGGAATTTCTAGCCTGATAGTGGGGTTTATAACCCTCGGAGAAATGGAAAAAGATGAGTGTTGCCGTACATGGGAGTCGAACCCACATCTTTGGTTATCCAGACCACTGTGCTACCATTACACCAATACACATCCCATCTCCTTCCATTCGAATTAGAAGCTATGAACTTAGCAAGTGAATGATAAACAAGCAAATTATAAACGTAAACATGTAAATATGTTTTTGAAACGGTGCGCGAGTTTGAAATTAGAAATTAGAAATTATAAGCTTTCACCGTATTTTAGACTAAAATACGGTGAAAGCTTATAATTTCTAATTTCTAATTTCAAACTCGCGCACCGTTTCAAAAACATATTTACATGTTTACGTTTATAATTTGCTTGTTTATCATTCACTTGCTAAGTTCATAGCTTCTAATTCGAATGGAAGGAGATGGGATGTGTATTGGTGTAATGGTAGCACAGTGGTCTGGATAACCAAAGATGTGGGTTCGACTCCCATGTACGGCAACACTCATCTTTTTCCATTTCTCCGAGGGTTATAAACCCCACTATCAGGCTAGAAATTCCTTTAGTCTAAAATACGGTGAAAGCTTATAATTTCTAATTTCTAATTTCAAACTCGCGCACCGTTTACGTTTATAATTTGCTTGTATATATATATATATATATATATATAAGTTCAACAAGTTTAAAAAAGAAAAACTATGAGAACTGGCCGGCAACTAATTTTCAAATCAGTTGCAATGAACCTATATCAGAGACCAGGTCGCAAATAGTACTATGAAACGTTTAACACAGAGAAATAAATGATAAATGTGAAATGAAAACTAAGACATCACGCGCTGATTCTACACCTTAACCAAAGGCTCTTCTTGAGTATCTCCATATATATCGAAATGTTGAACAAAATCCGAAACATTAACTTAAGTCACTCGAAAGCATGATACATTATTTCAAGAAGATAGGTACTATTTGTCTACAAACTAACTACTAACTAACCACTTCAACACAGTGGACGTCAAATAAATTATACGAGCTGTTCAAGAACACAATATCACAAAGTATAATATGAAGCTAACAGATTTTATGTATTTTTTAATGAAAAAGATGGCTGTTCCACGGTTTTTATTGCAAAACATACTTCACTTTACATAATATGGATTTTTGACGTTAATTCAAGACTGGAGGAGAATACGGGAGCTTGCCCGATCGCTTCCTCTTCTTACCAGTCGCCGTCGAGATCTCGGACCACGGACAGCTGACCTCCTTCGTAAAATCAGATCGATAGCCACCTGTCTGAGGAAGGAGCCCCATGAGGTGGGGTGGCTGCTGCAGTGGGTGTCGCTGGTATTGTCTGTGGAAATGCCTTTGCCATTTTGTCCATGGGGCGCAGCCGAACAATCGCTCTGACCTTCCCCCTTTCTTACTTCCTTTGTCTAGTAGTATTTGCTCTTCCCCTCCTTTTCTACTCATTTATGGCATTTCTAGTCCTTTCCAATACTGTTCTTTTTCTGTATGTTTAACCAAATAAAAATTGATAAACATTGGATTAAATTGACTTGATGCTTTGACTAATTTGTTGACCCAGGAATTATGAAAAGCAAAGATTACCTGTTTTGAATTCAAAACATAGATGTTTCCGTATTATTGATTTCTTTAATGTGGTAGTAGCTTGTTCAGCCTGAGGCGATCCCTAAGTTATGAAACATATAATCAAAGGCGTTCTGGCTGTGACCATACCATCGTTTTTTAGGATTGTATGGTGTGATTTTAAGGAAATCTGACTGCTATTCCTAACAGATCATATTGCCACATAAATTTTATTTTACTTTTATTGATATTGAGACCTAAGTAAGCACTGATCGAGTAGATCTAGAAACAAAAGCGTTTTAGGTGTGACTATTCCGTCTTCTATTAAAATACAGTGTATCTAGAAACATATTAACCAATGTGTTCCTTCTTTTTTGTGTGTGATTTAGCTGCTATTTCTAAAACTTTGAGTGACCGCGAAGAGGTTTACTCGACACCCTGTTGGCTTGTATGTTGGTGAGTTGACAGATACTATAGAGTGATGAACTGCCTTACAACGTTTAGTTTCGTCTATGTACGTCCTGTCTTCAAATCCCGCAGGAGTCGGCTTCACCTTTCATCTTGCTATGATGACCGATAAAACAAATTACTAAGAATATACTGATACCGATTCAATCAATTATTCTCCACAAAATACCTCAATATTTGTTCATGTTCCAGTGGGAGAAACAATATTGATTTCTTTTGTTTAAGACAAGGCCATTTTTCATAGAGAAAGTGTATAGCCGATTGTATCAATGCTAGCATTTCTTTATGCGTATATAATAATATTCATTTCTCCTATTCTTTATACTTTTGTCAGCGTTCAACTAGAGACTGCCCATACGCGACGATTACAGACGTCCGACGCATATATTGTCAGCAATTTACTAATCCAATGGCGAATCATCATTTCTCTGATAGGCACATGATCATAAGCACAAGACTATAGGAATAAGACCATAGGCACAAGACCATAGGCACGTGACCATAGGCACAAGACCAAGAATTTTACGAAGAGATGTAGTAAAAAATTTAGTTGATCATATAAAGATCAAAATCAAAGTCGACCTTGCCAGACTTTGATATCTAATTGTAATGATGAAACTGAATTTCTTAAAGTATTTAGTCCGTCATTAAACAAAATGGTTGACGTATTTGATCTCTTGTTTAGCGTGTTGGGCTCACGATCATAAGTTCGTTATGTCCTCGAACAAAGAACTTTATTTCACATTGCTCCAATCCATTCAGCGGAAAATTAGTAGCGGTGGCAGCAGCTACGAGTTAGCTCCGTGACGATATACTAGTCTAGTGCTACCCAAATTTGTTTTGTCACCCTTATATGATTTTCCAAAAATTATGGAACACGTTTCCTGAATTTTACGATCAACTCCCACAATGCTAATTTTAATAATACATTAAATAAAACAGGGCGACATTCAGAGTTGACAATGTACTCAGTGGTCCTGTGGGAGCCCTTACACGGACACGCTACGCTAGAAGAGGGAGATGGAGGATAGCATGTGCTGATACCCTAAGGACAGATACTGATCCCCGGGAGATGCGGGACATAGTGGCGATGATGAAGGACAGAGACTGCTGGAGAGAACGTCTCCATGGATCTCAGGAATTGATTATTCTTTTCTCTCAGCCATCAATCACATACGGATATATATATATATATTTATTAAAATAACAGATTAAAGTTTAAGCAAAGAATCGCTGCTTTCACCCTTAACGGGATCTTCAGAAGATCCCGTTAAGGGTGAAAGCAGTGATTCTTTGCTTGAACTTTAATCTGTTATTTTAATAAATATTTGCTCTAGGGTTCTTATATATTTGATATATATTAATCCTTATCGACCCCTCTTTGGATTTTAGTCTTCACATTTATTATTATTACTATATATATATATATATATATATATATATATATATATATATATATATATATATATATATATATATATATATATATATATATATATATATATATATATATATATCGTGTGTGCATGTGTGTATGTAAAGAGAGAGACAGTCTAACAAACAGACAGACAGACAAAGAACGCTGCTATCTGGTATGAATGAAAACATTTTTAGAAGATATACAACCTTTGCAACCCCACCTACAGACAAGAGTTATGGTCGTACATTTATGTTCCATGACATATATGCTCCATGACATATAGTAGCATACATTTGATAGACAGACAAAAGGCTGTACAGTTATTAAAATATGGTCTCATAGATGCAATTTGTCAACAATAGCGTCGTTGGTTATATGTTTCCAATGGGCCAGTCATCACTTTGCTGTATTTTTGACAACGAGAGTAACACGAGAATGTCTAACACAATGTGAAACAAATATCATTAAAATTCACAATCAATTTCTTCATATATATAGACACATATAAATATGTATATATGTATATATATATATATATATATATATATATATATATATATATATATACACACACATGCATATATATTTATAGAAACGACGAGCAGCAACAAAATACACAATGCAAGTATCATAGGTATTGACACCATCTTTCAATAGAGCTAATTACAGTTTGACTTCACCTAGTCCCTTAGTTTTCTGTAACACTCACACACACGCACACACATACACACACACACATACACACAAACTTGCGCACACATATAAACATACACCCACAGACACACACACATATTGATGCAATAGATGGTTAATTTTGCTTCACTGTTATCATTGCCGAGATTTAATGTTTTACTAAGTTTTTTTATGTCTTTTCCAAGGATGGAGGCATAACATGTTTTGCTCCATATATTATATTTTATTTTAAAAGTTTTGAGACAAGGCGATGTACATTTTGAAGTAAAGCCAAAATAAATTAAAATGCAAGGAACTGGTCGTCAGCTCGAATCAAGAAAAATTATGTTTTCATTGATCTTTCCATTGTCGTATTGGTCGCAACCCTTAGAAACGAGATTTAAACTCAAAGCTCACAAAGCTTCATTAGATACGAGGGTCGGCTGAAACGTTCATAGGCTGACAAAGATACTCTCATTGAATTACCAAATAAGGTTTCTTTTTCAACATAGATAGTATTTGGAAAGAAACAATGCAGTTATTAATAAGAGTTGAAATCAATATATACAAGATTTTACAGGTCTGGCATTACTCCTTCAGAGTCAGCCTATGGACTTTTCAGCCCATCCTCGTACAGCAAAGCATCCAACCTGAAAGGATAAAAGGCAGAGTTAACCTTGATGGAAATTAAACTATGAGTGCAAGGAGTCGAAACAATTACTGAGGCAAGGCATTTAACCCGATGCTCTAACCATGTTCACCGATAAAGTGAAAAAGAAATGTCTTAAAAACAGCTCTCCCGTCGCACATATTTGAACTCATATCTTTTTCTTCTTCCTCCTCGTCTTCCTCTTCCTGTTCTTCTTCTTCGCCCACTTATTCCTGGGAAGGTCGTGGGAGTAGAGTTCTCAAGCACGCCTTCCAGTGGGTCTTGTCAGGAGCAAGCGTCTCCGATTTATCCGGCAGGATCCCCAATCGAGACCAGTTGAGTTCATGAACCATTTTGTTGGATCTCAAGCCAGTTAGTTCGGGATATAAAATATGTCCAGCGATTCTTTCTTGAGACATTCTAATTACATACACGTAATATGGGAGCTGTGATCTCTCAATTCGGAGAAGTAGCGGCTCTACCTGAAGCGATCTCCGAGCTACGCACTCTGTCGAGTAACGTTACTCCAAAGACCCTTTGGAGGAACCCTATTTCGGACGTTTGACTTTTGTACCTACCTCCTTTGTTCTGACAACCGAATGCTGACACTGACACATTACTACACTAGCTCCTGCAATTCTTGCACTTAATTCAGTCTCCTGCCATCCATCACTCGTGTACACGGTCCCAAGATACTTGAACTTCTCCACCTGCTTCAGTGGAATTCCACTCACTGCGTGAGCTTCTTTGAGAGGACGAGTGTCTCAGTCTTCTCAGCTCTGCTTTTCATTCCTGCTGAGCAGCATTCGGTTGCAAACCTATCAAGTGCATGCCGACGATCACCTTCTGGCGAGTTAAGTAGTACCATGTCGTCCGCAAATTCCAGTCGACTTATCCAACACTCGCTAGTCACGATACCACTTCCAACCCGGCTGTACATGTCAATCCTGTCCACGATGATTATGAACAGGAGAGGTGACAGTACGCACCATTCGCGGAATCCGATACCCACATTGAATGATTTCCGAACACAAATACTAGAGCATTCATATAGATACATCGGGGTAACAAGAAGTTGTTCACCGATCCCATACTCCTGCAGAACTCTCGCCAACAGGTCACGTAGAACGTGATCATATGCCTTTTTGAGGTCTCAGAAACAAAAATATACCTCTTGGCTATACACCTATATTTTCTTCAATACTTAAATGGGCGAACATTTTTTTTTTTATTTGGTCAGTAAGCTCGTTTGAACCAAAGTTTCACCAACCCTTTTTAACTATTTTTCAAATAATGTATCTCATCAGCGCCCTCATCAGTCTAGTTGATAAAAAAATGATACACTAATATATATATATATTTCTTATCACAAAAGAAATACGGTTTTAGGAAGCCGTAGCTATGCAAACACCGGGGGGGCTAACGCCCTCCGGTGATGTCCAGCAGAAGCAAGGGGGACAACCGTCTATGCATTTCAGGCTTAACTGGCCTTCGTCAGGACGGTCCCTCCCACCGCTTGCGACTGCTGGACTAGAAGACAGGCGAGAGTATATAGTCTTCTCGTCTGTGTAAATGAGGTGATTAATCTCATTTGCATATGAAGCTGCATAAGTTGGCTCAACTTATAATAAAAAGAAATAGGATTTCGCTTCAAGCATAGCTTTATACAATATGTATAAATATTTCGTATCTCAAAAGAAATACGGTTTTAGGAAGCCGTGGCTATGCAAACACCGAGGGGCTAACGCCCTCCGGTGATGTCCAGCAGAAGCAAGGGGGACAACCGTCTATGCATTTCAGATTAATCACCTCATTTACACAGACGAGAAAAGTATATATTCTTGCCTGTTTTTTTGTCCAGCAGTCGCAAGCGGTGGGAGGGACCGTCCTGACAAAGGCCAGTTAAGCCTGAAATGCATAGACGGTTGTCCTCCTTGCTTCTGCTGGACATCACCGGAGGGCGTTAGCCGCCCGGTGTTTGCATAGCTACGGCTTCCTAAAACCGTATTTCTTTTGCGACTCGAAATATTTACACATATTGGATAAAGCTATGCTTGAAGCGAAATCCTATTTCTTTTATATATATATATATATATATATATATATATATATATATATATATATATATATATATATATATATATATATATATATATATATATATATACTTGTATACATATATGTGCATGAGAGAGAGAGAGAATATTATGCATGTATGTCTGTATGTATGTTTAGATAAAAGAGTGCCAGAGGTTTTGAAGTCTTTCAAGGCGTGTGTCAAAGAAAATGGAGAACTGAGTGGCTGAAGGTAAGTCGCTTTGCTTCACACCGTTCTCCACTGAAATTAGCTCTGAAAGTGTCCCATTGAAGTTCACTTTTGCTTTCATATTTTGATGGAATTAATGAGGGCATACAAGTTTCCCCAATATGACCTACAATGCACTACGATTAAGAGTATCGAACACTTTGGTAAGATCCACAAAAACTTGGTGTAGTGGCACTTGCTTCTCAACACACTTTTTCATAAGCTGATGGGCTGACAAAATCATGCCCATAGCACCCCGCCCAGTTCTTAATCTACACAGGATCTCAGGGGTGGCACCAGAGCAGATCCATTTAATTAGACGATTCAGGAAGACCTTGGATAAGACATTTCCTACTGATTCGAGCAGATTTATACTATGATAACCCCCACATTCAGACTTGGAGCCCTTGTCTTTGTAAAAAGAGAGCAAAGTTGCATCTAGCTAGACTTGTGTGACAGGCTTACCATGTCATACAGATAAGACTAGCCCATGAATGGCCATAGCAAATTTGTTTCTTCCAAAGCGAATCGGCTCAACAGGTATTCCATCCAAACCTGGAGATTTCCCTATGATTATCTCTTTGGTAGTAGACCTTATCTCATCAATGGTTGGATCATTCATCATTTCTGTTACAGTCTCCCTTTGTGGCAGTCCAGTAATAATTTCCTCATCAACTACAGATGGATTGTTAAAGAGATATTTAAAGTATTCAGTCCACTGATTCATGGTACCTGTTGGGTCTTTGATGAGAAAGTTTCCATCTTTTGACTTCATTGCTGCCATTTTTGAGGGCTGTGGACCAAAAACTTGCCTTATTGTGCTGTATAATGCCTAGTCTCTGTTATAAGCCCTCTGCATCTCTGCTGAAACTTCAGACCATCAGTTGTTCTTTATCTTTCGTGTTTTACTTTGCAGTTTTGATTTTGCTTCTTTTGGTTATGTGGTCAAGATGTAAGATGGATGGCTTCCTAAACAGTTATTTATGAGGAGCTGGAAAACGGTCACAGCCTGAACCAAAGAAGTGGTTTAAGGATCTCATAAAAGACAATACCTTAAAGCTCTGAAGATTGATATGGAGAACAGGGAGAGACTGGCTGAAGGCCATACAACATGGAGAAAGATCATCAAGTTTGGATGTGATGTCTTTAAGAAATAGCGAGTTGACATGCTGTTTTGACGCGTTCATTCTGTAAACGGAACTCAAGTACTGTACCTGCAAAAATCCAGTAGGAATTAAGGTGCAGTGTATGTGGCCGATTTCTTCTAACAAGAGCTGGTTTTGTCAACCATCTGAAATCATACGAACTGGGTAGAAATCGAGATACATGGGAGATGGTTCTACCGCCACACACTCCACGGTATATTTGCAGTGACTTTGCAAGTCAGCTGGTGGACTGACAAAACATGGTAGAATGCATGAAGACACACTCTAGCCGGTATTGCCAGGAGACAGACGGTTCAAGTGCCATGCACTGGATTATGTTAGCACAACCAATACAGTGTTTACAGTTTATATTAATCATATATTTGTGCAATGCAGTTTAAGTAATCCACTGCCAAGGTATCAGAATTAGAAGTACATGGGGGTATCTCCAGGGTAGATGGTACTATAAGGTTGCCACTATTAGCTTTAGAGTATATATATGGGTGTGGAGATGAGGTGTAAGGTGTGCCACTGATGCTAATTGCTAGGGGTGGTGACGGTTCCAGTCTGACATTGTTATATATAGGGTTTAAAGTTTTGGAAAGAGTGTCGGAAGCGGTGTTGGCAAGATGCGAACACTTCTGATTTTTTATTAAGGAGATTATGGTTAGAGAAGATGATAGTATGGGTCTCTAGTAGACAGAGGTTACAAAATTTATTAGGTGGTTTGTACGATGTTGCACCACCTACCACTTCCCATTTAAGTGTATACAGTTTATTTTTAGTTTTTAGATAGTGTATGTAGCTAGATAGTGAAGTGGAGTTGGCTAGACTGTGTTTTTTGAAAGAGTGGAGGTGCGAATTGTATCTAGTTTTGAAGCAGTTAGAAGTAGAGCCTATATAGGTTTCAGAAGAGTTGTTAGTTGTGACTGTACATGAGTATATGATATCCTTGGTTAAGCATTTTTTATCCAAAGGGATATATATATATATGTGTGTGTCTGTGTGTGTGTATATATATATATATATATATATATATATATATATATTGTTATACTTGGGGAGGGTCATATTTGTGTAATATTGCCAGAATTAATAACAGAACACACTCACTGTTTGGTTGGTTTTCGCTTTTCGCTTCTGTGTCTTTTATATCGGTAATCTAATTTATTCGGACCTCAATGTTGCCATTGACTGACCAACGGTCAAAAATAATACAGATACAATATAGACACAAACACATATATATAGTTTATCAAAGTTCTTTCGTTGCACATCTACAACATCGTCAGTGGTGCTATTGTTTCCTCCCGTTGCATTGTATTTTCTACGCCATCTTTATTTAGTCTGTTTATATATTTATTTATTTGTTTATTTTATTTTGTCTTCTTTGCGCATGCGTTTGCGTGTGTGTATAGTGTTTTGTTTGATGTGTGTTCGTGATTGGGTGACTGTGTATTGGTTAATGTATTCTATCTTTACTAGTGTGTGTTTATATGTGTTTGTTGTTATTGTGCTTGTGTATGTATTTATTTATTTATTTATTTATCTATTTATTTATTTATTTATACTTCTCTTAGGTCAGTGTTGTTTGTCTGGGTGTTGTTGTTATTCCATTCATTCTTTCTGTTTAGCCTTGGCCTTCTAAGTTCTATTTCACTGGTCTCTCTGATTTGCCTATCTGCTGGGTCATTTCTATGTTTAGATATTATTCTAATTTCTATGTTGTGTATGTTACCGTCGTGTTGTTGTCTGGCATGTTCGTATAGTACTGAACCGTTTTTTCGTCCTTTTAGTTCCCACCAGTGTTGGTCTATCCTTTCACCTATGCTACGAGCTGTCTCGCCTATGAATGTTGTTGTAATGTTTCTGCAAGTACCCTCTGTACATCTTATGCTATAGACTACGTTTCTAGTTTTACAGTTTATCCGGGATTTTACCTTGCATATGATACATTTCCTATTAGTACAGTGGGTTTTCTTAAAAGCGTAGGTTTTGCTGATCAGGGATTTTATGGTGATTCCTGGCTTTTCTACCACCTTAATATTTAAGTGGGTCTTTGTCAGGACCTTTCTACACTGGTTAGCTAATTTCCCTCCAGGGGTAGCGTCCACAAACATGACACTCTGGTATCTCTGGTTGTCGTACCATGAGGTGGCTTTCCCTATCTTATGTCTAGCCCTATCTAATCTATTCCATGATTTGCTCCTGTATAATGGGCAAATTCCTTTCATGTCCAGTTCTATGAGGGTCTTTAACTTCTCCGTGGCTCCTTTGTATACTCTGACTCTGTCTCTTTGGTTGTAGCCAGAGAACTGCATGCGGTTGATGAAGTGTTGGGTGTGTCTTTCCATTTCTGTTGGGTCGCACATGCGGGACAGGTTCTTTATCACTCGTACCAAGTCTGCGATCAGAATATTAAACTTAGCACTACTGGGCATTGCTAAGTTTTTGAGTATCAGGTATTTGGAGGCCATGGGTTTAGCATAGTGTGAGTGGAGAATTTGGGCTCTCTCGTCTATAGTGTTAATGCAGAGTTCCGTGTCTAATACAGGTAGTCAATTGTTAGGGTGTTTGGAAGGGTAGTCGATAGTTACAGTTATACTCTGGTGTATGGAATTAGCTATCTGCTGGATACTTTCCATTGTGCTACGTTCTAAATCCAACTTGTTAGTGCTCTCTTGTGTGGATGTTCTTATAACTATATTGA
>OZ024743.1:296598253-296693253 GCA_964016885.1 Eledone cirrhosa
TGAAGATGTCGAGGAAGGGGAGTTGTTGATGGCTGTATTCCATCGTGAAGTTAATATTCGTGTTGAGCCCATTTATAAGGGTGTGAAATTCTTTAAGTTTTTCGATGTTTTCGTGCCATAGTCATCTAGATATCGCTTCCAGTTCCTTTCAATGGGTAAGTGGAGGGTGTTTCCAAATTTGTTTAGGACTTTAGTGTAGAGGGTGATTTCCAGGTATCCCATGACTAGGTTGGCATAAGTGGGGGCTGTTTTCGTTCCCATAGCGGTCCCAGATTTCTGCCTGTAGGGTTTGTTATTGAAAACGAAGTAATTGTTCTCCAAGATAAATTTGAGTCCCTTTATCACGAATTCTTTTTTGATGCGTTGTGGGAGTTCATTGTGGAAATTATCCAGCCAGAATTGGATAGCTTCTATTCCTAGGTTGTTGGGGATGTTGGAGTATAGGTTGACTACATCGAACGTCACTAGTAGGGTTTGTTCAGAAAGTGGCATATTAGGGAGGTGATTGAGCATATCTAGGTCGTCCCTTATATAGCTTTTGATGTGTTTGAGGAAGGGTTTGAGAAGGGTATCAATGAAGTTGCTAAGGCGGTGGGTTTCGCAAGCGGGGCCTGCTATTATAGGTCTTAATTTGAGATCATTGGGTGAGGGGACATTGATGACTATGTCTGTGGCTTCCTTGCATGCCTTACTTATTGATTCGCTTTTATGTACCGTAGAAAAGGCTGGATTTACTTGTGAAGTCTGTGATGAAGCTGAATTCCTTGTTAGTGAGTCCTTCTTTGTATTGGTTGATTAGAGTTTTTAGGTTTCTCATAATTTTCTGTTGATTGTAGTGTTCAGCCTTTTCGTAGCATGTTTCGTTTTCCAAAGTGGAGAGCGCTAAGTTGATATAGAATTCTGTCTCTATTAGGACTACTGTACTCCCTTTATCAGCCTCTTTAATTGTAATGGTTCTGTCGGTTTTTAATCTATTTAATTCTTCCCATTCTTTCTTGTTGAGGTTTGGCTTGTGTTTTTGTCTGTGCAAGGGAAGTTTGTGATGTGTTCACAGAATTCGTCCAGGATTTTATTTCTACCTTTTGGAGGGGTGTAATTGCTTCTATTTCTGGCTAATGATTCATCCTCATTGTACTGGTCGAATAGTTGATCACTAAGTCGTAACTTTCTACAGAAGTCTGTGATGTCTTCCTTCATTTCATAGTAGTTAGGACGTAGTGGGGTCGGTGTGAATTTAAGACCTTTGGAGGGTAAGTTGATAAGGTTGGGTGTTGGTTCTGCACTAGTAAGATTGATAATTTTTATTACTATCGGTTTCTCCTCCCTGTCTTGTGTTATTTTGTTTGCCTGTATCTGTGTGCTGTGTCTAAAAAATGGTTGGGGTAGAGGGGTTGTCTGCTGATGTTAAGTGGTCTCCTGTGTTTGTTATATTCCTTGTTGTTGTAAAATGTGGTTCGGGTTGGTGGTTGTAGATTGAATGGGGTGTTCCTGTACTGCATATATATATATATAAACAATGAGTTATTTAATTTGTTAATTATTCAACAAATTTAATTTATAACAGATTAGAAGCACTCTCACATACATATACATACTTTCACACACACACACACACATATGTATATATATATACCACATAGACCCACATTGTACTCTACTCCACTTTGTTAAGCCTACATAAGAAATCATTATTGAAAGGAGGCACAGTTTCTGTAACATTTATTTGTCGTTTAAAAAGTTTTACGTTAACTCATGATTTACATCATGACGTAATATTAAAACATGTTATTCTGTTACTAATTTATAATACCCCTGTTCTTATCAGAATTGATCAAGCAGGGAGTGCAATAAATTCACTATAAAATGTCTGGAAGGCTCCCATCCCAATATCTACGAAGTGCAAAATCTTCAAAGCTATAGTCAAAACCATCTTACTATATGGTTAAGAATCTTGAACTCTTAGTATCGCCCACTCAAGAAGACTTGATGGTTTCTACATCAAGTTGTTATGTTTGGTGTTCAACATTTCGTGACAAAGTCACTACTATGGTGATCTGCCACGAGTTTCATCGAATGTTCAATCCCGTCGTTTGGCTCTTAATGAACCTGCAGGGAAACTGCTTTTCTGGTCACCAGATGCAAATCGCCGAGTAGGACGTCCAAACATAACCATCAAGATTCTCACTGGACAGGATCTTCTTGCTGCGATGAAAAATCGGGAAGTCTGAAACAAGAAATTTGTGCATGCTTCATCTTCAAGGTAGAGATGACTCAAGAAGTTCCTACCTGGTGATATGTCTAGACGTGGCGCTTTCTTCATCTTCAAGGTAGAGATGTGTAAAGAAGAAGTTCCTATCTGGTGATATGTCTAGACGTGTCGCTTTCTTCATCTTCAAGGTAGAGATGTGTAAAGAAGAAGTTCCTATCTGGTGATATGTCTAGACGTGGCGCTCTCTTCATCTTCAAGGTAGAGATGTGTAAAGAAGAAGTTCCTATCTGGTGATATGTCTAGACGTGTCGCTTTCTTCATCTTCAAGGTAGAGATGTGTAAAGAAGAAGTTCCTATCTGGTGATATGTCTAGACGTGTCGCTTTCTTCATCTTCAAGGTAGAGATGAGTAAAGAAGAAGTTCCTATATGGTGATATGTCTAGACGTGTCGCTTTCTTCATCTTCAAGGTAGAGATGAGTAAAGAAGAAGTTCCTATCTGGTGATATGTCTAGACGTGTCGCTTTCTTCATCTTCAAGGTAGAGATGTGTAAAGAAGAAGTTCCTATCTGGTGATATGTCTAGACGTGTCGCTTTCTTCATCTTCAAGGTAGAGATGTGTAAAGAAGAAGTTCCTATCTGGTGATATGTCTAGACGTGGCGCTTTCTTCATCTTCAAGGTAGAGATGAGTAAAGAAGAAGTTCCTATCTGGTGATATGTCTAGACGTGTCGCTTTCTTCATCTTCAAGGTAGAGATGAGTAAAGAAGAAGTTCCTATCTGGTGATATGTCTAGACGTGGCGCTCTCTTCATCTCATCTCATGTACACAGCGTGCATTTACACCCCCACGCCTCTGTTTTACTATGTCTACAATGTTATCAATGGTGAATACATTTGCATATATTCATTAAAGGAAATTAAAAGCCTTCTTAGATCATGCCTG
Source organism: Eledone cirrhosa (assembly GCA_964016885.1). Taxonomy (NCBI): domain Eukaryota; kingdom Metazoa; phylum Mollusca; class Cephalopoda; order Octopoda; family Eledonidae; genus Eledone; species Eledone cirrhosa. Next base: position 296,601,405 of record OZ024743.1, read on the forward strand.
GCTATGGGGTATGCAACAATAACTGACTGACCATAGGTTTGCCTCTCCGAGGCATAAGTCTGGATGGGGTGTTTTGTGGAAGACCAGCAATCACCCATGCATGTCTCTCCTCTCTACAACACCGATGTCGTCCAAGAGAAAAGCAAAATCCGATACATGTTAGCACCAGTGTCGTCGCAATTCACTTTTTCCAGTTGGGTGGACTGAAGCAGCGTGTCTTACTCAATTACGTAACGCACCACCCGGTTCTGGAATCGAACTCACGAGCTTACAATCATGAGCCCATCACCATGAGCAATAAGCCACACACCTTCACATTTAATCATTAATCTAAAAAAAAAACATTATAACCCGATATCGATAAAATAAAGTATCAGTTCAAGGAGTTTGGATTGGTGGAATTGTCAGCGTTTTTGATGAATTGCATTCTGTGTACAAATCGTGCTCTGGGTTACTTGGGTGTCAGATTTAATCTATCGTTGGATTTAAAACCACCTCCCGACCATTGGATGTTCTTGGCGGAGTCTATTCTGTTGCAACCATTCAGAGTAGGTCTTTGATTTGAAGATGCCTTCCTACATTCTTCCCACTTGTTACGACGGTTCTAAAAAAAGGGAGTGATAGGCGCTGTGCTTCCATCAGTATCTGTACCATATGGGATGATGTTCTAATAAGAATACCAACCAAAAATGACTGTGCTGGAATTCTATTTCTTTTCTTTTCTCTTTTTTTTTTTTTTTTTTTTTTTCGTGAGAGAGGCTGAAATGTTCTTAGGATAGCCCATTTCCCAAATTTTTAGCACCCGCTTCATGGAGGGGGCATAGGGGGATTGGGCAGGGGTAGTACCCTTGATGGTTGACAGCTGCACCCTAACTGGTAGGGTGGTCAGTCATCACCGGCCCCCACCCATCCCCTAAATCTCTCACGTGTGGCTCCAAGCGCCATGCCCCGGCACACCGCTTCAGCTGGTGGACTGAACCACGTGAGGGGGTGGTGTTGACACGGCACCACTAGGCGTATGAGCTTCAACAAGGAAACTATGTGGTTAAAGCAGAAGGAAATCCTCCCCCGGCACCGGTCCAGGACTGAAGGCGTCCCACACCATATTCCGTGGCCATCGGTTTGCAGTTCTACCAGAGACTACTCCACTTACTGTCTCTTCATTAAATGTCAGTGGTTGGGCTTCAGGTTAGCGACCTGTTCCCGGAAAAACTCTCCTGCTACGAATACAATTCATAGTGCATCAGATTCAAATTCCAAGCAGTCAGGAGAACGGTTGTCTCTAACCGGAGATTGTGTGACGGGTGTCGGCGAAAGTCTCGATGAGGAAGCCGACATCCTGAGGACCAGAATTCTGTCTGCAAAAACAACCACACGTATTGGATATTGGAACATAAGAACTCTGTACCAACCATCCAAACTTGCGCAAGTTATCGGAGAAATGGAGGCCTACAAAATTAACATCCTGGGCCTCAGCGAGGTCCGCTGGACTGACTCTGGAAAGTTTGTCCATGAAAACGAGACTATCCTGTTCTCAGGCCGTCAGAACGGGGCCCACCGAGATGGAGTTGCAATCATCATTGACAGGGCTGCCAGTGGTGCCCTTAAGGAGTGGACTCCTATCAACGAACGCCTAATGACAGCAAGATTCACCACATCACATGCAAAGGTTACCATAGCTCAGTGCTATGCTCCAACCAACGAACATAACGACGATGACAAGGACGCTTTCTACCAGCAACTACAAGATATTGTCAACAAAACCCCACGTCATGACATCCTGATCATCATGGGAGACATGAACGCACAGATCGGGGGAAGCAGGGTTGGCTTTGAACATGTCCTTGGCCCCCATGCTATGGAAACCGCGCGTACAACGGGGACAGGTTTGTCCAGTTCTGTGCCATGAACAATATGAAAATCGGCTCGTCACTATTTGACCACAAGAACATCCACAAAGTCACATGGGCTTCGAACGACCACAGGACCAAGACGCAAATAGACCACATTGCAATTGGCCCAAGTTGGAGAGCTCCTTGCCTGCAGGACGTCCGAGTCTACCGAGGCGCAGATGTCTGCAGTGACCACTATCTGTCTGTTACCAAACTTAAAATCAGACTGAGGAAGCAGAAGAAGAAAGCACCCACTACAAGGCGTTTTGACACTACCAAGCTGAAGAACGGTGACACAGAAGCACAGTTCGAGACTGCTTTGAGGAACAGATTTGCTGTCCTTGAGGAGTCTGTACCAGGCTCGGTCAATTGGTGGGAGGAAATGAAGAAGACCATGGAAGCTGCAGGGGAAGAAATCCTGGGCTACAGGAAGTCCCTCAGAGAAGCTTGGGTCAGCGACAACACCTGGCAGTTGATTAATGAAAGGAAAGCCCTACACCAGCAGAGGCATTCCACTACCCCAGAGGCCATCAAAGTATATCAGCAGTATGTTGAGAAGGACAAGGAGCTGAAACGCAGCGCCCAAAAGGACAAACGAATGTGGCTTGAGAGTAAGGCAGAGGAGGCAGAAGCAGCTGCGGCACGCAATGACATGCGCTCTGTGTACCAAATTGCCAAGAAAATCACCGGCAGCTCTAGAGCTAACTCAGGCCCGGTGAACGCGAAAGATGGTACGCTGCTTTCCAATGGTGAAGAAAAGTTAGTCAGATGGGCTGAACATTTCAAGGAAGTCCTCAACAGACCGTAGCCACGTATGCCAGCAGACACTAAGGAACCTACTGGTTTGTTGCCTATCAGTACTGATGACTTCACCGAGAAGGAAGTCCGCATGGCCATCAAAACCCTTAAGAATAACAAGTCACCAGGTATGGATGGCATTTCTGCTGAAATGCTGTAGTCAGGAGGCGAAAGCATGGTCAAGTGGATGGGCCACCTATGTAATCTTGTGTGGAACACGGGTGAAGTCCCAGAAGACTGGAGAAACGGAGCGGTTGTCTGTATCCTCAAGAAGGGCAACCTTGCCGATTGTGACAACCGGAGGGGGGTGACACTTCTCTCCATACCAGGGAAGGTCTATTGTCTAGTGATCCTGAACCGCATGCGTGGCATGGTAGACCGGGAACTGCGAGAACAACAGGCAGGGTTCCGACCAAAATGTTCCTTTGCAGAGCAGATCTTTACGCTACGCCGCATCATTGAGAGGTACAACGAATTCCAGAGGCCCCTCGCTATTGGCTTCATCGATTTCTCCAAAGTGCTGCATACGGACAGAGAATGGTTACAGTGACTGGTTTGAGGTGGTTACTGGCGTGCGTCAAGGTTGCTCGCTCTCTCCAATTCTCTTTGCCATAGCCATTGACTGGGTACTAAGAAGAGCGTCTAAAGACCAGGGTATATCTTGGGTGGGAGAGCAAAAGTTGTCTGACCTGGACTTTGCGGACGATATTGCTGCACTTGCAGAGAGCACAGCTGACCTGCAAATCATTGTGAACGATATCAATGTCGAAGCAGGAAGCTTAGGTCTCAATATCAGTGCCAAGAAGACCAAATACATGTTATCTGGGACACACCCACCACCAACCAGTGTCTTCATTGAACAGGGGGAGGTGGAGATAGTGGACAACTTCACCTACCTAGGAAGCTCCATTAACAATGAGGGCACCACGGACAGTGAACTGCAATGTAGAATGGGAAAGGCTTCAGCAGCATTTAACCGGCTTGACAAGATCTGGAAGAGCAGGAAGTTCACCCTCAAAACAAAGATGAAATTCTACAACAGCAACGTGCTGTCCACACTCTTGTGCGGAAGTGAAACATGGCACCTTAAGACCAGCCAAGAGAAGAAGTTGGACGCATTCGATTCCAGATGTCTGCGAAAGATCCTGGGGATTAAATGGAGTGACCATGTAACAAACCAGGAAGTCAGGAACCGCACCAACCAGCAGCTAGTCTCTTCTACCATCTGCAAGCGACGCCTGGGCTGGTTTGGACACGCTTTGAGACTCCCCCCGGAGAGACTGGCGAACCAAGTACTTAAATGGAGCCCGCAGGGAAGCAGACGGAGAGGGCGACCCAATATGAACTGGCGCCAGACAGTTGAGAGGGACCTGCGAGCGACAAACAGACAATGGCGGGACGCTGTGCAACTGGCTGCTGACCGAACGCGGTGGAACACTATGATTGCCTCATGCGTCGCAAGACGCGGGAGCTTCTGAGTCTGAGTCTTCATGGTGCTGAAAGGTTTGGAGTGATTGGTTTAAACCGAGAACTTTTCAGCAACCCCTCGTACTTATGTTGACTACATTTACACACTGGTGGTACATTACCACCAAAGGTTTACCCAAATTCATACAGGCTTGATATACTTGCCAGTGTTAAAAAGAAAGTCAGCCATGAATTCTTGTGAAATACTGCCTCATAAAGCTAATATTAACATTTCATTGACAACGAGAAATACAACATTTATATACAACTGCCATAAAACTCAGAACTTAGTTAATCTAATTATAAATTCCAATTCTGCTAATAACCATTTTCACAATTATTTGTGTTATCAAGTGTTTAGTCAATTCTCATCGGGGGCAGGCCTCAGATGTGTGTGTATGTTTAATAAAATTAAGATGGCTTTTATACCCATAATTCTATTATATTATATTTAATTTCTGTGTTTTGTTGTCTCATGAGTGGATGCAAATATTTCACTAATATGATGGGGACATCAAGTATTTGTCTGTATGAGAACCACTAATCTTACACGCATTTGGCTAATGCAAGCTGAAAACAGAATAGTTAAAATATGCAATATTTTTTATATAGTTTAGTATTTAACTGTATATTTTGTTATCATATAACAAATATATAAGATTAACTAGAAATACATACATATAGTCAATTAATTATTGCTAGAAAATGTATAACTACACAATAATATACAATCAGAACGAAAAAAAAAAGATCAATTCAACACTAAGTGCATCAATCGGTCACAAACCACAAGGGTCATTGGCAAGCCAACACGCTCGCAGCATTACCATGAGTGCTGGCGAGGTTAGGAGGCTGAAATAACAAATCACCCTCACGGGCATCACCTGACACCTCGGTAGGACAAGCTGTATTTGTTTAGTTCTTAATTCCAATTACTAAGCTTTGTTTCATCTTTCTGTGATCTAGTGATTCATCAGGCAAGAACTTATCCTGGCTTCATGTGGCATAAAACGACAGAGTACAAGACTCCTCTTTGGATGTGACGCCTTCCCCCATACGTTTAACCCCCATCTTATACTAGTATCCAATTTCAGCTGAAATTAACTGACTTGCTCAAAGATGCAATGTGCTATCTGGGCAAGAAATCGAATCCACAATCATGTGACCAACACTTTCACAATGAGGCTATGCGCCTTCACAACATACATATATAAATAAATAGAATGAAATGCAAAAATACACTTGAAGACCAGACCGCTTTTCTCTTGTCCTATTTCCATATAATTTTGGGCTTCGTGACAGATCTAAGAGATCCTTATTAACTATCGATTAAGTGGAGATCAGTAAAATTACAAAAAGTCTGAATAGGTATGATGATTAATCGATATTACATTATTACAAATAAAATGAAATCTAAGACACAACCAACTGCATTGTTACACAAATAAGTCTAACAAAGAGAACCAACATCGTCAACAGTTCCAACACGGCTACAAAAAACACAACCACCATCATCAATACCACTACTACCATCACCAGTACCAACACCACTATAAAAGACACAATCACCATCACCAGTTCCAACACGACTACCAAAGATACGACCTCCATCACCAGTACTAATACCTAACACATCGCCATCACCACTATCAAAGACACAACCACCGTCACCAGTACCTACATGACTATAGCGATGATTTTGATGGTCGATGTGGGTAATTGATTGCGCTGTGGTGTTGATTCGTTTGTTGCGTGTGTAGCGACGTGGTTAGTCAGTCTGGTCACTACTTCTGATCAGATCCGAGAATAGCCCTTAGAAGGACTGTTATCGCATACGGTCTGATCAGATCTGAAGATAGCCCTTAAAAGAACTGTTGTCACATACGGTAAGGATGAACAAACGAAAGCACAAGTTGAAAGGACGAGCAAGGCGAGAGATGTAATTTCGATCACCTATTTATTTTCATAAATGAAGCGACGATACAGAGGTACAAGGCGTGTGTGAGTGACAAGCGTGGCAGAGGAGAGGAACAACGATACGCGAGTTGACTCTGCCAAAGTCGACTGGCGAAAGTGTTTGGAACCACTCTATTTATACAGAAATAATCGTTTGATGTTTAGCCGCTGCGTAGGCGTTTTATTCTGGTGCTTCTAAGGGTTGTTTGTTTCATGGTGAGGTAGCTAGCTTAGCAGATAGATGGAGCTGTATATTTCACAGATGTTATATCCGGTGGCTGTACACGTGTATGCTCACTTGTAGCTTGCTGTGTCGTGTGGTCACTGTTATGTGATGCAGTGTGACCAGAGCTAATATGTGTGCAGGTAAGTAAGTGTTCATTAAGATGATGACGATATGATAGTTCCTTAATCACGCAGAAAATGAATGTATATAAATGAACCACGATGACACCAAACCGCTATATTAATAATTTATTGATTATAACTCACGCCGAAGCTATACGAAAAATACACAAGAATTATGGACGTTATTTGTTTGTTTATAAAAGTAGAGTTAAAGACGTATTTACCAAGAAAACTTCATGAACTTCACTGGCTGGGTTGGGAGAGAGACCAAGAGATAACGATTGAGTGTAAGATAGGAAGGAGCCCTGCGAGTGGGGTGGCAGTGGATGTCACTAGCCATTGTCCGCGGGGCGCAGTTCCTTTACCACCGTGCCCTAGGCCCAATCATCACTACCCCTTCCCCCTCCTCATTCTTCTGTGACACTAGAGCCCTTGCCTTTCCGTTTTTTTTATATTTTCTTATTTTACATACCATTCTTTCTTCTCAATCTCATTTTTTTTCTTTTTCTATTAAATTGTTTTTACTATTATAAACATCAATTTACTTCTGTATTTCACTACTAAAACATAACCAACACTATCACTGCTTTATTAAAACCAATCTTTCTATCAAAGTGGCAATCCCTGCCGTCCTCACACCTCTTCTATCACCAATAGACCACCATCACCTCTACTAACAACAATGATTCACTGACTAGCGCAACCACTGCAGCTGCCCCACATCTACAATCAACCAACATACCATCATTACTGTTGTATTCCCAGGTCACGTGATTCATATGCAAATGTGTGAGCACGTGTAAATTGAACAAATCGAATTTAACAGTCCATACAACAATGAGGTTGTGAGTTCGATTCACAGTCTATACAACACCTCCCCACCGAAATTGATGCGACAAAAGAAGCATCAACAGCAAAGTCTCTCTGGGGGTTTACGAGTTCTCTTGGACCGTCTTCGATTGTCTCGTCCATACTCTGGAACGGGCAATAAGGTCTTGGGTCTGGTCTGTCTTGGAGTTAGTGGCACGCTTTCCGAGATCTCCATCGGGTGATCTGTTGCAAATTCAAAAACAGTGTCTACTGCATCACCAGGTTCATTGTCTTCCTCAGTAGTGTACCGCGGTTGCAGCTGTTCCCAGTGTCGTCTCCACACCGGGCCATGAGGTATGACCTTAACGTTGAAGCAGCGAGTACCCAATTACTTCTTAATGATTGCTGGTACCCATCGGGGATCTTTGTCTCGGCGAGGTCCGTAGTACAGTGCATACACAGGATCTCCAGCTTTGTACTGCCTGGTAACCTTAGCGACACCTGCCGAGTCCGGAGTCATCTGAGACTTATATGCTTCCTTAGACTGCTTGCCTTGAGCGATGTGTGCTGGCGAGGGCAGCAGAGAATCAATCCTTGTCCGTATCTGCCGGTGATTCAAAAGTTCACTCGGAGAGAATCCACTGGATGTCGGTGTTCTCCGGTACTGCATCAAGAACTCTTGAAGTGCTCGCTTCGGCGGAAGAGAAGTCTACCTCAGAGCTTGTTTGAAGGTCTGCACCAAACGTTCCGCTGCTCCGTTAGTAGCTGGGTGGTAAGGTGCCCCTGTCAGGTGCGTGATCCCACGTTCTTTGCACCAGCTCTGGAACTCCTCAGAAATAAAAGTTGGTGCGTTATCGGTGACTAGCGTGTGAGGAAATCCGAAGTGCGCAAAGTCTTCTTCAAGCAGATCTAAAGTGGCTCTGGAGGACGTGGATGATGTCGGATGAATGCATGGATACTTGGAATAAGCATCCGTGATCACCAACCAATTACTGCCCATGAAATTTATTGCGTGGTCCAGGTGTAAGCGGCTCCACGGCTTTTCAGGTAACATCCATGGGTGAACTGGAGACTTGGATGGCTGGTTTTGATGTTCACCACACGAATCACATTGTCGACTGGTTTTCTCTATAGCAGCATCGATACCAGGCCAATAAACAGCAGTTCTTGCCAATTGTTTCATGCGCTCCATGCCAAAGTGTCCGAGATGCAGAAGATTGAGGATCTTTGGCTGTTAGCTATGTGGAATCACAACTCTCGATCCATGGATAAGGCATCCGTGGCAGATACTGAGTGGATCCGATAACTTCCGGAACTTATTGACTTCGTCATTGATCTCAGTATTCTTTGGTGGCCAGCCTTCACGGACGTAGCGTATCACTGGATCTTTCCCTGACTCTTGACGGAGGACGTTAGAATCGATAGGTTGGACTTGAAGACAGAGCTTTGATGGCGCACACCATGTCCATGTCTTCACCATTTTCCTTCCTGTCAAAATCGATGTCATTACCAAATGGCAAGTGACTGAGGGCATCTGCATTGCCATGATCCGCTGTTTTCCGATATTCGATGGTGTAGTCAAACTGGTTCAGCCACAGGGCCCACCGTGCTAATCGGTTAGCAGCGAGAAGTGGCGTCCCTTTCCTCGGACTGAACAGTGATGTCAGTGGCTTGTGGTCAGTTACGAGTATAAACTGATGTCCGTACAGATACTGATAGAACTTCTGCAAGCCAAATATGATGGCCAGGGCTTCCTTTTGAATTTGGCCGTAGTTACGCTGTGCAGAAGTAAGAGTCTTGGACACATTGGATATTGGGCGCTCGCTTCCATCAGGATAGCGATGAAACAGGACTGCTCCAATACCAACTTTTGACGCGTCGCAAGCCAGTCCCAAAGTTTTGTTTGGATCGAAGTGTATCAGAACTCGATCCGATGAAAGCACATTTTTCAACTGATCGAAAGCTGACTGTTCTTCATCTCCCCACTTCCAAGTAGTCGTTTTTTTCGTAAAGCAATAGAGTGGCTCTGCCATGCTGGCCAGGTTTGGGATAAACTTTCCATAGAACTGAACTGAACCCAGGAAAGACTTCAAGCTTGAGACGTTCGTTGGAGGTGGCATCTTTAAAACGGGTTCGACCTTGGATCCCTTCGCCGACAAGATGTGTCCTAGGTATTCCACACTGGGTAGTGCAAACTGGCACTTGTCACGGCGACATCTGAGTCCTTTGTCGCACAGACGTGTGAGCAGACACTTTAGGTTGTTCAGGTGATCGTTTGCATCTTTCCCACTGACGAGCATGTCGTCCTGGAAGACGGCCACACCAGGTAGATCTTGAGTCAGGTTTTCCATGATCTCCTGAAAGTAACCAGATGCTGACTTGATTCCGAAAGGGAGTCGTTCCTGCAGGAGCACCCCACGGTGAGTGCTGAGTGCAAGCCTGCGTTGACTTTCTGGAGCCAACTTGATCTGATTATAGGCATCAGCAAGATCAATCTTTGTGTATCCGAATCCACCTCCTAGCTTCTGCATCAGTTCCTCTGGGAGTGGCATTGGATGACGATGATCTGCAAGTTGGTCATTAATTCCCACAGAGTAGTCACCACAAATCCGTAGTTTGGGCTTCAGGTTGCCTGAAGTATGTGCTTTACGAATCGGTGCCACTGGCGTTCTGTATTCGTTGAACTGTACTGGCTTCCAGATTCCTTTGGCGATGCCTTCTTCGTAACCTTTGGCCAGGTCATCATGAAGAGCAAACGGGACCGGGCGTGCCTTGTGAAAGACCGGTGTCGCGTCCGACTTGAACTTCACTTCCAGTTCGAAGTCATTAAGACATCCCAATTCTTGCTTGAAGAGATCTGGGAATTCATCACACATGTTGTGACAATCCCGTTGCATGGAAATATAGGGCTCATTTGAGGTCTTTGGATGCATCACTTCTGCACCCTCACTCTTGGCCTGGCTGTCTATGCTTTTCAATCCTAGAGCATTGTCCACGGAAATTCCCAGAGTCTGGATAGCGTTTCGTCCCAGCAAATTAAGATCAGGGATCTTGGTGACGATGTAGGGTATTGAATTCCGTTTACCGGTCGTTGGATCCTTGGTTTGGCCCATGAAAGTTCCCAGAACGGGCAGGTCGTGCTTGCTGGCAGATTCAAACCGATGTTTGACATCTTGCAGCTTCGGTTTTCCTAATTGTTTCCAAACTGACAAGGAAACAAAATTGCCTGTAGTAGCTGTGTCCAATTCCATTGTGAAAAGTCTGTTCTGGATTGTTATTGGCACATTCAAACTATGAGTATCGTGGGGAACTTCACCAAGGATCGCCTTGACTAGCTCAGATTTCGTGATTCTTTTCACGTAATTCTGTGAGCGATGATTACGTTGCTGATGTTTCTTTCTACACACCGCTTGCAAATGTCCCTTTTTGTCACAAAAATGACATTTGGCTTCTTTGAAGGGGCAGTCTGTCGCTTTGTGGGCCTTTCCACATCGGTAGCACATCTCCTGGTCTGTGGAATAAGACTGCTGATAGTTATTTCGAGGACCCTTGTTCTTGTTCTGCTGGACCTTGTAGACTTGCTTGGTTTTGGAACCGTAAACAGTTTCCTTTGCTGCGTCTTCGGTCCCGATGGCAACTTTGACAGCACGGGCGAAATCTAGTTCTGTATCCTTGATCTTGAAAATAGCCTTCAACACAGCTTCATTATTGACAGAACATATAAATCTCTGTCTTAGAGCTTCATCTTGTGGATTTGTGGTCGAAGGAAAATCACAGGTAGCTGCATCCTGACGTATACGTGCTGCCAGCTCCTGGAGAGTTTCGCCTGGCTTCCGTTGCATGTCACTCCAGAACTTGAAACGTTCTCTCACAATGAAAAGTTTTGGGTCGAACTGTTCTTTCATGAAATCAACAATTTCGTCCATTGTCAACTTGTTGATATTCTTAGGCGGATTTTGTTGAGCAACCAGATTTGCAAGTTGTTTGTAGATAGTAGCCGTCTGATTAGTCAGGAACACTTGTGCCATGCGTTGCTCGGGTACAGCGTTAGCAGCCACAAACGTGCAGAATCTTGACCAGTAATCAGGCCATAGTTCTGTTGTTGAATCAAAAGCAGCAAATGGTGGGATGAATGCTGTTGGTGTCGAAGCAACTGGCGACGCCAATAAACTCTGTTGTTCAGAATCTCGAGCACCAAACAGTTTTATCAGAGTGTCCATATCTTTCTTGTGTTGTTGCATTTGTTGTTCCATCTGTTCTCTAAACAACTTTATTAGCTCCGCTGTTTGTTGTTCCGCCATGTTTTTGTGATAAACAATTTCCCGGCAATGTAGGTAAATCCTATCGTCGACGCCAATAAACTCTGTTGTATTCCTCTCGGTACTCGCAGAGAAAACACAACGAGTTATATCAAATAATTTGTGTAATTTGCGAAACAACCAAAACGCCCCTCCTCGCAGTAGCAGAATAACATAAAGTAAGTCAGTCAGTCTGTGACTGCGTTTTTAATACCAACGCTGACTGACTGCCCAGGTCACGTGATTCATATGCAAATGTGTGAGCACGTGTAAATTGAACAAATCGAATTTAACAGTCCATACAACAATGAGGTTGTGAGTTCGATTCACAGTCCATACAACAATTACTACTACAGGTAAGTTTTAATCAGCAGTAGCAGAAACATAGCGTGATAGAAAGAGGTGGTCTTTATGAACCTATATACAAAAATGTGTATATATAAACATACACAAAACTCGCTGTGAGTATATTCAGTTGTGATCATAGCCCAGTGAAATTTGTATATGCTTAATATACATAGACGTTTTCCTTTTCGTTATGAGTTCAAATTCAATGGATTGGCAGTATAGGGAGAGAATCGGACAACATGCTTTGTGGCATAGAGTTACGGTTTATGTTCTGAGTTCAAATCCCGCCGAGAATAGCTTTGCCTATCATCCTCACGGGGTCGATAAATTAAAGTACCAGTGTCGTACTGAGGAACGATTTAATCGACTTTCCCTCCCACAAACCTGTTGGCCTTGTGCTTAAATCAGATACCATTGTGAGTTCACATCCCGCGAAATCAAACTCGGTTTTCATTAGTCCGAGTTCGATAAAATAAAGTACCAGTCAAGTACTGGGATCGATTTCATCGGCTTATCCTTTTTCCACATTGCTGACCTTCTGTTAAAATTAGAAATCATTATACATAAACATTTTCATTCTTTACCACGTTATGTTAGTGCTACTACTAATTACTACTAACGTGTCAATTCTATACTTTATATAAATGAGCTGTAGCAAGCTACTTTCCTTTGGCGCATTGATACTCTTTCCGTGCGCTGTTTGGCTGAGTTGAGCCAATCGCTATCAGCATAAGGATATCTCAACTTCCGCCCAAATGGAGAAATTCCCGCTTCTTTTAATAAATTAATTCTCTTGCAGCTTGACATTGCTAAGGTAAACAACCATTTGCTTTTCTCCGCAAACATCATACTAATGTGTAACTACAAAACATTGCCGCGGCCTGGCTTCTCACTTCAGCCACTGGACCGTGTCTTCTCTACAGATCTTAATTTGTGTGTTCATTTATTTTTGGCATGCTTACCAAACAAGCTTAATACAGCTCTTCTTACCTTAATAATAAATTCTGTTACAACGAACTACAAAATTGTCGTCAACATTATCTTATCTTATCTTCTAAATTGGTTACTATTACATGCTGCTATACTGATAACATAATACATCATCATCTTATGTTATAAACTGCTTCACTGGTGACTTCTATTGATACACAATACACAAATACAAATATTATCATTCTCATTTATATCTTATTAAATACTATTTTCAGAGCCATCATGAAAGTGATTCGTTTGCAAAATGTATGGTATGCTATGGTCCCATAACTCCTAGTGGAGTCGTAGGGGCGCGTAGTGACATACGACGTTTCTTGAGCATTTTAAGCTTGGCAGGACCCGTCCTGCTCCAGGTCTGAACACAGAAGATTTCTTCCAGAGAAGGAGAGAAAATGGGAGAGAAGGGAATAAGGAAGAATCGACTCCAGTACTAAACTGGTACATTTTTATCGACCTCGAAAATATGAAAGGCAAAGTTGACCTCCACGTGGTTTGTACACAAAGTGTCGGAACGGATACCGCAAAGCAATCTCTCTAACGTTCCAGCGACTCTAACAATTCGACGCCTAACAAAATCTCTAAGAGGTTAGAAACTGCAAAACTTCAATATATTATGTGTATATTATTAGTAAGTGAACATTACTGAGGAGTGACGAAAACCATGAAACACGAATATAATACTCTTACACTGATACTGAGGTAGCTGTGATATGATCACTGCTTAAAGCCCTCAGCGTGACATATGTATGGTTACGGCCCTTTATGGTCTGAGTTCAAATCTCGCCGAGGTTAACTTTGCCTTTCATCCTTACGGGGTCGATAAAAGAAAGTACCAGTAATACACTGGGATAATTTCTGGCCCTGTGCCAAAAGTAGAAACAATTATATATATATATATATATATATATATATATATATATATATATATATATATATATATATATATATATACACATATATATATGAATACCTATTGTTTGCTTGGAATAAATGAACCTTAAAAATCAGGAATGCCTCTCAGTGTGAATTTGTCTATAGGTACTTAGCTTGAATTTTTTTTCTACCTTTGTTACACTAAATATAGTTTTTAAAGAATTCCCTTTTTCTTTAAATCCATCAACCAATGACTTCCATCCATCCCAATCACCACCCTTTCCTACCACCAGAAAATGTATAAATACCACCATATTACTTGGAGAGTCGGCTTCCTGAGGATTTCTCTCGAATGGAACAGTTCTAGTCTTGTAGAAGCTATTTCTATATTAAATATTTATACCCTGCTATGTATTGAGTACCTTACTTACTGTAGTTACCCCCGGGATAAACACACACACACACACACACACACACACACACATATATATATATATATATATATATATATATATATATATATATATATATATATATATATATATATATATATATAGTAATAATAATAAAATTGAAGACTAAAATCCAAAGAGGGCTCGATAAGGAAAATATATATCAAATATATAAGAACCGTAGAGCAAATATTTATTAAAATAACAGATTAAAGTTTAAGCAAAGAATCGCTGCTTTCACCCTTAACGGGATCTTCTGAAACTAACAAAGTCAATCTGTAAACGCAGAACTGGATATTTCAAAAAACGTTGCAACCGGAGGAAGACAGGAAGACGATACTTCAGGAGTTTTAGGTATGTTTTCCTGCTTGGTACGGGTATGTTCTTTGTAGAAATATTCAGATGTTGTTTCTGCATGATGAATATAAGTCAGTAGAGTGCTCAACCGAAGGAGCCGAGCCCTCTTTGGATTTTAGTCTTCAATTTTATTATTATTACTACTTGGCTCCTTCGGTTGAGCACTCTACTGACTTATATTCATCCTGCAGAAACAACATCTGAATATTTCTACAAAGAACATACCCGTACCAAGCAGGAAAACATACCTAAAACTCCTGAAGTATCGTCTTCCTGTCTTCCTCCGGTTGCAACGTTTTTTGAAATATCCAGTTCTGCGTTTACAGATTGACTTTGTTAGTTTCAGAAGATCCCGTTAAGGGTGAAAGCAGCGATTCTTTGCTTAAACTTTAATCTGTTATTTTAATAAATATATATATATATATATATATATATATATATATATATATATATATATATAAAATAAAGTTAAATAAAAGTCAAATGATTAAAATTTAGCTTCGTTTATTACTGCTATATATATTTCAGTGACAGCCATCTTTGGCTGTGACCTCTTCAGGCAGTTTGAATTAGTATGGTATAGACAAGTTGTTTAGGTGTATGATATTGTCAATACTCTGATAGGCCCAGTTCCTTGCTGGGTTGTTAATTCACTGGGGAACTGGAGTCATATGGATATGGCTCCAGTTCCCCAGTGAATTAACAACCCAGCAAGGAACTGGGCATATCAGAGTATTGACAATATCATACACCTAAACAACTTGTCTATACCATACTAATTCAAACTGCCTGAAGAGGTCACAGCCAAAGATGGCTGTCACTGAAATATATATAGCAGTAATAAACGAAGCTAAATTTTAATCATTTGACTTTTATTTAACTTTATTTTACACTACTCCGGAGTAACCAAACCAACCTGCGCACTTCGTCGAGTGCTCCAGCCTGCATACTGAGGTGTTGGTATACAACCAACATAAACTCAAAAAATATATATATATATATATATATATGAATAAAGTTAGTCCTTCATCAGTGATCTTCCAACCATCATTGGTATTTCATTGCTTTAAAGACCATATACCTCCGGTTTGTGCGAGCAACGGCTAAAAAAAAGTCGTTGGGACACGTAAATAAAGGGGACACGAGTGTAAACAAACAAAAATCGTGAAGCAACGAAAAGTGAGGAAGAAGGAGTCAAGTCCCAAATTTCTATGAATTTAAATTCGGTGAAATCGTGAACAAGAGAGAATAAAGACCATCAAACCTGGTTGAAATGTGAGCAAGGAAGGAATTTCGCACAGGTCTAACGGGAGGAAGAAGGGGTCTAGTCTGTGATATATATATATATATATATATATATATATATATATATATATATATATATATATATATATATATATATATACTTTAAATCATATTTTATATCTAAGCTATACGTAACAAACCATAGCTCACTCAAGGGAGTCATTAGATAAAACAGACCCGCGTGTAGGTAATTTACTTGATATTTCATGAAGGAAAATGACCTGATACTGTTTGAAGAGTGTTTTTTCATTGATTTATTTCAGTGTCATATTAAAGAGGGTAGTAGCTAGTTAAGGTGAAATAATTCTGTTCAAATAAGAACTCGATTTATGGCACAGGGACCAATCTTAAAGTGTTTTTTAAATAGATGCTAACCTCAATTACCTGTCAGATATAGACAAATTTAAATCCGAATAACAATACCATATGCCACCACAAAATAAAAGTGCAATTAAATTTCCATTCTTTTTGCTGGTTTTTAGATAAATAAGCACCATAATAGACAAAAATCTAACTTTAAAGAAAAATCACTCTGCAAAACCTTTGCAGAGTTACTTCCCTTGATTAAAAAATATTTATAATTGTTTCTACTTTTGGAACAAGGCCCGTAATTAAACAGTGTATTACTGGTACTTTATTTTATCGAGCACGTGAGGATGAAAGGCAAAGTTAACTTCGGCAGGATTTGAACTCTAATCATAAAGGGCCGTAACTCTTTGCTGCAAAGCATGGCGTCAGACCCTCTACCTATACTGCCAATCCTTATTTATAATACATATTATTCATTGATATGTATTGTGTTAGATTCGGAATTTTGACAGAATCGTTAGTATCGACAGTGCCGACCGCCTTCCATGCCAGGGTGCTCTCAACGAGATCATAAAGCATGGCTTGGATGCTGCAGGCTTCCCCTCCCAGCTCGAGCCAGTGGGACTCGAACGAGGGGACGGCAAAAGACCAGTCGGCATAACCATCTTCCTGTACAGCGGTGGTAAACCCCTCATCTGGGATGCCACATGCAGCAACACTTTCTCCAGCGGCAACCTGGTGCAGACAGTGACTAATCCAGGCTCTGCTGCAATTCGGGCTGAGGGGGGGGGGGGGGGGTAAACTCTTCAAATATCAGTCGCTCTCCGACAGGTTTGTGGTCGGGCCTGTAGTAGTGGATACTCCTGGTGGTCCTACGCCACCTCCTTGCCGAGTTGGCTACCCGCAGCTGTGAGCCTCGCAAACAGCTGGAATGGCTCTTCCAGTGCGTCTCCCTCACCAGCTTCCAAGGAAACGCCTTCTCTAGTGTGTCCGCCGGTGCCGCCAGTGCGTGGACTCCCATTTGCTTATAATAGTGAGAGATAGGAAGAGCGAAAGAGACGGAGGCAGTGAGTGAAAGGAAGAGATAGGAAGAGCGAGAGAAACGGAGGCAGTGAGTGAAGGAGAGAGAACATCAACACTTATTTAGTTATTTATTCATTTGTATTTATCTGCATTGTTATATATATGTGTACATATATAATGTTGAACAGTGAAACAACAACTACAACGTCAACAATAACAAGATGCTTTGTGTTCAAATCTCGCCGAAGCCAAATTTATCTCTCATCGTTGCGAGATCGATAAAATAGAATACCAGACATGTACTCACGTCAACATTCCCGCCCCCTAAAGAACTTTTGACTTTGTGCCTAAATTAGTAACTCACTGTTCTTACCTAATTGTTCTCTGAATGTATTTTGTCTACCCGACTTGATATGTTCATTTGTCTGTCTATATATATATGTGTGTGTGTATGTGTGTGTGTGTGTGCGCGCGCGCACACGTGTGTGTGTGTGTGTGTGTGTGTGTGTGTGTGTGTGTGTGTGTGTGTGTGTGTGTGTGTGTGTGTGTGTGTGTGTGTGTGTGTGTGTGTGTGTGTGTGTGTGTGTGTTTATATATAATATGTAGATTCCTGAGTTGTGTCAGGGGTAACCTCAGTTTCAAAAGCTACTCAATTCAATGGTAGAGTATATGCATCTTTATTATATATATATGACTTCTACAGGACTAGTGCTCTTTCATTCATATGAAATTATCAGGAATGTCAGATAAGGTTGGTCAGTTCTGGCTATTCATAGATGTCTCAGTTGGTAGTTTAGTGTAGCAATGCGGGTGTCCTATCTAACACACCAAGTATCTAGTGCTGGATGGGGAGGAGAAACGGGAGAGAGGTCACTTGATTAATGAGGAGGGATGAGGATGAAGAAGGGAATGGGAGAAAAGAGGAAGAAGACGGGGAAGTAGAATAAAAGAAGGAAGAAGGAGACGAAGTAGGGAAAGAAGAATGCTAGTGGTATGTTAGAGGGGAGGGAGAAGCCAAGTTTCTTTTAGTAGGCAGAAAGGTGGATTCAAAAGAGAATCTTTTTAATATATGCATGACTAGTTTGGGAACTGGTGCAGTAATGTGCCAGCTTCAACATTCGGTCATAAAAAGTGAAGTAAAGGTAAAAGCCAAACTCGCTATCTTCAATTCGGATTTCGAGCCAACCCTTATCTATGTTCATGAATCTTGGGTAATGACCGAAAGAATACCATTGCGAATACAAGCGGTCGAAATTGGATTCCTTCGAAGGGTCTTTGGAGTAACGTTTTCGACAAGCCGGATCAACTGGAAACGATTGCTTCTGACAGGGCCCGCTGGAAGGCATGCTTGAGGACTCTGCTCCCACGACCCTCTCAGGAATATGTGGACGAAGAGGAAAATGTTGTTGAATTAGTATTTAATCAATGAACGATGATGTAATTAGATTTAGTCACTCGATGTCCATAATTAAAGATTTCATCGAACATAATGCATTCAAAGAATAGAACGAACTTAAACTAGAAAAAGAGTCATACAAAAAAAAGAAACCATATGAAAAGGCGTTGGAACCAATTACTGAACCAAATAAAACAAGCACACTGGAAAACCTTAAGGAGTGAAAAATGTAGTGGACACGTATGAACATTGGTGGAGGAAACAACACGTTACGAGGTGCACAAATGAAACATGGATTACAGGTTAAAATATAGTCTAGATAGATGAGAAACAAAACAATGATGTAGTTTATGGAACACCCAAATGATTTAGAAGTCGACCTTAAGTAGGAGCAATAACATTAAGAAAGATATGAACAAAACAACATCATTTTGTTTTGAAAATTTTGAAAGTACTTTTATAAGTATGAATTTTCACACGATTTTCGTAGTTTGTTTCAGTGGACTAGCGGTAGGTACAAGAGAGGATGAAGATCCTGGTCTTGGGTTCAATCCTGATCAAGAGGTAATCTATATCAGTTTTTATTTTACAACGCATAGAAAAAAAAACTGAAAAGGTTTATCGGGAACCCTAATACCGACCAGAATCGAACTTAACACCAGGCTTACTTCCGTCTATGATTCCTCCAACAAGGCCGCCAAGACAGCTACAAAGGTATACTTAAAATTAATAATTATAAAGCTACTTTCAAAATCAAAGTTAAAAAGATGTCGTTCATGGCTTTCCTAGAGCTATTGGTCATATTTAGGGTCGACTTGTCAATCTTCCGGCTCTTTAGTAACAACCTTATTATTCCTATGTGTGTTTAACTGTTAAATTTATTTAATTTGATTATTTTAACAAACAAATAATATATATATATATATATATATATATTATTTTTTTGTTAAAATAATCAAATTATATACACAATGGCGGACTGGCCATGTTGCCAGGTTGCCCAATGGCAAGTGGGCACCAGGGGGCCCACGGTAGCATTGCAGGGCCCACTGTAGTATTTTATGGGCCAATGCTTAGCTTTCAAAAAATACCTGTAGTCTAAGAGAAAGAATAACATGTTTTTTTTTTAATAAATAAAACAATTAAGCAAAGCATTTGGTCAACCAATTCCCCAGGGAATTAATAGAAACCCAAATATATGATAGTGCAAATAGCTGGAATCAGTGGCTGTACATTCTACTAAATCTAAAGCTTAGTGTATTCATTCATGTATGCAGACATACACATATAGACATATAGACACGCGCACACACAAGCATATATATATATATATATATATATATATATATATATATATATATATATATATATATATATATATATATATATATATATATCTAAGGCGGGTAAAATTCCCGAGATCCATGGACGAGTTCTCTCCAGCGGTCTCTGTCCCTCATTATCGCTGCCATATCCTGCATCTCCAACAGACCAGTGTCTGTCCTTAGGGCATCAACATATGTTAACCTTGGTCTTCTTCTTCTAGTGTGTCCATGTAGGGGCTCCCAAAGGAGCACTGAGTGCAATGTCAACTCTGGATGTCGGTGAGCATATATATATATATACACATCTATACATACACATATACATACATATATATATATATATATATATATATATATATATATATATATATATATATATATATATATATATATATATATATATATATATATCATAAAACATGTCTATAGAATCACCAGATAAAATATATACCGTTTCCTCTCCCAATTAGCATAATTAACCATATAAAAAAATCAATTAGATCAAGCTATAAGAATAAAGGCTCCTATGAAGAAATCTCCGACAAATAACCGAAAGCAGAGTATTTATCGAATATTTCGACAGCATGTATTAATCGACCAGATATACAGTCAACTAAACAGAATTAGGTGTAAAATAAACTAGAAGAAAAGTGTACATATTTAATTACCTCTACCATGGTTTCGTCCGCATTTTAAGACATCCGATAACATATCATATCTAGAGCTTCGGATTCTTCAGGAGTTAGCTCAAATTTAGACAATTAAGTTTCCAAAGTGATCGCGTATATATTTTATCTGGTGATTCTATAGACATGTTTTATGATATATAGCTCTGATTATTTGATTTAATTTATTAATTCTTCATTGAGCCACAAAGTGACCCGTTGCAAAACACATATATATCTATGACTTTATATATATATATATATATATATATATATATATATATATATATATATATATGTAAACCTTTATATGTAATAATCTCCCGTTAGGTTGAGATACAATTTGGCTGTATTTGGCTGCGCTTTCTAGCAAAAAGCCTACCAGCCGTAAGCAACTAATCACATCCTTTCTAACTTGACCGCTGCCACGTCACGATTCTTAGCCATTTTTTTATGTATTCTTGGCGCGATCACTGGAAAATTAATTATCTAAATTTGAGCTAACTCCTGATGAATCCGAAGCTCTAGATATCCTATGTTATCGGATGTCTTAAAATACGGACGAAACCATGGTAGAGGTAATTAAATATGTACACATTTCTTCTAGTTTATTTTACACGTAATTCTGTTTAGTTGACTGTATATCTGGTCGATTTATACATGCTGTCGAAATATTCGATAAATACTCCGTCGTAACCACCGCGAAGGGGCTGCTTTCGGTTATTTGTCGGAGATTTCTTCATAGGAGCCTTTATTCTTATAGCTTGATCTGATTGATTTTTTATATGGCTAATTATGCTAATTGGGAGAGGAAACGGTATATATTTTATCTGGTGATTATATAGACATGTTTTATGATATATAGCTCAGATTATTTGATTTAATTTATTAATTCTTCATTGAGCCACAAAGTGACCCGTTGCAAAACACATATATATCTATGACTTTATATATATATATATATGTAAACCTTTATATATATATATATATATATATGTACATACACACATACATATACATACATATACATATATAGACACACACACACACACACATATATATATATATATATATACATATATATATACACACACACACACACATATATATATATATATATATATATATATATATATATATATATATATATATATATATATATATATATATATATATATATATACGTTATTCCGGGTTGAATCGGAGGTAACCACAGTAAGTAAGGTACTCAATACATAGCAGAATATAAAAGTGTTAATATAGATGAGATTCTACAGGACTAGTTTCATTCTTTAGAAATCATTCTTTAGAAATCATCAGGAATCCCTGATATATATATATATATATATAAATTTTGAGTATATGTTGGTTGTTTACCGACACCTCAGTATGCAGATTGATGCACTCTACGAAGTATGCAGGTTGGTTTGTTTACTCCGGAGTAATGTAAAATAAAATAAGTAAGTCAAATATGTAAAATTTGGCTTCGTTTATTATAAATTATAGATAAACTGCTATATATATTTTGGTGACAGCCATGCTGTGACCTCTTTAGGCAGTCCGAGTTGGTGTGGAAAAGACAGGTACACATGCTGTGTTTCACTTTGTTAATACATCGATATGTCCAGCTCCTCGGTGTGTTGTTAGTCCTCCAAGGAACTGGAATCATATGGGCTAGAACAAACGAATTTCAGCATCATAGGACACGCTCATATCCCATTGGTCAGTTGTGAGACCACTCCTCGGTCAAAAGAAATTCTTCTGAGGCAGGTCAGCCTGTTATAATTGTTTTTTTTTTCAGAATGTTTAATTACAGCTGACCTCCTTCACTGTGTTGGTAGTGTTAGTGGTGTTAAGATGTCAGTTAGCAGGTCAACTTTAGTATGCTGCATTTATTGTCTGAAATATTTGTGTGTAGGCTGGCATCTATCCTACCACCATTTCATTTGGTGGGGGATGCCAAACAAATAAAGAATGCATGTGTGTTACAACCAATATCAAAAATTTTGAAAGATATAAATTTAAATAAAATAAAAAACCTGTGTCAGAATCGAGAAGTGTAAATATTTACAATTCTTATTCTAGCATATAGTATGGAGTATGTACGTGTGAGTGTCCGTCAGCGCGCACTGTTGCGCGTGCACACGTATAAACACAGGCTCGGTGCATTCACCTATTTATGTCCACACAGTCTAACAAAAGATGGGTGCGTTTTAAAAACAAATGAGGTAAAAGTGGAATGAAAAATACCATAAAACCTGTGTGTCAAAATCCAGAAGTGTAAAGGACTACAATTCTTATTTCAGCACTACCAACACAGTGAAGGAGGTCAGCTGTACTTAAACATTCTGACAAAAACAATTATAACAGGCTGATCTGCCTCAGAAGAGTTTCTTTTGACTGAGGAGTGAGTGGTCTCACAACTGACCAATGGGATACGAGCGTGTCCTATGACGCTGAAATTCGTTTGTTCTAACTAATGTGATTCCAGTTCCTCAGGAGCTGGACAAATCGATGTATTAACAGAGTGAAACACACTTCAACAACATGTTATATATATATAAATATATATATATATATATATGTAAAAGGTAAACAGAAATAACAACACAATCGGTACAGTATATGGAAGGTATATATTAGGTAAACGCTTGATATAGCAAGAAGGGGGTCTTAACGTTTCGGACGCTAGTCCTTCATCAGAAGAAAGAATGAGAAATAAAATAGATTGAGGGGACGGGAGGGTTGGAAATATATATATATATATATATAAGTATGCAAAAAGCTAACAGAAATAACAAAACAAACGACACAGTACAATGAATATATGAATAGATATAAATATAAAAAGCACTTCGTCTTTCTGAAATTGAGCGACTTATATAATTTCATCTAGCTTCAAAAAAAGAATGCAAGTTACTATTTTCAAAAGGAGCCTTAGCTGGTTTGAATACCAGCAACAAACGAGACCAGCCAACCAAACTTTGCGCTAGGTTGTGGAGGCAAAGGAAAGCGAGGAGGAACTAAAATGAATTGGCAGCAGAACACATTGTAAAATCTACGACTGTTGAACAAGGAATGTAAAGTTGTATCTACCCTGGCTGGATTGCTCAGAGTGCCTCATTCGTCTCGAGGCGTAGAAGATTCTAAGTAATTTTCAAGGGAAGTCACTCGTCAAAATGTTTTTTGGAGTTATCTCACGGGAGGAAAAAATTTACATCATTTAATAAGTGGAGTTACTTCCCCTAACAAAACAAAAAAAAAGGACCTTTGTAAAAATATTATACGAGTTGGAGAATATACTTCCTCTTGGTTATCAATATGTTCACGAAAGGCTATATTGCCAGCCCACCAAGAAAATATATTGTTGTGCTTTTTTGGGGGCTTTTTTTGTTGAATAAAACCTAGTAAGGAAAATTGGGTGGACAAAAACGGAGAGTATTCATTGCGTCCTTTAATGTGTGTAAATGTAAACATATCTGAGAAGCCTTCCTCATATGTATGCTCCTATAGATTTTGTTAAACTATATACATAATAAGGTTGACAAACAAATCACAATTTGTAATTTGTTGGACTAGTATTTAATGAGCAACAAACTTTGACATACGTAAAAAAAAGATAGAACTACCGCTGGAGTCCATACATATTGCAAAGCCCACTGGGAAACTTTTCTGATGCACAGTTAAATACCAAGTCCACAGTAAATGAACACAGTTAAAAGTTCGTCTTTTATAATCCTGCTCAACACTTTGTATTTGACACAGTCTGAACTTGTTAAGTGTAAAAGCATCGGAATGTGATCCTCAAATCCTTTCCTGGTTTGACTTTGTACTGTTTTTTCTCAGCTTCTGCACATTGCTGGAATGTTCTGGCATTATTTTTGAGGAAGAGTTACATTATGCTAAAATGTCTATCTCACATGAGATGATCAGAACATTTAGATGCTCTAACTGCTTTTTATGGACATTCAAGCTGCCTTGGATGCCTTTGCAGTTGATGCTGGTGAGAAGAGGCATATAGATGGAAGGCAGAAGGTCGGAGTAATAAAATGGGTGAGCCAGAGACTAACTTTTTGACAATTATTTTTAGAAACTATGAACAAAATAAGTAAAATCTTGGTAGTCACCAGATATGGACATACCACATGTCTCTAAAAGCCTAGTGCGGATGCAGCTGGGTTACATCGAAAAGAAATGTGTTTGCAATCATAAGATTCAAACTGAAACTGTGTGGGAGCCCAATGGATGGGCTATACTTGTAATTCAAAGGGCCAGCCTTGTCACACAATGTGCTATACTGAATCTCCCTGAAAACTACATAAAGGGTGCACGTGTTTAGGAAATGCTCAGCCACTTGTACATTAATTTTACATGTAGATTGTTCCTTTGATCAAAATGTTAGAACACTCATGATCAAAACTGATGATTATGAAATGAAGGCCAAAAGCAGATGTACAGAAAGTGACATATATGTCTTACTATATATGATGGTTCAGGAGAACTTCTTTTTCTGCTGCTGCTGCTACTACTACTGCTACTGCTGCATCTCCCCCTATGCACAGTCTCACATTCTATCTAGTGCTCAGGGGAAGTTGTCATACTTTGCCACAACTGAAGGGTCCACACAACCCTTTGTTTGGCAGGTTTTCTACAGCTGAATGCCCTTCCTATCACCTCATTTCAGATAAGTTCATAAGTGTGTTCCCAAATGTTAAAATCGCACTTCAAATATTTAAGTACATAATGTGGCAGTGTCTAATTGTACAAAGAAGCTTTCATTTTCCCAGTTAAATCTTACAAAGAATTATCTTCACAACACATTGAGACTGTATCAGTTGAATATGCTTTCCTTAACATTATTGAAAGTGATATTCTCAACAACATAAACTTTCAACCGATGGTGAAGTAATTTTCTGCAGTTAAAAACTTCAAATTTCCTAGCTAAAATACTTAATTATAACACGATGAAGTGAGAGGATTAGAGGTACCAGAACATTGCTTTGGCTGAGACCTCAAAAATATATATTACAGCCACACCACCTATCCATTAATGCCTTTAACAGAGCCCATTCTCTTGCATGCATTCAGGCCAGGTCTCTGATTTGGAGGTACCTTCCTCTTTCTTTCCCTCCCACCTTGGGTGAATGAATGGCATGATTCAGAGAAAAGGCAAAGCCATTACATCTATGAGGGACAGCCAGAGGCAAGGCTTGCATTTGCCAAGAGAGCCAGCAAGGTTAAACTGAAAATCATTAATGGGTTCCCATACCACTTGTAGCTCATCATCATCATCACCGTTTTACGTCCACGCTAGTATGGGTTAGACGGGTTGTTCTGTTGTGAGAAGTAGCCGGTCGGCTGACCATGCCTTGCTTATACGGGAACTGATTCTGGCTTGATTTCTACAGCTGGATGCCCTTCCTAACACCAACCTCATTTACAGTCAGTGCTGGGTGCTTTTTTCCGTGGCACCTACGTCCACTTTACAGTGTGGACTGGGTGCTTTTTTGCTGTGGCACCTCCACAACGACTTTGCAGTGGGAGGGTGTGGGGGCATATTGTCTATAAGCTCAATCAACAACAAAGCAGATGAAGAACATCAACACATTTAAAACCTCATGTATGAGAATATTGCAGGGTATTAAATGCTTTGATCCCATATCAAATATTGATTTATCTAAAGAGACAGAAACATCACCCCTCTTTCTACATAGTCATTTTCTGTCAGATTCTTGCTCAGATTCTTGGGTAACTTATTGCGACTCCTAGAAACCAATTATATATGTGCAAATACATAATATACATCCTATGACATGGTATTAAGAAGCCAGGTCAGCAGAAGTTACAATATCTAAAGCAAGCCTTCCAAAATCCAATGTCACATAAAAATTCAAGGGGTCACGAATAAAATGAAGAATTTTTATTATTTTACATTCCAGCTTTAGGATGATTATTTGCTGGTTATTGCAATTTTTCTGGCAAGAAATAAAACTGTGATTGTGCATTTAAAAACAAATTCCCAAATTTCAAATTTAATAACAATGCCAAAAAATTATGTTATATTAAAATAATGGTTTCTGATTTAGGCACAAGTTCAACAATTTGTGGGGAAGAGAAAGTCTATTAAATCGACCTCAGTGCCTTACTGATACTTTATTTTACTGATCCCATAAAGGCAGAGTTAACCTTGGCAGGATTTAAACTCAGAACATAAACAGGCATAACTATGCCATGAAGCATGTTGTCCGATACTCTACCAATACTTCCAACCCACCACCCTTGTTATATTAAAATGACACAACGTCCTCTTACTAAATGCCGAGGTCATGACAGATTTCTTTTAGGGAAATGGAGTCATAATTTAAAGAATTTGGCAAGGCCTTATCTAGAACACGCCCAGGTGACCAAAACTGGCTGATGGGACAAGAGTATATCATCATGTTGACCCAGTATTGTTTCAGGTGAACAACAACTGTAGCTGTCTGTGCATCTGCCACAAGATGATGGTGTAGTATGAAAGATATCTATATCTTTATTTTATTCAGCACATTCTCTACATTCACAGAATATAGTTGAGTCATAGGTGAAGAATTGGCAGAGTCATTAAACATCAAATAGAATGCTTTGTGGTATTCGTTTTGGCTCTCTGCTCTCTGTGTTCAAATACCACCAATATCAACTTTGCTTTTCATCTATTCAAGGTTGATAAAAAAAGTACCAGTCTAGTACTGGGATCAATTCTTACTCTATATCTTTTTCTCACTTCCATTCTCTCATACTCTATCCTTATCTGGAAGAAATTTGTTGTAATCAGACCTGGAGAGGAGATAGACTCTGCCAGGTTTTAAAATGCCTTAAGAAAAGCTGTATGTCAATATGGGGCCCTTACACCTCTACAACTAAATATGAAATTTTTTATCCAAGAAGTATCATAATCTTTTCCATCTCCAAGGGTAATTTGCCTAATTTTCTTACCTATTATTTACACTGATCAAATATTATTATTAGGATGATTTGGCACTAGAGCATCAGACACCATGCTTTGCAGCATAGAGTTATGACCCTTTACGTTCTGAGTTGGAATCTCGCCAAAGTTAACTTTGCCTTTCGTCCTTACAGGATCGATAAAATAAAGCACCAGTAATACACTAGGGTAATTGCTGGCCTTGTACCAAAAGTAGAAACAATTATTAGTATGATATGTTTTATGATGCACACATTCCAACTTAATGTTACTGACTTGATACAGATGATAGGTAAAATTAAGCCTAGGATTTGAACTCGGAGCATACAAGAGCAAAACCAATCCCTGTAAAGTATGTTGTTGTTATGGAGCACACCTTGCATGTTTAGCCAGCCCTCTTATGAGGATGCAACTCACAGAGTCAGAACAGATGCCATAAAGTATTGAGTTTGACCCTCTAACAATTCTGCTGACACTCTTCCCTGAACTAGTACTTTGTTTATCAAACACAAAAGGATGAATAGCAAAGTTGACTTCAGCAGGATTTGAACTGAGGATGCAGAAAGCCAAAATGGATACTGAGTGATATTTAACCCAATGCTTTAGTGTGTCTGCCAATTTACCACCTGAACATATTGTAAATTTTATTTACATAAATTATCAAAATATTAATACTGTAAAGTGGTTGTGTTGGTGATATGACAAAAAGCACCCAGGGTACCCTGCAATGTGGTCATGTTGGTGTCATGACAAAAAAGTGCCCAGTCCATGCTGTTAAGTGGTCAATTTAATGCCATGATAAAAAGCACCCAATTCATTCTGTAAATATGGCTGGCGTTAGGGCATCCAGCCATAGAAACCAAGCTAGAAACAGTTCTGTGTGAGCAAGACACGGTCATTGGATCTGTCTTGTCTCACAACGGGACAACTTGCATGGAAAAATGGACGTTAAATGGTGATGATGATAACAATTTACTGACATAATGTAATCAGAGGAAAAAAAAAGGAAGAAAATATATATCAACGAAAAAAAGTGGGAAAAGACACACACACTTAATTACATACCACAACAGGAATTGTTGGAGTTTCCATCTAATATTTGACATAAGCCAAGGCACTCACAAGGCTAAGGCACTAGAATAACCAATCATCCTTGTAAATGATACATCGATAATGTGAGCCACCAATAGTGACAAGAACCTCATTGTCAGTAGCTTAACTTTCTCAAGTGGAATGAATGACACAAACTGAAAACAATAGTTTACTGACAATTACTTGTATTTTAGAATTTGATTCCATTTGACTACACATACAGTGAACTTCCCCTTCACTGCAACATCTAAAATGTGAGAAGGTGCAAAAAAGTGATTAAATGTGGTGTTACAAATGAAGCATCTACCTCTAAACCAGGAGCAAAGATTAAAAGGATCTGGCCTTTTCTCATCAGCCATTGAGAATCCAGCTGACTACAAAACTGGGAGGATATTGATTCTGCCAGGGCATGCTTAATTATTATCATTATGATAAATAAAATCCCGCCGAGGTTGACTTTGCCTTTCATCCTTACGGGGTCGATAAAATAAAGTACCAGTAATGCACTGGGTAATTGCTGGCCTTGTGCCTAAAGTAGAAACAATTATGATAAATGAAGGCGGTGGATTGACAGTATCAGTAGAGGGTCGGACGCCATGCTTTGATGCAAAGAGTTACGTCCTTTTACGATCTGAGTTCAAATCCCGCCGAGGTTAACTTTGCCTTTCATCCTTACGGGGTCGATAAAATAAAGTACCAGTAATGTACTGAGTAATTGCTGGCCTTGTGCCAAAAGTAGAAACAATTATGATAAATGAAACAGCCTACATTTAGACTGCAAGATCCATAGAGTAGAGAAGCATGTCACACCAACATTTAAATCCCCCACAAACATCAGCTCTGACTCTGAACATGATGGAGATGTGGAGCTCATCCAGGCTGAATAGGCCACCAGTCCCCTTTGAATTTTGCACTCGCAGAAAATAAGTAGCTCCTTGAGTATAGGTTGAAATTATCAAAAATAGAGAAAAAAATATCTCTTGAACATAATGTGTCTCTGCTTCAATTTATTCTACTCCACACCTGGAACTGACAAACCCAGGTACAATAGTAGACCTTAATACACCTCCTTATTGGAGTTAGTCCATGCAGGAAAAATGTTATTAACTTCAGCATATTTTCTACATCTGCTGCTCCACTGCCTTCCCAAACATAATCATATCTTTAGTCTTGTCAGGTTGACTCAATAACTAACAATGAAATCAATAAGTGGGTCATTTTCCACCTCAAATACCTTGAAAATTAATCCACAGCTAATTAATCTAGAACTGAGTCTATATTTAACAGCTGCTATTCAAAGACAAAATTACAAGGTTATATTTTACTCAACATTTTCTATAAATATTCACAACAATATAAGTGAAATATAGATTTATAATTAGATTGAAGTGATCACTTTGAAGAATTAAACTTCTTCTCTACAAAATAAATTCAGCCAACCATATTTATATCATATAATGTGTTGGAATGATGGATGGATGGATAGATGGTTCCATAACACCTGAGGGAGTCATAGGGTGTTGTATTAACATACAGCATTTCTAGGGCATTTTTAAACCTGGCGAAGCCCATCTCATCTCCATGTCTGAATACAGCAGATTTCATCCAGAGAAGAATAGAGAGTGAGAGAATGGAAGTAAGAAAGAGATATAGAGGAAGAATCAACCCCAGTACTTGACTGGTACATTTTTATTGACCATGAATGGATGAAAGCCAAAGTTGATTTTGGTGGGATTTGAACTCAGAGAGCAAGGAGCTAGAACAAATATAGCAAAGCATTCTATCCAACATTTTAATAACTATGCCAATTCCCTGCCTATTGGAATGATATCTGGTGATAGAATATAAAATATAAAATATACATATTCTTTAGGTTGATGTCACTGTATACCACACAATTAGTCAGAGGACTTTTTCATAGAAAAGCAAATTGGTTAAACACCCAATTAACCAAAAATACATTAGTCAACATCAAAAAACATTTGTCGAAAAATGTCTAGAAAAACAGAAATACATCTAAACTTAATGATGATAGTTTTTTTTAAAGAACTTATTTCAATATTGAACTAATAAGGATAAATTATTTTTTCAATATATATTTTCAATTTATTTTCAGGCTATTAAATTTGGTGTTTTTTTTTTAATAAGAAAATATATGTAAACAGAAATACATCGAAACTTAATTGTGTGTGTGTGTGTTTGTGTGTGTGTGTGTGAGTGTGCATGTGTGTGTGTGTTACATGTAACATAAAACATAGAATAAACACTTGAATATCTTAATTTCTTTTCTGGTAATCATCATCATTTTACGTCCGCTTTTCCCTGGTTGCAAGGGTTATCAATAATAATGCTCACTAAACTAGATACTCAACCACAAACTTTATGGATGGAATACAGACTCCAACTATGAGTTAAATTGCCTCACCAACCCACAATTGACTGAGTGTGGTGAGTATAGCTACACCACTGACATGACTAAAACCAACCGGAAAGTAGTAGAGATCAACCAATGAGGGGTTCCTCCAACAGAGTGAGAAGGTCCAGGATTGGATTGGATGGACAGTTTTGGAAGTATAGAACAAAGAAGCGAATATTTTTGTTTTTTGTATTCGTCTTGCAAAATTCCTCATTATAGTGTATCCAGTTAAGAACAAGTACAGTGTCCTTATATGTCATAAGAGGTGACTAAAAGGGTTTCTACAAGGAAAGCTATCCAACCATAAAACATTGCCTCAAACAGGACTTTATGAACGATATACAGCTTGTTATGAGGCCTGCAATGCCAACCTCCTAATTTAGCAAGGAAGACAGCTTTAAAGTACTTGTTTGCAAAATCTGTCATGTGAAATTGAGGGTTGAAACATATTGCTGTACTTTTGGAGGGTTATACTGGTTGTTTTCACTTCAGATTTATTACCTAATTAAATAATTAGTTAATTCATCATTTCATTGGTCTCTGGGAAGATGGAATAAGTGCTGGAGAAGGGGAAGTGCATGAGGGACACATTAACATCAATGAAGTCACAGGCTGTGATTAAAGGATTTTGACAAAATGATTTATCAATAGATTGCAGCCAGTGTATATATTTATTAATAATATGACCCTCCCAAAGTACAATAAAGACATGAATAATTCTGATAGTTGAGGCGTGGGAACATTTTTTGTGAGAAATATATGACTACTGTCATAGTTCTCAATCGCTGTAGAATAAAGTACTTGCCCTTATTTGTCTCCACTCCTACTTCACAGTTCAGTGGCAACCAGTTATTGTTTACACAACCTTCTCTGACTAAGCCGTATCCTGTATATTTTTATCAAGACTGTGTACCCCATTCACTTTTTTTTTCAGTCCAAATCAAATGTTTGATATTTCTTTAAAATACAGAATTTATTAAGTTAGAACACAGAGTATCCCCATACTTTTTGTTCTAACTTAATAAATTTGATGTCTCTATACAAAAGCCTGAGTATTTGTGTTCGGATAAATGGTGCTAAATCGAAACAGTTCAATGTGGATGTAGGACTCCGCTAAGGGTGTGTACTGTCACCTCTCAGGATTGACATGTGCAGCCGGGTTGGAAGTGGTATCATGACTAGCAGATGTAAAATCAGTCGGCTGGAATTTGCAGATGACATGGTGTTACTTAACTCGAGGGAAGATGATCTTCGACTTGCACTTGATAGGTTTAATGCAGTTTGCTGCTTGGCTGGAATGAAAATCAGTGCTGCGAAAACTGAGACACTCATCCTCTCAAGGAAATCTGTGCAGTGCATTCTACATGTGAATGGAGTTCCACTGAAGTAGGTAGAAAAGTTCAAGTATCGCAGGGCCGTGTTCACAAGTGATGGAGGGCAAGAGGCTGGTATAAGTACAAGAATTGCAGGAGCTGGTGCAGCAATGCACCAGCTTCAACATTCACTAATCAGAAGAAGAAAGGTAGGTATAAAAACTAAACTCGCTATCTTCAATTCAGTATTCATACCAACCCTTATCTATGGTTATGAATCTTGGGTAAAAGAATACAATCACGACTACAAGCGACCGGAATGGGGTTCCTCTGAAGGATCTTTGGAGTAATGTTACTCGATAGAGTGCATAACTCGGAGATCAGAGTCACTCCAGGTAGAGCCACTACTTCTCCAAATTGAGAGATCACAGCTCCGATACTATGGACATGTGGTTAGAATGTCTCAGGGAAGAATCATTGGGCAGATTTTACAGGCAAAACCAACCAGCAGGAGACCCAGAGCAAGATGGTGGGATAACATCCATGAGCTTGGCTGGTCTCGCTTAGGGATCCAGCCAGATCAGTTGGAGATAGTTGCTTCTGACAGGACCTGCTGGAAGGAGTGTTTGAAGACTCTGCCCTCACGATCCTGTCAGGAATAATTTCAAAGAGAAAAAAAAGCACTCTAAGCTCTCTATTAAATAATATACCTCCACTACAATGTCTTATGGAAAAGATAGCAGTAATATCTGCTGTATCAACCATTGTACATCACAGGGCTCCTTCTTCAAGCATGATACTTTCATTCTGATTTGGCAGAGGAAAGAATCAGTGTGAGGAAATTGTTTGTGATCCAATCCAATCCAAGGCCTTCTTCCCCCCGTTGGAGGAATCCCTTCCTGGTTGACCTTTCTGTTTGGTTTTGGTCATGTCAGGTGAGGCTATTTAACCCAAGGCTGGCCATTGACTGAGGAATTCAACCACCCTTTTAAGAGCTCTTGTTTTTTGTGCTGTGGGGTTCCACTTACCCTCCTCACCAGACCAGAGTCAGGAGGGGGAGCCGCTTTAGTCACCAACCACTTGCCCATCATATGACAGGTAATTTGGGGAGATTACTTTTGCCACTGTGAGTGACATTAGGTAAAACAATTATGATTTTAAGTTTTTCAATCAGTCACAAAATCCTTGCTCTCGTTGTTTAGCTCCAGATAATCTCAAAGATTGATTGTCACAGCATTACAGCTGTGACTGTCCTGTTGTTTTGATTTTTCAGAAATAGTATATCTATGACCTCATTATTCAATGTACACAGGTTAGCTGTAAAGTCCATAGGCTGACTATGAAGGATTAATGCTACAGCTGTGAAATCTTGCATGCATTAATTTCAACACTTCTTATTAATAATCGCATTGTTTCTTTCCAACGACTATGTTGAAAAATAAACCTCATTTGGTCATTCCATGAGAATATCTTGGTCAGCCTATGAACCTTTCAACCAACACTTGTATCTTTCCCCTTCCCCTTTAAAACTTGTAAGGTGTGGTATGAGGGAAGTTTGGTTGCTGTTTCTAGCAGACCAAGTGGCTATATAGAGGTTCTCTTGTTATCTCAAATTATTTTATTTGACTAGGTAAAAACAGCAGCAAATTAATAATTTAAAACATTGGAAGTTGCCAATACTATTTAATAGAATAATAATTTCTAACATAACCAAATATCTGACATAACCAAATAACTGAAATACGATAATTTGTCAGTAAAATATATTTTTCCATTTGTAACATTTGAGATGATAGGGGGAGCTAGGCTGTTGACAATGGGATCTTTGTCATTGTTGGCCGCTTGGATTATTGAAGTATCAGGTGATTCTTGAGGGTGTTTGCCTGTTTGAGCACCTCAGCCTGGCTATCCCTTGGGGTAATCCTGTGATCATTTTGGATTGTCTCAACATTTTTTTATAGAGGAACACCAGCATTTCCTGTGCCAGTGTGCAATTGAGTGTGCATGTCTTTTTTTTCTGGTTCATTTTTATTGAATTGTTGCTTTTGTAAAACATATCCACACCGACAATAATAAACTCTTTGCAATATATCAGAATTTATCACTAAAGATGAAAGAAGCTACATAGACATTAATGAAGTAGATATGTCACCAAACCAAATCTCTACTCACTGTTATCAGAGTGGAGTTAGTTACCTGCAAGTGCAATCCCCACGGGGTGGAGTGACAGTTGCAGTATATCTCCCTCACCATCCTCCAGGACAATATCTTCTGCATCCTGTCTGCCAGGACCATGAGGCTGACAGAATTTAAACCTGCATTGGTAGGTTTGAAGACAATTCCACCAATATTGTTTTTCCCAATTTTCATTTTTTTCAATCAGTATCAAAACAATAGAAAGAGCATTATATCTTTAGGCCAATATATCAAACGTCATATTTTGGGCTGTGTTATTGACTTGGATATATCACCTTGCAATGTCGTTCTTTTTACCCTTTCATTAATGAACTTCTAATATGCTTCTATTTATTTTTGAAATAACCAAAAAATTTGAAGGAATTTAATAAAATAGAAATTTTTCATAATTAAACTGATATTTAAAACAATACTTAAGTAACATTTCTAAAATAAAATTATGATGAATTGTTTTAACCCTTCAGCATTTACATTACTCTTTATATACTATTATATTTTTTGGTAATTATTTCATATAATATCAAATCTGAGATTTTGATGATATTTATTTTGAGAACAATACCTTAACATCAGTATGAGTGGCTGGTTACAGCTGATTTGAACAGAAAGTGGTGAGAGAATTTTGGCCGGATATGGCTGGTTTAAATGCTAAAGGGTTAAAATAACTATAAACATTTTGAAATGAACAGTTTTGTATCAGAAATCAAGAGTAGTTTCAGGTCGTTTGTTATAAAAAGAGTTAACTAAAAAAAAAATGAAGAAACCAAAAAAAGTAACAAAAGGGGTAAAAGAAATTTTTCACACCGGAAATGTTAGAACATTATTTTATTCACAAAACCTTTTATGTCTGCAATCTTGCTGATGTCTTCTTGAACAGCTTGGAACATTAAGATATCACAGTTTAATAATATACACTCAGCCAGTCATGTATTGATGTACAGAAAGATGCAATGTTTTCCACTGTTTGATTTCAGATCAATTCTATGGAATAGATCTTCCAATAGTGATTGATTGGTGTCCATCTATAAAACTGATGTATTTTGCTTGAATCACCATTTTATCTTCAAAGATATCACTGATAAGTGAGGCCTTTTTTAGAAATCAGTCTTTCTTTAATATTGAAAAAAAAAGCACATGAAATATATATATGTATTTATTGAATATTCAAACATTTTTTTTTGTACCTTTCAACTTGGCAACCACATTCAGAGAGGGGGCTGGGCAAGAGAATATATAATATACATTCACACACACACACACACACATATATCATTGCCATTTTACATCAGTTTTCTATGCTTGCTTGCATGGATATATATATATATATATATATATTCACATATACAGATACACACACATATATATATATATATATATATACAAATACACACACACACACACATATATATATACAAATACACACACACATATATATATACAAATACACACACACATATATATATACAAATACACACACACATATATATACAAATACACACACACATATATATACAAATACACACACATATATATACACACACACACACATATATATATACACACACACACACATATATATATATACACACACACGCATATATATATATATATATATATATATATATATATACACACACATGCATATATATGAATATATATATATATATATATATGTGTGTGAATATATTCATGAATATGTGTCTTCTGTTATGGACTTGGGCAGACCAATGCCTTGTGAATGAATCTGGTAGATGGGAACTGTGAAAGCCCATGGTTTGTATGTATACATTGGTGAATCTCGTACCATACTGAAGTATGGGTTTATATATATAAAACCCCTTTTTGGTCATATATTTCTAATGAACCATTTCAATTAATTAATGAAGAATTTTGAGGGATTTACTAACATTATTTATTATTTCATTACTAAGGTAGTAATTTTAGATATGGTTCTTATAGTAAGTTATGTTGGAAGATTTTAATTTAAATCAGAACCCTTTAAAAATGGATGGTTTTGTTTCATAGAACCAGAGCCAGTTTTGCATAAAAAGGTTTAACATGTGTTGTTAATAGAGATGTGTAGAATTTAGTTGAGGGGAGACAAGGGATCACAATAGAAGATTAACAGAAGGTAAATAATTCTTGCTGTCAATGATGCTTTTTCACACGAAGGTAGGTTAGATAAATAGACCTGTTGGTTTTCACAACAAGCATTCTATTATTCAACCAATAGAGTTGTATGCTTGTGAAATTTATAACTGAGCATTCTTCAGTCATGTGTGCCCTTAACACACCATATATACTTCAATATAAGCCATGGAATATGTGACCTAAAAACCGATGATAGATGTGAGGGTGGTTTTCGCCAACTTCAAATTCTATGTAAATAAGGTTTGGATTTTTGCCCATTTCTCAGACATAAAACAGTGGGGTTAGCTTATATTTATATAGACTTATACTCAAGAATATATGGTAATTCTTATGGAGATTCAGTTTTAGTTGTTGGTACAGTCCATTCAAAAGGTTTCCATACAGTTTCCCTCTACCTAATTTCATTCACAAGGCTTTGATCAACCAAAAGCTTTGGTAAATGACATTTGCCAATGTTATGCAGTGGGATAGAATCCAGTACCTTATGATTAGAAAGCAAACTACTTAACCATCCTTCCAAGCTATGTCCACTTTTTTTCAGACTAACTTACAACTGTTTGTTTAAATTTTATCCCAATTTCTGAGATAAGGAATTATCATTATTCTAAACGGATTTATTCAGACGAGGTGAGAACACTAAATCTGAATATATCAGTTAATTGATAATGATTTCTGATTTAGACACAAGGTCATCAATTTAGTGGAAGGGGAAGTCAATTAAATCGACCCCAGTGGGTTACTGGTACTTTATTTTATCGACCCTGTAAGGATGAAAGGCAAAGCTAACCTCGGTGGGATTTGAACTCAGAACGTAAAGGGACGCAACTCTATGCTGCAAAGCATGTTTACCGACGCTCTACCGATACTGCCAATCCACAGTTAATTAATAATAACTGATTATCTTCCCTCATTAGTTACAACCAATATTCAACAGGTAAAAAAAAGAAAAATGTTTCCTGCATCTAATAATAGATTAAGGAAATATTTCTTGGTACATCACAAAATATTTAGTCAAAAATAAAAATTGAAAAATAATAATGATAATTATAATAATCATAATAATGGTTTCTAAATTTGGCACAAGGCCAGCAATTTTGGGAGCAGGGAAAGCCAGTAATATCAACCTCAGTACCTTATTGGTACTTTATTTTATTGACCCCTAAAAAATAAAAGGCAAAGTTGACCTCAATGAGGTACAAGCTCAGCACATAAAGATATGGCAAAGCATTTGTCTAATGCTCTGATTCTGCCAATCTACCACCCTTGTTTCTAATATTGGCACAAGGCTGGAGGGGGCAATCAATCAGATCAATTCTAGTATAGACTGGTACTTTATTTATTGTCTTTAATGAGAAATGTCAAATTCTATTTGGAAAATAAATTGAGTAAAAAAATAATTATAATTTAAATGTAGAAATCAGAAAAGTTATCTTGCCTACCCAAATAGATACTATTTTGTTTGTCATTTGATGATATATGTTAATGAATAAACCAAAACCAAAGAAATTAAAAATAACTATTTCCAGAGTTGTGTTTTCTACACAAAAAAAGGAAAGGACCCTTAATTTGACAGGATTTGAACTCAAAGCACAATAAGCTGTAACAAATACCAAAGTATTAAATCAGATGGCATAACAATTTTGTCAATTTGCTACCTTTCCACAAATAAAACATTAATAATTGTTTCTGATTTAGGCACAAAGCCAGGAATTTTGGGGGCGGGGAAGTCAATTAAATTGACCCAATGCATTACTGGTACTTTATTATATCAACCCTTTAACCTAACCTTGACCGGATTTGAAATCAGAACATAAAGGGCCGTAACTCTAGGATGCGAAGCATGTTGTCCAACACTCCACCGATACTGCCAATCCATCGCCCTTAATAATAATAATAATAATGGTTTCAGATTTAGGCACAGGCATAGGACAAGCAATTGGAAAAAGGGAGGGGACATTATTTTATCAACCCTGGAATGAGACAGGTGATCCATTGTCTGTCCACTGAATTTCTTATGAAGCTATTCCAGCTTATAACTGAAATTAGACCAGACTTTATTTGCACACTGCACCACCCTATGAGTCTATAAGATAATACTGGAGGTAGGGGGTGGGGGGGATATGAGCTAAGTTCAAGATTGGGTGTCTATTTTCTAAGTATAAACATTTACCACTTTCAATTTTTATTCTAACATATAATAAATAATCTTAGAGAAAAGTAATTGTAGCTGATATGCTTTCAAAAATATGGGGTCCATGGGAAATCTACTTAAATAAAAGAGGCTCTTGCTAGTTAAAAGGTTGAGAACCACTGCAATATACAATTCTTTATTATGAATGGAACTGTATATAGTCCATGTGTTTCTCAAAATCTAAGACTATTCCAAAAATGGTAGGGCTTCACTGGAAACCTTTTATCGTATCACATTATATATCAATTATAGCAGACAATAAGATCACACGAAATCTGTAAGGATTTCCTATATATACCATATACACTGGTGTATAAGTCGCACAACATTCTTGGCTCAGTACTTGATATGAATTAGTGTTCTTTTAAGTCCAGTGGATAAGTCGTGACGTATACCCGAACCAATAGCAACAAACAGAAGTATTTGAAATACTAAGTGTTGTTTTTGTTTTTGTTTTCTTCTTTCATTCATATACATTTAACATTTTAAAAAACCCATCACCTTTTACTTTCAGAAAACCAAAGTTGCTTTGTTAAGTACTTTCTAGTAGAGCAGGGGTGCCCAACTTAGTTGTGTGTGTAGGAGGAGGAGGGCATACAGTGGTGCCCAACTTGGGTGGGAGGGGGATACTGTGGTGCCCAACTTTGATGGGAGGGGGATACTGTGGTGCCCAACTTTGATGGGAGGGGGATACTGTGGTTCCCAACTTGGGTGGGAGGGGGATACTGTGGTGCCCAACTTGGATGGGAGGGGGATACTGTGGTGCCCAACTTGGATGGGAGGGGGATACTGTGGTGCCCAACTTTGATGGGAGGAGGATACTGTGGTGGCCAACTTGGGTACAACAGTAGCACTGGGGGATTCTGTGAGCTAAGTTCAAAATTCCAAGTATTTTTATTAAAAACCTATGTACACACTATTGAGTATCCAATCTTCTCTAGGTACATTTCTCTCTTTCGACTGTTATTCTCGCAGTATAA
The DNA here is from genome assembly GCA_964016885.1 of Eledone cirrhosa. Classification (NCBI taxonomy): domain Eukaryota; kingdom Metazoa; phylum Mollusca; class Cephalopoda; order Octopoda; family Eledonidae; genus Eledone; species Eledone cirrhosa. The sequence continues at coordinate 296,641,323 of OZ024743.1, forward strand.
CACAATCTGGGCGAGGAGTACTTGTAGCGGAAGATGTCCTTTCAAAAATCTGGTGTCTGCGGGGGTTAATTGTTTAAATAAAAAGGGGTCCTTGGTAGTAGAAAGTTGGGGAACTACTTGTAATAAATAGACAAATCAATAAACGTTGCTTGTACTTGAAGGAAATATTTGCACTTGGAAATAGCTATAACCATAGCTACATTCTTAATACATGGCGTAACAGCGATAGAGTGAGGATTTTATAATGAATAATATTTCTAAAGGAAAAAAAAAAAAACCGAAAGGAAAAAATTATTTGTCAAATAAATTCAAAAATATGTTTAAATCTATGATGAACTGTCATTTTTCTGTTTTAAAAGTCGTTTCATTATTTTATAAGTTTGTAAGCATGTTTATATATATATATTTGAGTTTAAACTAAACTTTTTCAAATATAATCAGTGCCATATGAATCAATGATTTGTTGCCATTTAAATATCTGGTCCCACCATATGTTGTTAATGTCTTTTGAAAGTAAGTTTGGCATTTTATTTATGGATTCTGTATACACAAACACATATATATATATACATATATATACTTGTCCAATTATTGAAAACCAACTGTTGATTTTTCTTTTAACTTTACTTTCAAATTAAAACTGAAAACAAACCCCCAGCAAACGAATGTCTGGTTATCAATCAGTTTCTCAGGCCATAAATACAACAAATATTATAAAAAATACTATAAGAACACAGAAAATTTTGAGCATAAGCCATCTGTTTGAAGAAACAGACTGAAAGTATTTCAATATCTCGCCGTGAGCCATTTCTATATTAAGCTCAGCATTGTCAACGTTTGAGTCGATCCTATTTACCATTTCTTCCTGTTCTTTTACCATTGTGGCTAATCTTTGGAAAACAGTACCTAACTCGACAATAGTTGATTCAATATTCTGCATTGTCTCTGCTCGGTTTTGAACGTAGGCATCTTGTTCGTCAATCAGCTGGATTTGGTCTTGATTATGCCGGTGTTGAGAAAAATTCATATCGATAGACAAGTCGTTTGGTTTTGTCCGATCGCTTTCCTCTTCGTTTAATAACACCGAACCTTCTCCAGACATGGTTGTAAGTGGGAACACAGCCGATTGAGAGAACTGCTCGCGGCGTGTTTTCTGTTGTTTTAAATTCTCAGTGCGTACTTCTAAAACTGTCTTGAATTCGTTAGACATTGTAGCCAGTCTTGACTGTAAGGCGACCACCACCGAAGAAGAATGTGTTTGTTGGTGCCGACCATTATGATATTTTTGTGCTCGTGCTATTTCCTGTAATTCAGCAATCTGTTTGTTTAAAGAAGTAATATCTTGTTTGATAATAAAAGTAAGATCTTGGATTTCTGTCGGCTTGTCATCAAACAATGATTTCCGTTTAGCTAATAAAGTAAGCTTTTCAAGTTTGGCGAAAGTATTTGCTAAATCTCTACCGATGTGCTTCGCCTTAACTGTGAATTCAGTTCGTTGTAGCTTAGTTTTGCTAACTTGAGTCCGTGGAGTGACAACTGTGTTATTTTGTCGTGACTGTATTGATTTGACTGCTGACAGAAATTCACTGGTTCGGTCCCGGCACGTCATGTTTAGTAAGTTGTGACTGGTAGTAAAACAGAAATATACAAAATAATTTCACTGATGGGCAATATGTTTCTGAGAAAATTAAAAGGAAACAAACCTTTATCCTTGTTTGTGAGTAACTAATGTGGGCCCAAGCAAAATAGAGGGTACCTCAATTACGATAATCCAAGATGCGGTTATAGGAATGAATATAATCCGGATATTTGGATCATTCGATCTTGACACATTCTATACGTAACATATGTAGAACAAAATATAGAAATAATGTTGAAATGGCTTGACAAGTCTTTGCCGTGTTGTATCACTTCTTCGCTTTGATTCAAACAATTTACCAGCCAACTCCAGATATAAAGATTTATAATTCAACTTACGATATAACAGCGGCAATATATATATAGATGAAAACAGAAAGAAAATAAACGAACTGAAAGGAATAAATATCTGTAAAGTAAGTTAATCTGTCATACCAAGTCGTATTTAGATATCCATTTGTAATTTGACAGTACACGTCATTTCAGACACCTAGGAGGAAATTATTTCCCTTAGTTACTCTCTAATATTTTAAAAGAACGATCGGAGTTATCTGCTCCTTGTATTCAAAGGTAAATACTTGAATAGCTTGTCTCGTAAGAGAAGTGCTGCTCTGGACATCCGCATGTGATAAATATATTAACACAAGTAACAGACTTATATACTCCTAAATAAGCCCCAATTTTTTTACTAAGACAAGAAAAAATTAGGTGGGCGCGAAAACCGCTTGCGATTTATCTACTCAACATTGTCTTAAAATATTGGTTTCTGCTTTAGGCACAAGGCCAACAATTTTGAGAAAGGGTTAAGTCGATTAAATAGACTTCAGTGCATTACTGGTTCTTTATTTTATCGACCCCGTAAGGATGAAAAGGAAACCCAGAATGTAAACGACTACTTACTGTGATCACTTTTATGTAACTGAAGAATATATAAAATTAAAAGCTTAATGTAAATCAAACAAACAACTATAGTGCTATTTATCGTAATTTATTGGGAAATTTAAAAAAATAAACTTTTTTTTTTTAAATATTGTTTGAAAAAAGACTTGTAAAAAATTTAACTTTAAATAATAGAAAAAATCCCATTCTAAGTTTTTTGAAATTTCAACTGCTTCATTGAAATATTGATATTACTCTATATATCAGTACATTACCAATATTACTCTACTCATTCGCTGTTTTCAAATTGTATATGTATATATACACCTTAAGCGTTAAATAAATTATTGGTTCGTAATGATCTCATTTGTATCACTATTCAGAACTTGATAATTGGCTTAATTAAACTAGTGAGATTGTTTCCACTAATATTAATCCGGGAAAACTACTGTATTTTGATTTATGTACTTTGTATCATGAAAAATCAAAGAAGAGTTTTATCATCTATTTAGATAAATGGAAATGTAAAAAGTTTCGTTATTTATAAATATACATATATAGTTATGAAATTACATTTTTTTCTGTCAAATGTGAATTTATCGACAACTATATTTCAATAAATTTTAGTTAATATTTATATATAATATAATTTCATAAAATATTTTTTAAAATTGATTAATCAATCGATCAATACAAGTTATGAAAACTTTATAAATTTATTATTAAACGTGGATTTATCGACCGATTGTATTTCAATAAATATAACTTAATATAACTTTCAAAATAAAAGCCATTGATCTATCGATCAATCATTACAAGTTATGAAGATTTCGGACCATAGTTATTTGCCCTTGTCAGTAGCCTTCTTCTGTCATAGCAGACAAAATGTAATGGCCGCCTATCTTACATTATGATGGCATTGAATTGATGGTAAGTTCCTTCGCTTTCTTTATCACCCTTCTATTACATTGCTACACTCACCAAATATATTACAGCTGTTGAATAACTACTCATATTCATCACATTTATACAATCTCTATCGACAGAAAGTATTTTTTTTCAATATCAAATTGGTTTCATTTTTTTTGTTTTTTGTTATTGTTTCTACTCCCCCTTCACACATTTACAACCTTCTTCATTCGTTTTGTTTTATTTTTTTCTTTAATGCTTTATTTTCATTTCATAGTAGTTTTGCTTCTAGAGTGTATTCTAAGTTTTCATGCGATTTATGATATGATTTCTGTGTATTCAAACTGTTGACTATCGTAACCATCTGTTGTTGGGATGTATATGTACTTGCAATGACGGTTATAACTCGTGTTGTTGAAAGCAGTAACAACATTCCTTGTGGGCGCCACCTATTTTGTTATCATTGCCAATTTATACTCTGAAGAAAATCAACAACCTTAGTATTAGACAAAGTGTTTTTGGCTGAAGAATTTCATTACATTAGTGATCCATGCATATACTACATATATATACCAATGCATTGAATACGTCGCACTTAAAACTCTGACACATCTGTCCCCTTTCGAGATCGAAGTCTAATATATGGTTTCTTCTGATTGACTTTTTTTCTTTATCTTATATAAAGTAATGAAGAAGCGAGTGAGGTGGGGTTATTATCAGTCTCCCCTACCAATGCCCATACATTTGGTATTTCGAATTAATAATTATTCAATTTAGGTAAAGCACCGCGCAAAATTTTTTTATACATTACGTCTAAGTATAAAAATTTATTTATGTTTTAATATAAACTTTTAACATTTCTTTCCTTTATACAATTTTTTTTTAAATTATTTATTTCAAAACAGTTAGTTTTCGCTGGTCATAATACACGTTGTGGTTTCACAACTTGTAAATAGGACCTTCACTATCCATATCTTTAAGGGGCTAGAATGTGATGTTATTTACGACACAACTGATATAAGAAGATTCCTTTAATAAAAATAAGTCCCAGTTTGTTTACGAATAGTAAGTTGACTATACCACTCTAGACGAGTGGTCTCCAATCTTTTCATTAACAAGACTCATTTTATTTAAATGCATTTTTCTATGAATCGCACGCTACTCTCCTCCCATTTTATACGTTGAGAATATCAATTAAAAGAGTCAAATGTTTATATCTTTGGAGAAGAACGGATATCGAAGAGCGTGTGCATATTGTTTTTAACAAAGTATTTGAAATTTTGAACTTAGCTCACAAACAGCTAATACTACATTTGCTGACCCCTAGGTTGTAAACTACTGCTCTAGACATTAATACCTCCCATACACACGTATTTTGTGTGTTTGTATGTGTATACATATATCTGGGTAATATATTTATTCCAACAATGCAAACATAGTTACAATTTGACATTAAGCATCTCGTTATTAAAGTCAATTCTATAAACACATACAAGGATCCAATGCGCTTGTTTGTTATTACTTCACATTTCAAATTGAAAAAACTAAAACCCTAACACACCTTAACCTTAACAATTGCTGGGTAATAATAAAGAATTACCGGATCCATCGTGGCTATACCCAACAACTTTCGTTGGCGGAACGTATAAGTGAGGAATGAATCCCTCTGTGATTAGAACCCTAGTTTATCAAAGTTAACTTCCCCCAAGAAAAGCTTGTCACCTAGTTTCCTCAACTTTGTGGACTGGGTTAATATAAAATGAAATCTCCTGTCTAGAAATAATCAAATATTTGCAGGAGCGTTGAGTTCAAGGCCCATGAATTAACAATAAAACTTAAAACAAGTGTTTTAAGTCCATTTCCCTGTTTAAGCATGAGTTAGCATTGCTGGTCTCTTAACAAGCTTCTACATTTTGCCCTATCAGCTGTATCTCCCTTCATTAACCTTCTAGCTTTCATTTCCTCCTTCGTTATCCTTAGCCAAGAACTGTGAACTGACAGTCCAATATCTTATCGGATCATTTTATGATAATGATTAAAGTTTCCAATTATCAGAAATAAATTTAGTGGTTGAAAGTGTTATCAACATATGTGAATGTCTGTTCTATCACTATCTCCAGTTTGATGTTGATAGAAGAGAAAAAGCTAACAGGAATCGTAAAAGTTACTCTTACTTCTAATGAATAACTCTGCCTATGATTTTCAAATAATTTAGAAAATAATTAAGGATTTAGTAATATGACTAACTTTTTCATTATTAAGCTGGTGTTTAGAATATAGCATAAAAGTTCTTGCATAAAATTATGATGGACGATTTTTATTTAAATATTGATACTTTTAAACAGTTTTGTATTGTAAAACTATGGGCAGTTTTGTATCAAAAGGGCTAAAATATTAGTTTCACCCTGGCTGCAATCAATTATAAAACTAATGAAGTTTAGGTTTCAGGGTCCTTAATCTCAGTGATACCTGAAGCAACTTTTTTTTATTTTAATGAGTTCCCCATTGTTGCTAGCTGTGAAGAGTTTCCCTTTACAGCTTAAGCTTCAGGTCCACACAAATGTAGGCCCACCAGTGGCTCAGTAAAATTGCTTACAAGTCCTAGGTAATTAGTATTATCAAAATGTTATTTAATGTTAATTAACCTGCTACTCTTCAGTCTTCCTAAAATAATTGTAATATGCTATATTTCTCTGTATTGTTCATTCATATATAAGACATTAAACGTTTGTGCTGTTTTCACCCCCACCCCCTTTCCACACCTTGAAATGGTTCTAGATTTATGTCAACAAGACAGATACACAAACAATTTCAAAACTTGCTATCTGTGATAATCCTCTACTAATCATAATTTTTCAATGTTTATCTTGTTTATACATTTAACCTGTCTGGTGTTGCTTGTAGTATTAACTAACATATTTATCTAGTTTAGGGAACTTGAAGCATAGTTACATCACTATATGAGGGAACCACATAATCCAGTTGGCACTGTTTACCTTGAATTTGTTTTTATGCAAAAACTGTTTCACTTATGTTACTGACATTTTTATAATTGTTTGACAAAAATTGTTAATCTCTGTGAATTTCAATTTACTTGGGATAATGCTGGTATCAATAAGATGTACCTCATAATTGCTGAAAGTGGTTGATTTTAGAAAGGGCATCCAGCTGTAAAAACAATGCGAAAAGGGTCAAAAGGGCTTTTCAACCACATTAAGGACATGACAATCTATCTGGGTGCTGGTTCCTTGATAGAATGCACCCAGTAGTCACTGTAAAATAATTGGTGTTGGGAAGGGCATCCAGCTGTATAAATTATATCAAAAGGGTGGTGTGAGCTCTTCAACCACATCAAGGACATAACAATCTCTCTAGCACTGGTGCCACGATAAAATATATTCAGAACACTCTAAAACATGGTTGGTGTTAGGGTGTCCAGCTATAGAAACCATGTCTCTTACTGTGATGGCCCATTCAGACTTTGTCAGCATGGAAAGATGAAAAATGATGATGATAATGATGAATTTCATTAGTAAAACAAAATAAACTTGGTACGAGTAAATAACAGGAACATAGCAACCTCAGTAAATCAATAGTAAAAACTGAATTTATGTGGGCCCCATTACTAATCTACTGATTATAGTGACTATCCTTTTCACACTGAAAAATATTTAGTTTCCAAAACTATTCCATTTTGACCCAAGTGATCTGAACAAGTATTAAAACTTAAAATCAACTATCTTGTTATAGGTCATACCTGTCAACCTCCTATGAGGTTGCATCTCATGGGAAGGGTTTTTAATGTTTTAATGATAAGGGCCCCAGTTTTATCTTGTCACTATTTTTCTGGTAACAGGAGGTGGGATTTGAACTCAGAATAAAAAAAGCTAGAACAGATATCACAAAACATCCTGTTGGACAGTCTAACAAATCTACTATTCAGGACTGGTACTTTATTTATTAACACCAAATGGTTGAGAGATAAAGTTGACATCCGTCTGTTTTGTTTGAAATCAGTGTGCAGAAAACCAGAACAACTACCACAAAGCATTTAATCTGATGCTCTTCTAACTCTGTCAATATCGATGTTTTATAACATCAGTTTCTATAAGATGACGAAAAAAATCATCATCATATTTATCCAAATTTAAGTCTGATTATAACTGCATCAATTTATGCTATTTGAGATCTCTTTACATAAGATACTTCATAACAAGGTGGTGTCATTCGTAAGGCCCTTCTTTAAATATTTGTAGAGGTTACTTTCAGTAGATCACAAATTTTTACAAAAAATAAGCTCTGTAACTAAATCAAATTTGCAGTGAAGCAGAAAATGCTGTGCTCTTCTAATGCATTGTACAATTACAAAGACTTTCATTTCAATATTTGGATATATTTTTTCAGCTGTACTTAATGTTTTTGACAAATATACTACAAGATGACCTTATTGTGAAAGTATATTTGATATAGCTTTTACACTTTCATCAATTGTGATGGTAATTTCTTTTGTGACCCCCTTAAATCTGGACTACTGGCTTTGCTATTAATATTGTTTTTAAATACTCAAATACCTTTGTTGTTTGACACCATGTTTATGAAGTGATGCATGCGGTGATATGTGGATATATAATGATTTCTACTATAGGCACAAGGCCAGCAATTTTGGAGGATGGGAAAGTCGATTAAATCGACCCCAGTGCATTACTGGTGCTTTATTTTATCGACCCCACAAGGTTGACAGGCAAAGCTAACCCCAACGGGATTTGAACTCAGATCATAAAGGGGTGTAACTCTATGCTGAGCAGCATGTTGTCCGATGTTCTAACGATACTGCCAATCCACTAATATGAGGTTATATAATGATCACTATATCTCCCACAGAAATTGACAAGAAAACGTTCTAATAGTATCTTGTCCTTTGGTATTTTTAATAAATAATGATCAAGTGATATACCCTCCTTTGTTAGGCCATATCCCACAAAAGATAATTCATCAATCTCTTGACACACACTTAGCTCAATTAATCACCAATGCTAGTAATTCCAATCTTTGAAGGACTTTTCAGTGATGTTAAGGACATGACAGCCTCCCCAGTGCTAACACCACAATAAAATGTAAAGTGGTAGTACACTCTGTAAAGTGGTGAACATTAGGTAAGGTATCCAGCCATAGAGACCATGCCAAAAAAGGGTATTTATTTTTTTAATTCAATCATCTAAAATTTAGAAATTATTTTAAGCTGTTGCATGAATCCATGCATTCACCTTTTTGATACCAAACTGCCTGAAATTGCCTCTTGTTCTTTGATATAAATAGGTTTATTCTAAAGTGTTTATCATCATCACTGTTTTGTATCCATTTACCTGGCTAGCAGAGAATGAACAGGTCATCACATTATGAGAATAGATATGTTAGATGACCACATCTTTCTCATGTGTCCCATTATGGCATAGTTTCTATGGCTGGATGCCCTTCTTAATATCAGCCACTTTGCAGTATATACTGGGTGCCTTTCGTCATGATACCAGTACTAGCACTTTATCGTATGCCCTGGGTGCACATTACCATGAGATCAACACTACCACTTTACAGTGTGAATTTGGTGTGGTTTGTGGTGCACTAGGGAGGTTGTCAGTCTTAACTCGACTGAAGAGCCCTTTCAGTAACTTTCTTTACCTGATCCATCAACTTAATGCCCCTGTAGTTACCTCTCTTTAGTCAGAAGCAACCATCTCCAATTGATCTGGTTGGATCCCCAAGTGAGACCAGCCATGAATGTTATCTAACTATCTTGCTCTGGGTCTACCCTTGGGTCTCCTGTTGGTTGGTATTGTCTGTAAAAACCAACCCTTACCCTTGTAACAGTTTACGATGATACTACTGCATTTGGTATGATACCATCCCATACTATTTCATTGATTATGCATCTGACTAGTTTATATCTTACAATGCCGAATGTTTTTAGCATATTGACAACCTTCAAATCTTTAATCACTTTGTCTATCTTATTGCTATCAACTTTTATGGTAGTTCCCTCAGTTATGTTTGTTTGGAGCAGGCTCCCATTTTCCCAATTATTCTCTTTGTTCAACAACAATTTCTCAGAATGGTTTTCCAGTCAGAGCAAGTACTCCACTTGTTAACATTTATCTAAAAACCCTCTATCATCATAATTTTATTTAAGAACCCGTAAGTTATATTTCAAACTTAATGAAAAGGTTATATTATAAAATCCTACCAAATTCTTGATGAAATCATATGGCAGCATCTTTCATTAAACACATGGTAATGAAAAGGTTAAGTTTTGGATCACACAGTGCTCAGATGATTGCTTGGCATTAATTGGCAATATCAGTAGAGAGTTGGACACCATGCTTTGAAGCATAGAGTTACGTCCTTTTATGATCTGAGTTCAAATCCCGCCGAGGTTAACTTTGCCTTTCATCTTTACGGGGTCGATAAAATAAAGTACCAGTAATGTACTGGGTAATTGCTGGCCTTGTGCCAAAAATAGAAACAATTAATTAATCTCATTTGAATCATATCTTCTGCACTCTCTCTTGTAGTATTAATGTTATTGTATTCAGAAGAAAAAAAAATCAAGAGAATCAGTGAGATTTTGATGTTATTATAAGAATCTTGCCTTTTCATCCATTATTAATTTGTTTTAGAAACAAACTGAAATTATCACAGATCTTGTACTGCAAAGCTTCATTGTTTCAAGTTACAGGGATTTCACCATTACTGAAATGTTTCATATAGCTGTCATACCTGCTTTAGATAAAGGCCAATCTGTTGTCTTTTTAGCATTGATATCCAGATCATGTTTCATTCTTGTAACAGCAAAACATTGCAGCCAAGCCTCTATCGTATCTGGTTGTTATGTGTGGATATTTGTTGTTATTAACCTGTAATGTCATTGTGATGTGGCACACAGCTTATCCAAATACAGCCATAGTAGCATAGTCGTTCAGAAGTTTTATTTAACTACCAGGTCAAGCTGTTACATCGAACTAGTTGTAATCATCTCACACCCATGGAAGTCATAGTGCTTCAATGAATGTTTGCCAAACCCAGCAATCGTATGCCATCTCTCTTAACTGTTTTGATAGCAAACCATCTGAAACTTACTGGTTTTATAATACAAAACTTTTTTTTTCTTTTGTATGAGAACTTCAGAAAGCAAGTACAATGTAGTAGAAATATATACATATATATATTTATGTATATATGGAGGCACATGGCTTAGTGGTTAGAGCATTAGCCTTGCAATCGAAAGGTTGTGAGTTCAATTCTCAGACCGGGTGATGTGTTGTTTCCTTGAGCAAGACACTTTATTTCACATTGCTCCAGTTTACTCAGCTGTAGAAATGAGATGATAGGACTGGAGTCCTATCAATCCACTGCAAAGTGGTGGTGGAGGTGCCACGGAAAAAAAGCACCCAGCACTCACTGTAAATGAGGTTGGTGTTAGGAAGGGCATCCAGCTGTAGAAATCAAGCCAGAATCAGTTCCCGTCCCACCCTTGCAAGCAGAGAAAAGCGGACGTAAAGTCATGATGATGATATATGGTGGTACCGGCGCAAAGAATGACAAATAAAACAAAACAAAATAAGGCTTTTTTACTCAGTACATTTCTTCATGTTATCTCAAATGTTAATCGAAAATGATGCATTGTTCTTTAACTGGTCAGAGTGTGTGGATTGTTCATTCGTGAAGCAGTCATAGAAGCCACTCTGCTCTGTGTAGCTATATTCTGTTGTTTATTTGTGGCCTCTGTGTGTTAATAATTAAAGCTTCTTTAATCCTTAGATTCCCCACATTCCTTTCTGCCACTTCTATGGTGAGGGCAATGTCTTGGTTGCAGCATTTGTCAAGATATTTTTTAACAAACGAAGCTCTCATTGTCATGTGTAATGTCTGGTCAGTATTCCAATGAATGAGGAGCCACATCATCTACATGTGACCCGGTAGACTACATAAATTCTCATGCACACTTCTGCAAGTTTTGTTTTTATGTTTATATATATATACATCTAAGATCTTTATGCTGGTGTTTGAAATCAAACTTAACAAAATTTTCTTGCATAGAATTATGATGGAAGGTTCAAATCTAAGTATGAATATTTTAATACAAACAGTTTTTTATTATAAAATCATGGGCAGTTTCAGGGGGTTTGGTTTTCAAAGGGTTAAACATTGCTTTTATAGCAAATATTTCATGCATATTTTTGTGGCATATGACATTTTATATACATGACATACTTATTTATAAAACACCTGCAAATAACTAAAATGGAAATTGATTAATATATATGCTAAAGTCCTTGTTCTTTGTTACCTGGGGGTTGTAGTGTTTGAAAAGGTGATGCTAACTTCTAAAAGAACAACAAATTTGGAAAATCTTTATACAATATTATCACATAGTTCACCATCATCAATTTTACGTCTGCTTTTCCCTGCTGGTAAGGATTGGATGAGATACTTTAAAGCAGAATTTTACTGCCACATGCCCTTCCTGACACCAGCATTTATTATTTTTGTTTACACAGAAAGTAAAGAAATATCCCCTGCAATCATAAATACAAAGAGGAGAGAGAAACTAATATGCAGAGACATATGTACACATAATATACACCTTTTTTTTCTAGAAAAAAAATCTTTTTCTGTTCCTTCCTCTTCTCACTCTCTATCTTTCTAGTTCATCTTTTATTTCTCATTCTATGTTCTGATGAAGGTCTGAAACGTTAAGACTCTTTTCCTACTATATCACTCGTTAAACTAATATATTTCTTCATTGTACTGTGTCATTTGCTTTGTTATTTTTGTTTACTTTTTGCATTCATATATATATAATTATGGGTGGATTCCCGATGGGTGTCAGGAAATGACTGCAGTTAAAAATTATACTCAATATGTTGGTAGACTATAGGCATTGTTATTTTATATAGAAATGACTTCTACAGGACTAGAATTGTTTCATTCATATGAAATCATACGGAAAGTCCAGGACTTTCTTGGTGATTTCATATGAATGAAACAGTTCTAGTCCTGTAGAAGTCATTGCTATATGAAATAAAGAGATATATATATTATACACACACACACATTTGCAGTTATATAAGACACTTGACCTCATGGTAGAGAAGCAAACTTCTTAACCACACAGCCATGTCTGCATCTCAAAGATTCTACTATAAGATTTCTCATGTTATTCGTTGTTACAATAATTAATATTGATAATAGAGTAGTCAAAGTATTAGCTTCAAGGGTGGTAAACCTGAATCCTAGGAACGTATATGATTACACCCACTTGAGTTTATTTACTTGCAATTAGATCAGCTTAGTATTATGTCACAAAGCCTATCAAATTAGTTGACTTAGGTTTAAGTTACTTACATTTCCATGTTTGAACAGTGTCATGTGAAAAAATTTATAAAATTGCCACAGGATTTATTAAGTTGTAGCAAACTTATGACAGAACTCAGTAGTAAAAATAGAAATTGGATTTTGTATTAGCTATCAAATTTTCGGGTGTATAAGACAAACTTTTTTTACCCCCAAATTTGGTGGTGACATCTACTTGCTTACTATACAAGGGTCGGCGGAAAAGTTCATAGGCTGACGAAGATACTCTCATGGAATGACCAAATGGGGTTTATTCTTCAACATAGTCGCTGGAAAGAAACAATGCAGTTATTAACAAGAAGAGTTGAGATTAATACATGCAAGATTTCACAGCTCTAACATCACTTCTTCATAGTCAGCCTATGAACTTTTCAGCCCACTCTCAAACAATAAAGGTATGAATATAATAATAATAAAACATGTATACTATACACAAGCCATGTATAAATATAGGTGTATATTTAAATAACTATGCATAGTTTAGTTTATTTTAATACCTAATTAATATCAATATTGATATTTTTCTCCTAAAATCCATAAATATTTGCAATACTTCCCAATTCATAAAAAAAAAACCCGATCAATCAAATATAGGTCCAACAGTGAGTGAAAGCCTTTGTAAATATACAGCAATCACTGTTCAGTATAATGCAAAATAACTTTTGATCTCTCATGTCTAGTACAATATTCTTTTTTAATACTTATGTTGAATTGTCGTTCAATATAAATCTTTTATATATTTCTATTATTTTTTTTTTTCATCAAAATAAGGGTATGAAAAATACAGTAGATCAGATTTTGATATGTGTTTAGTTTAACTAGATCTATTTTTTATCTGATCCAGCTAGGATTATTCTTGGGGGATAATACTCAAAATTTTTCTTAGGTCAGTATTAATATTCTATAAGGTGAAGTGGATGCATTGAAACAAATTATAAATGCTCAGTTTTGCACTTCATATTTCAGTGTTCCAGTCTCTCTGTGACTAATGATAAAGTAAGCTGTATTATCAACAAGGGCGGTGGATTGACAGTATCGGTAGAGTGTCGGACAACATACTTTATGGCATAGAGTTACGCCCCTTTATGATCTGAGTTCAAATCCTGCGAAGGTTAGCTTTGCCTTTCATCCTTGCATAATCGATAAAATAAAACACCAGTAATGCACTGGGATAAATATAATCAACTTTCTCCTCTCCCAAATTGCTGGCCTTGTGCCTATAATAGAAATCATTATTTTACATCTGCTTTTCCATTCTGACAGGTTAGACGGGTTATTATAAACTAAGATAATACTTAATCAGAGTTTCTGTCTTCTGAACAGTGTCAATGGATCATAACTCATTCAATACATTCCTTTTGGGGCATGGTTTCTATAGCTGAATGTCCTTTCTAAAGCCAACACTTTTACAGAGTGTACTGAATGCATTTTATTATGTCATCAATACTAGAAAGGTTGCCATGCCCTTCATGTGACAGAACAGTCCTCTCTACCATTTTTGGTATCAGTTAGTAGTATCTACGACATAGCATATTTCTGTGTCTGTCATCTGAAAGGCCTAACCTTCTCGGACCCAGACTTATTATTTCTTCCCATGCTTTCTTGTGGTTGACATCTACTACAGTTAGATACTATTTACTATAAACTCTAAGTACATATCAGCCATTTACATATCTTCTCAGCAGCTGTAAATCTACAGAAATCCTTGTTGTGTTACATTATCTTACAACCCCGAGCGGTGGATTGGCAGTATCAGTAGAGGGTCGGACGCCATGCTTTCCAGCATAGTTACGTCCCTTTACGATCTGAGTTCAAATCCCGCCGAGGTTGACTTTACCTTTCATCCTTACGGAGTTGATAAAATAAAGTACCAGTAATGCACTGGGTAATTGATGGCCTTGTGCCTAAAGTAGAAACAATTATCTTACAACCCCTACATATCTCATACGTTCTACTCTTTGTTGTCAACAAGCTAACAGTTCCTTTCTTTCATCCTTTTCTGATCATGGTTACTATGAAGTCCCCCCCAATAATTACATATCAGAACACTTTCATTACCAACACATCTATCTGTGTAGTCAGGACTTTTATTTCAAGATTGCTTAATACTCTGTACATTTGGTGCATCTAAAGCTCTAAGTAATTGATACTATCTCAAAGATCCCGCTTTTTTAAATCTTCTATATCCATTGTTTGTATTGAGTACTGTGTACTAAGGGCAAACAAAATACTTCTTCATAATTTCACTCTTCTTATATTCTAAACAAAGCTGAGTTTTGGATCTTATTGCTAATGAATAGTACTTTTGTCTTTATTATGTTGACCTTCCAGCCTTTTGCCTCTAGGCTACTTTATTACATCTCAAACTTTTTCTTGAGCTCTCTGATAGATTCTGTGATGAGATCCAAGTCATCTTCATATAAAAGTTTCCAGAGACAACCAGTTCTGAACTCCTGCTTATTTGCTTCAAGAGTATAATGAAGAGAAAGGGTCTAAGGACAAGGCCCTGGTGAACATCCATCTGCATGGTAAATTACTCATTGAATTCACTTTTGATCATCTTGGTCATTGCACTTTCTTTATGACTTGAACTATGTTCTCAAGCCATTCCTCCACACACAGCTTTCTTAGTGACACCAAATTACAGTTTGACAACCTAATACACATCTAAGGGTAATAGATACATTGTAAAGTTATGTTCTTATTTAATGCCGTGAAACAATGGAGTTGATGTAAAGTGGAGAAGTCTCTTTTGCAATGTAGGAGCAAGCCAACCTTTCTGTTGTTGACATCACTTTGAAATATACCCAGTAGACTCTGTAAAGTGTTTGGTGATTCAACTGGGACAGTGTAGGGTAGAGAAAGCTCTTAGTCTTGTTGAGGACATAACAACTTTTCTAACGTTGGTGCTATTATAAAATGCACTCTGTATACACTGTTAGGTAGTTGGTATTAAAAGGGTTTCCAGCTGTAGGAACAATGCCGTAAATTGGAACATATGTGTGAGACATAGTCTCCCAACCCATCTAGAAGGGCTGTAACTCTGAATAAGAACTGATTCAGACTTTATCAACCTATCCAACCCATGCCAGCATAGAAAGTGGATGTAAAATGATAATGATGATAATTAAAATATTTTACATATTCATGACCCCTTATTTTTGAGATAGGGATTTTAGAGATACTTGCTAACTTATGTTCTCAATGATATCTGCTGTAACATTCTGCTTCTGATATCCCCATACCAAATAAACTGACTATATGCAGAAGTTAGCCATAGCTCTTGGATACCTTAATGCATTACAATGATGATTCTATTAATTCAGGCTTTCCAAAAATGGGTCCCAAGGATTTTTGAGCTTGGTCATACAACCTCACTACATGGGTTGTAAGACTGTGTCTCACTCTTTTAATAAAATATAATAAGCATTATATACACACACACACATATATATAACCATGGGTTAGATGGAATTGAATAATCAAAACCGTAGTGGTATGTCGCATATCAAATCATATATTTTGTCTGATGAAAACGTACTTAAACACCACAGTGCCTTTGAAATACGTATAATAAAGTATATATTTTTATGAGAATATTTTTCATTTGTTTACATTTTGAATAATATCATATATATATATATATATATATATATATATATATATATATATATATATAGTAGGTAGACCCAGAAAAACCTGGGACGATTTGATAAATTCCGACCTTACACACTTGCACCTCTCTAAGACAATGTCACTGGACTGAGATCTTTGACGCCACACAGTAATACAGAAGACCCGCCTTGCCTATGTACAAAGCGAAACCTACAGTCAGTAGGCACTTCTTAACCAAATATACACCCATACTCCACCCTCCCACGGTAAAAAGCTCCCAGTTCACACTGTAAATGTGGTTAGTGTTAGGAAGGGCATCCAGCCGTAGAAAATCTACCAGACAGTCCTATACGAGCGAGACACGGTCACCCGACTAATCTTGCCTCAAGTGGGACAATTCCCATCTAACCCATGCTAATGTGGAAGATAGACATTAAACGATGATGATGATGATATAGTTTGGGGTTAACTGAACAGGGATTATGGTCTGTCAGTTGTGAAGCAGATAAAAAGAAGCGCACAACAACCTGTACAAATGGTGCAAGCTGGAACATTATATATCAATCAGTTGGTTCAGGTTTATTTAAGATCTGTTATACATATTTCACTGAGGACTATCAGTTATGATAGCCTGAGCTCTTCAGATGGCAAAACCTATAAAAACAATGAAAGTTCTTCAAAGAAACCTTTAAGTTTGGAAAAATCCAATAACTTCTTTGAGAAAGATTTTCTTTTAGAAACTTTCATTGTTTTTATAGGTTTTGCTGCCTGAAGAGCTTAGGCTATCACAACTGATAGCCATCAGCGAAATCTGTATAACAAATTTTAAATAAAACTGAATTAACTGAATATGGCCTCAGATCTTTTCATGATATCATCATCATCATCACCGTTTTACATCCGTTCTTCTGGGTTAGACGGGTTGTCCTGTTGTGGGCAGTGTCCGGTCGGCTGAACTTGTCTTGCTCACACTGGAACTGATATATATATATATAAATGTAATCTGAGTTTTTCGAATATTAATAATATTTGATTCCTTTGCAATTATGCAAACAATCCTCATTTTTTTGTTTTTTATATATATATATACACACACATACATTTACATACATAATAGGGGATCGGGAATTAACCACAATTAAAGAAGTTATTCAATACAATGGTAGAGCATAATAATCTTTATTTTATATTGGAATGACCTCTACAGGACTAGAACTGTTTCATTCATATGAAATCATCAGAAATGAAATATGATAAAAGCACCTAATGCACACTATAAGGTAGTTGGTGTTGGGAGGGCATCCAACACTAGAAAGCATGCCAAACAAGGAATTGTGAGGACCCTTCAGTTTGTGTCAAAAGACAGAACTCGATAGAATGTGTGACCGTATGTAAGCGAGATGCAAACCCATCGGCCTGTCTCGGAGGTCAATAGCTCAGCTTCAGTACTGACTTGATCTATGTAGACCCATCCAACCTTTGCTAGTAGGGAAAGCAGATGTTAAATGATGATGACGATGTAACTCACTCTCTTTTAAGCTTGCAACTAATATGGCCTTATGTTAATGCATCCTTTTGTTTGTTCATTTCTTGTTTCCTATATATATATATATATATATATATACGAGAAAAAAAAACACACAGTCCACACTGTAATGTGGCCGTGTAGGTAACACGGTAAAAACCTCCCAGTCCACACTGTAAACATGGTTGGTGTTAGGAAGGGCATCCAGCCGTAGAAAACCCGCCAGACAGTTCTATACGAGCAAGACAACCAATCTTGCCTCAAGTGGGAAAACTCCCGTCCAAACCCATGCAAGCGTGGAAGATGGACGTTAAACGATGATGATGATGATATATATAACAACGATTAGACAGGCAGATCAAGATTGGCGAGCCAGACTAAGGCGTCATTTGTAGTATTATAGATTGTCTCAATAAAACAGTTTTTCTACATTTACTATACCATCATAGTTTTATTTATGCATTGCTTTGAGAACACTCCCAACAAATTTTTCTTATTTGAACTTTTTAATACATAAATATTCCCTACACATATACGCACACATGTGCAGCGACTGTTTTTCTCTGTGATTTAATTATGCTTTTTCTTTCAATCTTCTTTTGTTTTATTTCGTTCGCTCTCCCCTTTCTACTCTGAATACATTGTTCTCTTAGTTGATCTCTTTCAACTTTTCCATATTCATTTAGGTGTTAGGAAGGGCATCCAGCTGTAGAATTCAAGCCAAAATCAGTTCCTGTATGAGCAAGGCATGGTCAGCCGACCAGACACTGCCCACAACAGGACAACCCGTCTAACCCATGCTAGCATGGAAGAACGGACGTAAAACGGTGATGATGATGATGATGATGATTTAGATCTAGTATTTTTAATGATCTCCATTATGGTTAAAGAAAATCGTTTTTAAATAATACCTTAAACTATAAATATATATCCATTTCTTTATATTATATAAATTTATAATTTTCTCATGCTTTTTTTTATTTTCTAATTATAAAAAAATAAAATTTTCTAAAAATGTTGGAAGGGGTTGTCTTATTTTCGTTTGGCGGTTTTGTCCCTACCTCACAGTAATTATCTTGCACGTGTAACAGGTTTCTATCTGAGTTCAAAAGCTGATACTATTTGTTTGTTTTCTCATTGCATCCTACCAAAAAGTTAAACATACACAGTGGATATACTGCTTCTTTTCAATTAAAAGTAATAGATACTGTACCATAATGTGTTAGTTAATGGCCTCAGCTTATGAACGGGGGTTTGGTTTTTTTGCCCATTTTTCAGACATAAAATGAGGGGGAGGGGTCAGCTTATATTCGAGTATATACGATATATATTATGTGAGTACTCTCTCTAAAAACCATTTTTTGTTTCATGCAATGTGTGCTGGACCTCTGTCAGTTATACAAGGGGGAGATCAAAAAGTTCGCGGAATTTTTCAAAAAAATGATTTACCTTCAATTTATTTTTCTACATAGTTGCTATCCAGGTCAATACACTTCACAAGGCGATGCTTCCAGCTTCGTAAGCCATCTCTAAAGAAAGTTGAAGGCTTTGTTCGAAGCCATGTGTTGGCAGTGTTTTTAGCTTCTTCAACACCACTAAAACGGGTTCCTTTTAGCATTTCTTTGAGTTTTGGAAAGAGGAAAAAGTCTGATGGCGCTAAATCTGGACTATAAGGCGGGTGAGGAAGCACTTTCCATCGAAATTCTCGAAGAACTTCTTTTGCAACCCGCGCAGAATGCATTGGTGCATTGTCATGGTCAAACAAGATCCCACCATGAAGTTTCCCTTTTCGTTTCTTGACTAATGCCACTTTCAGCTTCCTTAAAACATTTGCATAGTAAGCTCCTGTCACAGTTCTTTCACCTTCAAGATAATCTATTAGTATCACCCCATCTGAATCCCAGAAAATGGTGGCCATCACTTTTTGATCCGACTTTTGAGATTTGAACTTGATTGGCTCCGATGATCCACGTGGAAGCCACTGTTTTGACTGCTGTTTGGATTCAGGATCATACTGGTAGATCCAGGTTTCATCTCCAGTGATGATTCTGCTCAGGAAATGCTCTTCATCAACTTCAATTTTGTTTAATATCGCCAAAGACAGATCACTTCGAAGAATCAGCTGATCAAGGTGCAACGCTTTTGGGACCCATCGAACTGAAAGCTTGCTTCGTCCCAAATTATCGTGCAGAATTGAATTTGCCGAACCATATGAAATGTCTAGGGACTTAGCTAACTGATTAACTGTTATTCTTCGATCTTCTTCAATTAAAGTCTGAGCAGCCTCAACGTTTTGGTCATTTTTTTATGTTCCTAGTCTTCCACTGTGATGGTTGTCTTCAAGGTCGTCTCTCCCTTGTTTGAATCGCTGAATCCACTTGTAGACAGCAGTTTTCTTTGCAGCAGTAGTACTGTAAACTTTAACTAAAGCCTCCATAATCTGTGTCCCTTTCCATTTATTTTCACCAGAAACTTGATATTCGATCTTATCTCAAAATAACTATTTTCCATTGTTCCAAAAAGAGGTTTTTTAAAGAGTGTCAGTACTGTACAATAGTCCGCACATAACTGACTGCAAGTGACTAATAGCAAGGTAAACACCCAGTGACAATGTTCTGACATGTTTAATATTGTTTTAACCTATTTTTTTCTTACTACGATAAAATTCCGCGAACTTTTTGATCCCCCCTTGTATGTGCTTCAGTTGTTTGATCTATGCCTACTCATGGAATTAACATACAAATGACAGTCCACAAACATGTGTATCCATAACATAATTCTCATGATGACTTTACATGATATAGTGTGTAACAAGGCTGGCCCTTTCAATTACAATCTTCTTCTTGCTCTTGCTCAATGAGACTGGGGTCATCCTAGGTCAGTGATCCTAGAGGCATCATCGTGCATAGAGCCATCCAAGTCCACCAGTGGTGGTCATGTGCCCCACTATATCCTCCACGGTGATGTTGAACCTCTGGATATCTTCCTTGATAACATCCATCCCCCTTCCGTGGGGCCTCTTCCAACCTGTAGCTGCTGCATCAAATAAAAGTATGGCCTTGGTAGGATGGTCTAGCGGAGGACATGTCAATGCTAGCGCATGCAGCAGATGGCTATGAGGTGTAGGCAGCGGGCTGATGCATGCGCACACACAGTGTTCTCAATGGTCCTCAGGTCTCTGCTATTGAAATTGTTGATCTTCTTTGCCAGCGTCTTTGTGAGGTGCCACGTTTCTGCTCCATAGAAGAGAACAGGGAGGACTGATACATTGCAGATACAGAGCTTCATCTTCTGGGAGATAGAACAGTGACACCAAATGGTACAACTTATTTTCTCAGCTGAGTGAAATGGAGCAGAATTAAATAAAGTGTCTTGCTCAAGAACACAATTCACCACCTGGAATTGAACTCATGACCTTTCAATCATGAACCAAACACCCTTAGCCATTTACACATTTCATTTAATGTTTTATTAAAATTTCGGATGGTTGAGTTAGTCTGTAAAATATTTGTTGGTATTCTATGGTGTTTAAAAACTTGTATAAGGGTTACATAACAAAATAAGTTTAGGAACTACAATTTGTCAGTCTGCATGTGAGGACAAGGCCCATACCTTTTCATGCCTTTCCTAGAGACTTTGACAAAGGATTTAGCGAGCTCATTGCTGTTAGACCCTTCAAAAGATAATCAATCACATTTTATAGGTCTGCTGGAAGGGGCAGTGCCCATACAGGCCTTCCAACAACATTGAGATTAATGCCATTGATATTCTGCTTAAATTGTTGTAGATTCACTCCTTCATGAAAAACATGAGCAGGGAAGGAGCTCCAGAAAACTGACTTTCTGGGTTTACTGATTAGTGCAGGATCTGGAAGATGAGTGGGTGATGAGAGGAGGAGAGATGGGTAGGTTAGCAGCACCTGAATGAAAGTGGCATGAGACTAGCAAGGTCTGAGGAGCAGAGACCATTTTAGGAACAATAGAAGAGACAAAAGAAGGAGGTAGCATCTTAATGTCAAAATTATGTTGTATCTTCATCTGTCAATATGAATATTTTACATAACCGATTTCTTTTTGTGTTTTTTCAATAGGTTTACATCATTGTTGGCTATCATGTATTCAGAGTGGGCCCCGCTTCAACGGGAGATTCAATGTAACAAAGCCAACCAAAGTGTCCTACAGAAGTTCCCAGCAGCTGCTGGGAAGGAAATAGTTTGCTCTGTTGTAAAACATCTTGCAAAAAACTGCTCAACATCAACTGTTTGTGTTGATCTTGAGGAAGACAAGGACGTCAAATGGACAATAGAGGTAATATTCTTCTTTTCTCTCTTTCATATATTACTTTATTATCATATTTTTAAAAGCCATTTTTCCATATTAGCTTGGTTTAAAGGAAACATATTGAGGCATTATTCTGCATCCAGATGACCTTCCTGATGCTACTTCTTACTCCTCCTTGTAGGAGATGTAGGCATCTTACAGCGTACATCTACTTCTCTTCTCTCCAACAGTTCCATAATTTCACTTGATTTACCTTTCAGGGTGCCAACATTGAGGGTAACAGTTCTAAAATGTGTACCTTGACAGTTGCTGTTATTTCCTTGGGTAGAGGTTCTAAGTTCCTGAAAGAGAAAAAGGCTGTGCGATTGCTTGATAACAGTTGAGGGTTTCTCGCACATGGCTACTCTAGCCACCCCACATACATACAACAGGCTTCCATACTGCTTCTGTCTACTAATTTCACTCACACGGTATTGGTTGACCCTAAGGCAACCATGGAGTGAGATCAAACACATACATAGTTATAAGGCAAACTTCTTAACCAAATAGCCAATGTCTGTGCCACTTTGCCATCATCATCCTCGTTTAACGTCCACTTTCCACACTGCCATGTCATATACATTCAGCTGGCATATGAAGAATGTGTTTTCAACTGAATTTTACCATCTACCTGGTCTACCACTTACCAGATACAGCAACTACACTTTCATGGATTTCTTTTGAGTGAAAATATTGAGTTGGTAAAATTATTAGCATCATCATCATCATCATTGTTTAACATTCATTTTTTTTACACTAGCATGGGTTAGACAATTTGTCCCATTGTGGGACAAGCCAGATCAGATGACTGTGTCTTGCTTATACAGAACTGATTCTGGGTTGGTTTCTATGGCTGGATGCCCTTCCTAATGCTAACCACATTTTCAGGATAAGACAAAATACTTTGCAATATTTATTCTGGCCCTTTGCTGAGCTGAAATCCCATCAGGATCAACTTTGCTTTTCATCTGTTTGAAGTCGATAAAATAACTGGGCCAGGATGGTAGATTGGTGGAATTTTTAGAGCTTTGAACAGAATAACTTGTATTTGTTCTGGTTCCCTGACCTCTGGGTTTAAATATGGTTGTAGCCTATTGGTGGGTAGGTTTATTTATTATTACCTGTTTATTAATGTTTTTATTGATTATGCTGAACCCACCCTCTTACTTAATGTAATTCCCCCATAGTTATTATAGCTCTCCAATGTATTTTGTTCTTGTACTGTCCCCAATGTATTTTGTTCTTGTACTGTCCCCAATGTATTTTGTTCTTGTACTGTCCCCAATGTTTTGGCTCCATATGTCTTATAAAAGAAATGTTTATCATTATTGGTATTATTATTATTATTATTATTATTCTCTTACTTAGGTACTTTGCTTTGGTCTCAGCCTACCATTGACTGAGCATGAAGCCATCCGTGACTGTGTGAATATTTATTGTGATTGGTTGACGTCTTTGACCTCACCCTTGGAAACTGTACCTAAACCTGTTATTGAGAACCCTAACCTCTATGCACGAGAGATTATCCATCATCTGCTGAACTTGTTTGTACCAAGAATTGGATCAAGTATGTGCTTTCTATTCAATCTCATTTATTACTAAGTTATATGAGTTTCTGTAATTAATGAATATACTTGTCTATAATTCACACCTTTATCCACCAAATAAAGTGCTGAACCAAAAACGTATGTAATAGAGTTATGACTTATATAAGAGTGTGTGTGTGTGTGTGTATATATATATATATATATGTATCATCATCATCATCATCATCATCATCATCACCGTTTTACGTCCGTTCTTCCACGCTAGCATGGGTTAGACGGGTTGTCCTGTTGTGGGCAGTGTCTGGTCGGCTGACCATGCCTTGCTCATACAGGAACTGATCTGGCTTGATTTCTACAGCTGGATGCCCTTCCTAACACCAACCTCATTTACAGTGAGTGCTGGGTGCTTTGTCGTGGCGCCTACACGTCCACCTTGCAGTGAGGGGTGTGGGGGCATATTGTCTATATGCTTCAGCTTGTACCCATGGGAGGTCGGGTACTCTGTATTACTGTGTGACGCCAGAAGTCACGGTTGTGTGTCATTGCCTTTGAGAGGTGTAATTGGGTATGGTCGGCTTTTATCACCTCATCCCAGGTCATCTTGGGTCTCCCCACTCCGCGGTTTCCATTAACTTCTAGTGCTCTGCACCTTTTTATGCAGCTGTCATCCTTCATACGCATCACATGTCCATACCAGCGCAACCGCCTCTCCTGCACACAGTATTTGATTCCTCTTATGCTCAGTCTCTCTCTCAATTCATTTATGCTTTGTCGTTCACGTATATTACTGTTACACATCCATCGGAGCATGCAGGCTTCGTTTCTCTCTAATCTACGTAAGTCTTCCACCTTCAGCGCCCAGGTCTCACTACCATGCAACATTGCTGTTCGGATACACGCATCATACAGTCTGCCTTTCATTCTAAGGGAGAAGCCTTTTGCAGCTAGCAGTGGTAGTAATTCCCTAAACTTCTTCCATCCCGTTCTTACCCTAGTTATTGTACTTTCTGAACACCCACCTCCGCTGCTAATTCGGTCACCTAGGTAGCAGAAGCTGTCTACTGTTTCTACAGAGCCCTCCCAGAGATTGGTGGTACTTGTTTCCTGTGGCTGTTTGCTGCTTGCTGTCTCAGCACAGCTGCTGCATGTGAAACCTACATTCTTAATTAAGCTTCCTGAGATCCCGCTACATCTCTTGTGTACCCATTGTTTGCATTTGGGGCAGAGAATGGAGTTCCTACCTACACCTTTCCTACATACTGAGCAAGGCCATTTCCCTGAGGGGATCTGGGTTCTGTTTTCTCGTCTACTTACAAGGACCTTAGTCTTTGTCATGTTGACTTTGACACACTGCCTCGCAATCTTGAATACCTCCTGTTTCTGGTCCTCACGTTGCAAAACATGCTTGAATTTTCTATCCTCTGCTTCCCTCCTAGCTAAGTATACTTGTCGCCTAGCTTCCCTCTTGGTCTCTATGTAATGTACCCTGCTCCCCCCGTTCTTCCATTCTTTCCATGCCTGTCTCTTGGCCTTAACTGCTTCATCTACTTTATTGTTCCACCACCAAGTCACTCTCCTCCTGCTTGAGGTCTTACTCCAGCCACAGACCTCATCCGTTGCCTCTAGTAAATTATTTTTTAGGAACTCCCAGTGCTCGTCTACATTGAATGTCTCTATCTGTTCTTCTCTACTGTCGTAGGCGTTGAGTAAAATATCTTTAAATCTGTTACTGGTTGAGGGGACTTTCAGCTTCCAGATCTTTCTTCTCCAGGTTGGCCTCTGTTTCCAGGTTCGTCTAGTTCTGACCATGAGGTCGCTGACAACTAAGCTATGTTGGGATGTACATTCCTCACTAGGGAAGGCTTTTGTGTTTACGACCATCCATCTGTCATGTCCTCTGATGAGGATAAAATCTATCTGACTAGAGTGCTCCCCTGATCTATAGGTGATCAGGTGGTTGTCGGGTTTTTTAAAGTTTGTGTTACATATCGACATGTCATTGGCGTCGCAGAATTCTAGAAGTCTGAATCCTTCCTCATTCCTTGTGCCAACCCCATGGCCTCCATGTACTCTATTGAAGCCGTCGCAGTGTTTACCTACGTGTCCGTTAAAATCTCCTGCGATGATTAGGAAGTCATTGTCGTCTGTTAGAGCAGTAGTGTGCATTAGGGACTCGTAAAACCTATCCTTAAGTTCGTCTAGCAGCCCCGATTGGGGTGCGTAAGCTGATATTATTGTGGTAATTGTTTTATTCAGGACTAGTCTGAGTTTAATGATTCTTGCATTTACCCTGTACACTGAGATTACTTTATCTACCCACTTGTCAGCTAGTAGTATACCTACACCACCCATCCCATCGTCATTTCCCACCCAGAAAAATTTGTAGCACCGACTTTTTCCTACCAGGATCTGGCAGACTCTCCTCTCCATCTAGTCTCTTGCACACAGCATACATCAATTTCCTTTCGCTCTAGCATTTCTACGATTTCTCCTGCTCTTCCTTTCATTGAGCCTACATTGATGGTACCAACTCGGAGTTTTGGGCATTTGTCGACACTCGTAGGGAAGGGTCTCTGAAATTGTGAGGTAGGCACTGAGGGTCGCCGTCAAGGCTAACAAACTTAAATAACCGATAGATTAGAATACCGCGTGGTAAATATCCGAAATAATACAGCAATAATATTAATAATAATAGCGTCATAAGAGCTAAGATACCTTCGAAAATTTGTATGGATGGGTGGCTGGAACAAATTCAAATCAACTCTAGTGATTCATTTTAGCAGATAAGGATAAAGCGTCTTATCTCTTCAATAGCTTCATGATGAGTGAGGAGGAATGGGCGAAAGGGAGGTAATGGCTTAGAGATAGAGATAGGGTAGCCATCATAGAGAGAGATATAGAGAGGTAGGCACTGAGGGTCGCCGTCAAGGCTAACAAACTTAAATAACCGATAGATGAATATATATATATAGCAAGGAAAGTAGATGTTCAATGATGATGATGTATATGTGAGTGTATGTATACACATTCATACACACTTATGTAACACGTATATGCACACACACACACACATATATATACCACTGTGGAAATCAGAGGTAAAATGATGGTGATATATATATATATACTCACACATATTTATATTCATGTAAACGTCGTGCCTGTACCACAAACATATAACAAGAAAAATGCCATGCAATTTATCTATTGCACCTACAAAATTAATTGAAAATATATGGTACATTGTTCTATGTAAAATTGAGGTGTGGCTTATGCATAAGTATATATGGTAAGTATCATCATCATCATCATCATCAACGTTTAACGTCCGTGTTCCACGCTTGCATGGGTTTGGACGGGGGTAGTCCCACTTGAGGCAAGAGTGATTGTCTTGCTCGCATAGGACTGTCTGGCAGGTTTTCTACAGTTGGATGCCCTTCCTAACACCAACCACATTTACAGTGTGGGTCTGGGAGGTTTTTACCGTGTTGCCTACACGGCCACATTACAGCGTGGACTGTGTGTTTTTTTGTCGTGACACCTACACGATCTCATTTGTTTCGGCCTCGATGGCGCGGCACCAACATAACTTTACATAGAACGGGGTGGTGTGGATCGGGTGGGGGTGGGGGTGGTGGGACGGGGTGTATTTTGTTAGAGATGCCTACTGGCTGGAGTAGGTTTTACTATATATTTAGGTAAGGCGGGTCTTCTCTGTTACTGAGTACCGCCAAAGGTCTCGGTCCAGTGACATTGTCTTGGAGAGGTGTAAGTGTGTGATGTCGGAGTTTATCAGCTCGTCCCAGGTTTTTCTAGGTCTGCCTATTCCGTGACTACCGTCTATCTTTATTGCCCTGCACTTTGTTATACAGCTATCGACTTTCATGCGCATCACGTGTCCATACCAACGTAGCCTTCTCTCGAGTAAACAACATCTGATCCCTCTTATCTCTAATTTATTCCTTAGTTCGTTTATGCTTTGCCGTTCACGTATATTACTGTTACACATCCAGCGGAGCATGCAAGCTTCGTTCCTCTCTAGTCTGCGTATATCCTCTGCACACAATGCCCAGGTCTCACTGCCATGCAGCATTGCTGTTCGTATGCAGGCATCGTACAACCTGCCTTTCATTTTTAGTGAGAACCCTTTAGCAGCTAATAGTGGTATAAGCTCTCTGAACTTTTTCCAACCAGTTCTGACTCTAGCTACAGTACTTTCAGAGCACCCTCCCCCACTGCTGATTTTATCGCCCAGGTAACGGAAGCTGTCCACTATTTCTATAGAACCCTCTGCGCAATTGAAAGAGCTAGTAGTTTGTGGGCACTTGCTGCTACTTATTGCACCAGAGCACCGGCCACATGTAAAATCTATGTTCTTAGTTAGCTTACCTGTGATCCCACTACATCTTTTATGCACCCATACTTTGCATTTAGGACATAAAATGGAGTTTCTACCTACGCCTTTCCTACACACCGAGCACGACCATTTCCCCGAAGGGACCGCCGCCTTGTTTTCTTTCCTACAAACTAGTACTTTGGTCTTAGCCAGGTTAATTTTAAGTCCTTTTGACTCTAGGCCGTGCTTCCATGTTTGGAATTTCTTCTCTAGCTCGGCCATTGATTCCGCTATGAGTGTCAGGTCGTCTGCGTATAGGAGTTCCCATGGGCAGCCTGTCTTGAACTCCTCTGTTATAGCCTGAAGGGCAATAATAAATAGTAGTGGACTGAGAACAGAGCCCTGATGGACGCCGACTTTTACGCTAAACTCTTCACTATATTCGTTGTTAATTCTAACCTTGCTGACTGTTTCTTTATACATGGCTTGTATAGCCCTCACAAGCCATTCGTCAACGCCTAGTTTTCTAAGAGCCCACCAGATAATGGAGCGGGGGACTCTGTCGAAGGCTTTCTCCAAGTCGACAAAAGCTAAGTAGAGGGGTTTACCTTTAGCTAGGTACTTCTCCTGTAGTTGTCGTACTATGAAAAGAGCGTCTGTGGTACTTTTGCCTGACACAAACCCGAACTGCATTTCATCTAGGTCAATTCTCTCTCTGATTAGTTGCGCTATTACTCTTTCCGTGACCTTCATGACCTGGTCGATTAATTTAATGCCTCTATAGTTACTCCTATCTAGGGCGTCTCCTTTACCCTTATAACAGTTAACGATGATGCTGCTATGCCAGTCCTTCGGAACAACCCCGTTCTGTACGACTTGGTTAACTATGCGGGTGACCATGGTGTGTCCCACCGTGCCAGATGCCTTCAGCATCTCAGCAACTATTTCCGAAGGCCCAGCCGCCTTACCAGTCTTCATATCCTTGATTGCCTTACTTATTATACTCCCCTCGACTAACACTGCTGGTCCCTCTATTGGGGAGTATGTGGTAATAATTCAATAAAAACAAATGTTCTGCTCTGTTGAATTTAATCATTCCTCTGCACTCTTTTTATATTCTTGATGATGATAATCATCATCATCATTATCACTTTGCACATCCACGTTTCCAAGCTGGCATGGGTTGGATGAGACATTTTGAGGTAAGGGTGTTGGACTTATGACCATAACGTTGTGGGTTCAATTCCTAGACTGGGTTTGTGTTGTGTTCTTGAACAAAACACTTCATTTCATGTTGCTTCAGTATACTCAACTGAAAATGAGTACCAGCAATAGCTGGGAGTTTAACCCTGTGATGGACTGGGGGATGTATTGTACTCTCAGTCACTTAACGCCATAAAAACCCGAATAAGCACCGGCCTGATGAGCCTCCAGGCTTGAGACAGACTATAGACTTAGACTTTCTTCTCTCAAATGCTTTTTCTGATACCAATCCATACTTTATTCAAATATGGTATATATTGTTGATGTTTGTCAAACTGCTACACTGCATGACTTATTTTTTTTTTTTTTATGTGAGATAAACATCAGTTGACACACATAACACACATATACACACATATATATACCTTATGTACTCAAATATAAGTTGATTTCCCCCACCCACCCCTATTTTATGTTTGAGAAATGGGCATATATCCAAACCCCATTTATAAGCTGAAGCAGCTAATCAACACGTTTATATGCCATATATAAGGCCCCCCCCCCCTTCCCCCATCTCATTTTACCATCAATTTTTCGGTCACCTATTCCTCGCCTTATATTCGAGTATATGGTAAGTGGTGAATTGGTAAAGTTATTAGAGCGTTCGATAGACTGTTTGGCAGTATTTGTTCTGACTCTCTTAAATCCCACTACGGTCAGCTTTTATCCTTTTGGGTCTGATAAAGTACCAGTCCAGAACTTAGATCAATTCTCTCCCTTGCATGTTTTCTATCTCTCTATCACTGTTTCTCTGTGTATCTCTCTGGAAGAAATCGTCTGTAATCAGCTTACAGATGCAAAGGTTTCACCAGGTTGAAAAATGCCTAAGAATTGCTCCATGTTATGATACCCCACCACCATTTCATCATGTTTTGGGTTCAATGAATTTAAAGTGTGTTTATATATAAAAATATTCCTTGATGATTTTGTGTAAAAACCTTTAAGTTATGCGCCAAACACCATCTTAATAATGGTTCCTGATTTAGGCACAAGGCCAACAATTTTGGGGTAAGGGGAAAATTGATTAAATCAACCCCTGTGCATTACTGGTGCTTTATTTTATCAACCCTGTAAGGATGAAAATCAAAGCTAACCATGGCTTGATTTGAACTCAGAACATCAAAGAACGTAACTCTGTGTTACAAAGCATGGTGTCTGATATTCTATCGATACTGCCAATCCACCATCACACCAGCTTAATAAGGAAAACATTTACTGTATTAGTATATCTCTCAAAATTCTAGATTATTTTCAAAATTATTTGAAATCCATAAGCAATGTCTTAGGTAATGTAAAGATTTAAAACATTAAACTGATTTTGTGTTTAACAACATTCTGTTGAATTTAGTTAATTAATCCTGTAAGGTAGTTGTTTCGGTGCCATAATAAAAAGCACCCACTCTGCACTGTAACGTGGTTGGTGTTCCAGCTGTAGATCCGTATGAGCAAGATGTGGTCTCTGGACCTGACTTGTCTCATAATGTAACAACCCATCTAACCCATGCAAGCATGGAAAATCCTCATCACCGTTTCACGTCCATTTTTCCACACTAGCATGGGTTAGACGAGTTGTCCCATTGTGAGACAAGTCAGATCAGGTGACCATGTCATGCTCATACTCTTTTGATAGAGAAATGGATGTTAAATGAGGATGATGAATCGTGATATTTTGTCTCCAATATTTCCCTTCTTTATATTCTGTTCTCTTCATAATTGTTAAAAATCTCTTTAAAAGGTGTGGACCATGTTAAACGTCAATCAGCCCAGTGTCAGCGAGTTTTGCGCAGCATTGAAACTGTTGCTCTCGACTCAAC
Source organism: Eledone cirrhosa (assembly GCA_964016885.1). Classification (NCBI taxonomy): domain Eukaryota; kingdom Metazoa; phylum Mollusca; class Cephalopoda; order Octopoda; family Eledonidae; genus Eledone; species Eledone cirrhosa. The sequence goes on from OZ024743.1 coordinate 296,672,576, forward strand.
TATACTCACAAGAAGTACATGGGAAACTATGTTGAAATTTCTTCTTGCTGCCAATGATAGCCTATTAGCACCACCAGCTGAGAAAGGTAATATATATTTTCATTTTTAAAAATTCTTCATATTTACTAGTTGAAGAAACATTACTGAGAAAGAAATATTTCATCATTTGGTATCTAAAATCCAAACATCTATTACTAAAATGTTGTTTTTTTCCCTTTCTAGAAGTTTTGGTTTTTTTCAAGATGGTAACGTGTGTTTATGGACATGTTCATTATAAATAAGAAATAGATGTCAGAAATATTCTGAAATTTTGAGATATTTTTTTTCATATTTTATTAAAATTTCCATACTTATTTTCATTTTTTTTTTTTTTTTACTTATTTGGCCAGGTTTTTTAATGTTTTATTTTGTTTATATATATTTTTTTTTCCATTTTCTTTTACTGGTTTCAGTCATTAGACTGGCCATGCTGGGACACCAACTTGAAGTGAATTTGGTTGATCATATTGATTTCAGTACTTATTTTTTCAAATCTAGTATATATTTTATCAATTTCTATTTGGCAAACCACTACAGTAAATTTAAGCACAGATATGGACATTCATATATATATGCACACACACACACACACACATGAATGTGCAACAGACTTTCCACACAGTCTCCACCCACCAAATTTCATTCAAAAGGCATTAGTTGACCCAGTCTGCTGGATAACTTAGAGGCAAAATTTCAAGCATAGAAGAAAAATCTAGATTCAATAAGCCTAAAAGTATAAGGCAGACTATATTATGCCTGTGTGCAAACTGCAATGCTACATGGCAGCGAGACATGGGCCTTGACTGCAGAAAATCTACAAATGCTAGAAAGAAATGAAGTGAATATGCTCCAATGGATGTTTATTGTTAATGTACATAAACATGACAGTATAAGTAAACTGAGTGAAAAACTAGACATAAGAGGAATTTGATGTAGTGTGCAAGTGAGAAGATTGCATTGGAGTGGCCATGTGATATGTATGGAAGATGACAGTTTAAAGAAATCCAGAGAAATCTCAGTAGATGGGACTCATGGAAGAGATAGACTGGAGAAGACATGGGATGAAACTGGCCATAAGAAGGTGGACCTCATAACAGGTGACAAAGAACCACAAGGATTGGTGAGACACTATACTGGAGAAAACCTGCCCACCAGCATAAAATGTGACCTGATCCTTTCTAAAATTGCCTCACCCACATTAACTATCCTCACCATCTGAATGCACTTTTTTGCAACATCACTGTATCCCCCCCCCCTTCATCTCCAAGCTCACCTCTCCCTTCCACATTATCTTGTCAATTCCCACCACACCTAACATACATCCATGACATTATACTTGTCATCTCCCTACTCATTGCCCCTTATCCATAGCATACCTCATATTTACCCCCCTCTCAGAAGGTAGTGAGGACTCATCAGTTGAGTCAATGACTGGTAACCACCCTAGTGCTGATACAACAATAACATTCTGTAAAGTCATTGGTGTTAGAAAAAGCTTCCAACTGTAAAAACCATACCACAAAGAGTTGAGGGGACCCTGAAGTCACAACACACCAACTGTAGAAAACTATTCCAGGGCATCCAGCTGTAGAAAACTGTTCCAAAAAAGGAAGAGATGACTCTTTAGTTGTGTCAAGATCATGACAACCTCTCTAGTGTTGGTTATGTTCATGATTCCAAGTACACTGTATAAAGTGGTTGGGGATGGGAAAGACATCAAGCCATAGAAAACTTGAATTGTCAATCTCTCAAAGTACTAGTGCCTTGATAAAATACATTCAGTGCACTCTGTAGATTGTGTCAACTTGTGTAAGTGAGAAGCAGGCCCCCAGCTTGTCTGAGAGATCAGTAGCTCTGTGTTAATCCATCCAACCCTTTCTTGATTTTTGTACATTATTCTATGTACTATACTTACACCTTTGATGAGTTGTAGTGCACCTGAGCACTCTACACAATAATTTCCATTATCATTATTATTTTTATCCACACAGACCTAAACATTTGTGCATGTATTAAACTATTTCCTTATAACTATTATTGGTGGTGGACTGGCAAAATCATTAGGACATCAAAGAGAATACTTTGTAGCATTTGTTTTTAGCTTTTTACAGGCTGAGTTTGAATCTTGTTGTAGTCAACTTTGCCTTTCATCCTTTCAGGGTTGATAAATTAAAGTACCAGTCAAGTACTGGGGTCAATATAATGTCTAATTTTGAAACAATTATTACTATTATTATTGTTGAATGGAAAAATCAGTAGAATATCAGACAAAATATCATATGATATTTAGTTGCAGTGAAAGAATTGGCATTTAGTGAGGGATAAATCTTACACAACAGTAGTTTAGTTTAAAATGTCAGATTTTTTTTCTTTTTCTTTTTTTGGGTCATCCCTTCATTGAAAGTGAAGCATCTTGCTTTTTCTAATGGCTAGAATGTATGTGACTTGCCATACCTGCATACACACATATTTCTTCGCTGACTGGAGCAGTTGTGCCAACCCATTGTCGGATTAATAGACGATCATCTGCGAAGCCACTGGTGTTCACAAGGTCATCTAATTAAACTAATGGTCACTGCATGAACTACTGCCTACTATGAGACAAGCAGAGTTTTATCACAGCTTGGCCCTCTAGATCTGACCTCTTCTGAAAGGAATTAGACTAGAATTATGTTATTTCTGTAACACAGTAGCATAATAGTTTCATATATGGCAGTGGTTCCCATACTTATTTTGTCATGGAACCATTATACAATAATCTAAAAACCTTAGAACCAATATTTTATGGGTAATCCCCATCCACCCTAATTTTAAATGAAACAAAAATTATTTTAGTGAGAGAATTTATTCATATTAATAAAAAAAAATATAACATTTTTATCAAATTTAATTAAAACACACCTTATCTCAAAGGACTCCAGAATTGTTTTGTAGAAGCCACTATAAAAAACATGGATATTTTTAATCATATATAATAATATGACTTATTTTGTGTAATTTCTGTTTGGCATGGTAATTAATATATATATGAATAAGAATATTATATATATATCGATCCAATAGAGGGACAAGCAGTGCAAGTTGACGGTAGTATAATAAGTAAGGCAATCAAAGATATGAAGACGGGCAAGGCGGCTGGGCCTTCGGAAATAGTTGCTGAAATGCTGAAAGCATCTGAAATGGTGGGACACACTATGGTCACCCGGATAGTAAACCAAGTCATACAGAATGGGGTCGTACCGAAGGACTGGCGTAGCAGCATCATCATTAACTGCTACAAGGGTAAAGGAGATGCCCTAGATAGGGGAAACTATAGAGGCATTAAATTAATTGACCAGGTCATGAAGGTCACAGAAAAAGTAATAGCACAACTAATCAGAGAGCGAATTGATCTGGATGAAATGTAGTTCGGGTTTGTGTCAGGTAAAAGTACCACAGACGCTCTTTTCATTGTACAACAACTACAGGAGAAGTACCTGGCTAAAAGTAAACCCCTATACTTAGCTTTCGTCGACTTGGAGAAAGCCTTTGACAGAGTCCCACGCCCCATTATCTGGTGGGCTCTCAGAAAACTAGGTGTTGATGAATGGCTTGTGAGAGCTATACAAGCCATGTATAAAGAAACAGTCAGCAAGGTTAGAATTAACAACGAATATAGTGAAGAGTTTAGCGTAAAAGTTGGTGTTCATCAGGGCTCCGTCCTTAGCCGCCTACTATTTATTATTGCCCTTCAGGCTATAACAGAGGAGTTCAAGACTGGCTGCCCATGGGCACTCCTATACGCTGATGATCTAACGCTTATAGCTGAATCAATGGCTGAACTAGAGAAGAAATTCCAAACATGGAAGCATGGCCTAGAATCAAAAGGCCTTAAAATTAACCTGTCTAAGACTAAAGTTCTAGTATGTAGGAAGGAAAATAGGGCACCGGTCCCATCTGGGAATTGGCCATGCTCAGTGTGTAGGAAAGGAGTAGGTAGATACTGCATTTTATGTCCCAAATGCAAAGTATGGGTGCATAAAAGATGTAGTGGGATCACAGGTAAGCTAACTAAGAATATAGATTTTATATGTGGCCGGTGCTCAGGTGTAATAAGTAGCAGCAAGTGCCCACAAAATACTAGCCCATTCCATTGCACAGATGGTTCTATAGAAATAGTGGACACCTTCTGTTACCTGGGTGACAAAATCAGCAGTGGTGGAGGGTGCTCTGAAAGTACAGTAGCTAGAGTCAGAACGGGATGGAAAACGTTCAGAGAGCTTATACCACTATTGGCCGCTAAAGGTTTCTCTCTAAAATTGAAAGGCAGGCTGTATGATGCCTGCATACGAACAGCAAGGTTACATGGCAGTGAGACTTGGGCATTGTGTGCAGAGGATATACGCAGACTAGAGAGGAACGAAGCTTGCATGCTCCACTGGATATGTAATAGTAATATACGTGAACGGCAAAGCATAAATGAACTAAGTGAGAAATTAGGAATAAGAGGGATCAGATGCTGTTTACTCGAGAGAAGACTACGTTGGTATGGTCACGTGATGCGCATGAAAGACGACAGCTGTATAAAAAAAGTGCAGGGCGATCAAAATAGACGGTAGCCACGGAGTAGCCAGACTCAGAAAAACCTGGGACGACTTGATAAATTCCGACCTCACACACTTACACCTCTCCAAGACAATGTCACTGGACCGAGATCTTTGGCGCTACGCAGTAATACAGAAGACCCGCCTTGCCTAAGTGCAAAGCGAAACCTACAGTCAGTAGGCACCTCTTACCAAAATACACCCCCCGTCCCACTACCCCCACCCCATCACACCACCCCATTTCGATGTTAAGTTATGTTGGTACCACAACATCAAGTCCTAAATAAATGAGGTCGTGTAGGTGTCACAACAAAAAAACACACAGTCCACGCTGTAATGTGGCAGTGTAGGTAACACGGTAAAAACCTCCCAGTCCACACTGTAAATGTGGTTGGTGTTAGGAAGGGCATCCAGCTGTAGCGTAGAAAACCCACCAGACAGTCCTATACGAGCAAAACAACCAATCTTGCCTCAAGTGGGAAAATTACCGTCCAAACCCATGCTAGCGTGGAAGATGGACGTTAAACGACGATGATGATGATATATATACAAGTATCAAGTACTCTGGTGGGTTATGGTCCACCTGGTTTTTTACCACACTCTATCTGATACACACACACACACACACACACACACACACACACACACACACACACACACACACACACACACACACACAGACGTGTGTGTGTGTATATAATTTTTTTTCAATTTTCAGGGAAATTCATATTTTCTGACATGTTTAGATATCTACATATTAAAATATATATTTATATATACATTGGCGCAGTCTCAATTACCCACTCTGTATATAAACTGTTATTGCTTTATTGAACACTTCGAAAGCTTAGTGCACTTCTTAATGTATGTATGTATATATATATATATATATATATATATATATATATATCATCATTTTTACGTCCGTTTTTACGCACTTGCATGGGTTGGGTGGGTTTTTCTTAACACAGCATCTCTCCAATCGTCGTGTTTCTTCATCATCTCCTTTCAAGTCTTAGCAATTTGTGCTCAGCTCTCAAAACCTTTGCCCAGGTCTTTGTTGGTCTACCTTTATCACAGCTTCCTTCCACTGGCTTTTCCTGGCACTTCTTCATCCATCTATCATTGTCCATACCAACGCTGTGTTCTCTCCTGTGCACCATCTTGGATTCCTCATAAAACCCACCTTCTCCCTCAACTCGTTCAAGCTCTGTCTTTCTCGCACACTTACATTGCACACTCAATGGAACATGGTTGCTTCAATTCTCTCCAGTCTATACATGTCCTCTGCAGTCACTGCCCATGTTTCCCTACCATGCAGCATCACATTTCACACACAGATGTCATACAGTCGTCCTTCTGTACATTACGAGAAACTTTTTGAGGTCAACAGTGGGAGTAGCTCACTAAACTTTTAATATCCTTTCCTTATTCTAGCAATTATGCTCTCAGAGCACTCTCTTCTGTTGCTAATTATATCTCCTAGATATCAGAAGCTATCAACCACTTCTATGGGTCCTTTCTGTGACTGGAATAGGTTTACATCACTGACTTTCTTCCCTCAGGCACCCCTGTGCATCTTCTACAAACAAAGTCTTCCCTTTCTTTTAGTCTACCTGTTATCCCACTAAATCTCTTGTGTGCCTGACAGGATAAAGGTCTTGTCTTCCCTACACACTAGTACTTTAGTTTGGGTTATGTTTACTCTCAGATATTTTGATTCCAAATTCTGTTTCCATAGTCAGAACTTATTTTCTAGTTCTTTTATGGATTTGGCTATAAGTACCAAATCATCTGCATAGATTAATTCCCGTGGACAGCCAGTTTCAAACTCCTCTGTTATGGCCTAGAGAATTATAATAAACAGCAGTGAACTAAGAACCGAACCTTGATGAACTCCTACCTGTACTTTGAGTTCCTCACTAAACTCCCGTCCTACTCTCACTTTACTGACAACTCCTCTGTACGTGGTTTGCACTGCTCTCACAAGCCATTCTTCTACACCCAATTTCCTTAAGGACCATAAGAAAATAGATCAATGTTCTCTGTCAAAGGCCTTTTCTGAATCAACAAAAGTTAAATATAGCGCCTTGTTTTTGGTTAGGAACTTCACTTGTAGTTGCCTTACTAGTAAGAGGACACCTGTAGAACTTTTATATATACAAAACACACACATGCACACATTATTATAAATAATTTCTGAACACTGTTGCTTGTTTAGGTTTTGAAACCTTAGCTTGAGTAGGCTTTGAAACCTTAGCTTGAGTAGGCTTTGAAACCTTATCTTGAGTAGGCTTTGAAACCTTAGCTTGAGTAGGCTTTGAAACCTTAGCTTGAGTAGGTTTTGAAACCTTAGCTTGAGTAGGTTTTGAAACCTTAGCTTGAGTAGGCTTTGAAACCTTAGCTTGAGTAGGCTTTGAAACCTTAGCTTGAGTAGGTTTTGAAACCTTAGCTTGAGTAGGCTTTGAAACCTTAGCTTGAGTAGGCTTTGAAACCTTAGGTAGCAAGCAACAATGTTGAGAAATTATTTGTAATAATATATTTTGGCTGTGTACTTAACATAGAGTGCTCTTTTTCCTTTATCTATTCTAGGGAAACCTTTGACACTATATATATATATAAACCAGTACACATTTACATACAGTGTTTTGTTCTGCTTAGATTACTATACTACTTACTTTCAAAATTTATAGTGTTTTGATCTTTTGAGAAATTACTCGTTTTTTTTAATATTTAAATTAAATTTTACTTTATTTTCATGCTGCAGAAATAAATTGTATTGGTTGTTGTTTTATACCCTTGTTGGAATGTCGAATGTTTTTTACGTAACATTAATCGTTTTTTTATTTTATTTTTTTTATATCTTTATATCAATCCCTTTATTAAATTTAAAATGAACCTTCAAAACATATTTTCAAATTTCACATTCCATTTAAATAATGAGATCTATGTATCTTCAACCCGAAAAATTGCATACATACATGTATATACACACAGCAAGACTCATGTCAGAGGTTTGTCTTTCAGTTAATATTTTCTTTTATTCTGTTGAAAGAAAGAAATATAAATACATTTTACATATATATATAGATATATATATTGATTAAAGATTAAATAGTCTCTAATATCCAAACATCTCAATGAAAGAAATCTCTCAGAGAAGCAATATTATATATTAAAATTAAATGAGAAAAAAAACTGTAATTCCGGGAGTAGAAATATTTTTCTATCTAACTTCACTTATATATAGATCTATTTTTAAGTGAAGTTCGATAGAAAAATGTTTTTGTCTATTTTGTTTATACTCCCAGAGTTTTTTCTCATTTAATTTTAATATATAATATATATATATACTCACACAAACATGCATATATATATTTATATCATCATCATCGTTTTCAAGTCCGTTTTTCCACACTTGCATGGGTTGAATAGATCTTTCTCAGTCTACCTCTACTGTGGCTTCCTTCCACTAACATTTCCTGACACTTCTTCACCCAACGATCATTGTCCATGTGCATCACATGTCCATACCAACACAGTCTTCTCTCCTGCTTACCACGTTTGATTCGACTTTTCCTTCAACCCGTCCAAGGTCTGTCTTTCTCGCACATTTCATTGCACATTCAACGGAGCATGGTTGCTTCATTTCTTTTCAGTCTACTTATGTCCTCTGCAGTCACAGCCCATGTTTCACTACAATCCAGCATCACACTTCATATAGGTGTCATACAGTCATTATTTTGTATATTGGAAGAAACCTTTTGTTGTCAAAAGTGGGAGTAGCTCACTAAAACTTTTAACACCCTATCCTTATTCTAGCTATTATGCTCTAATAGCACCCTTATCCACTGTTGATTAAATCACCTAGATAGCAGAAGCTATCAACCACTTCTATGCGTCTTTCTAGTGACTGGAATAGGTTTACATCTCTGACTCTCTTCCTCTCCCCCTGTGCATCTTTTACTTCAAATTCTTCCTTTCCTGTTAGTCTACCTGTTATCCCACTACATCTCTTGTGTACCCAAGATTTACATACATTGTATACATCGAATGGAGTTAATGCCTGCTCCCTTTCTACATATTGAGCAGAGCCACTTCCCTGAAGGAATCAGGGCCCTATCTTCTCTCCTACTCACTAGCACTTTGGTTTTGGCTAAGTTTACTCTAAGACTTCTTGATTCCAAATTCTGTTTCCATAGTCAAAACTTATTTTCTAGTTCTTTAATGGATTTGGCTATAAGGACCAGATCATCTGCATAGAGAAGTTCCCATGAGCAGCTGGTCTTAAACTCCTATGTTTTAGCCTGAAGAACTATAGTGAATAGTAGTGGGCTAAGAATTGAACCCTGATGAACTATTTGTACCTTGAATTCCTCACTAAACTCACTTTCTACTCTCACTTACAGAGCTTGCACTGCTCTTATCAACCCTTCTTCTACACCTAATTTCCTTAAGAACCATCAGATAATAGATCAAAGTACTCTATCAAAGGCCTTTTCTAGATCAATGAAAGCTAGGTATTGTCACTTATTTTTGGCTAGGAACTGCTCTTGTAGTTGCCTCACTAAAAAGTGGGCATCTGGAGGACTTTTCCCAGGCTTGAAAGCAAACTGCATCTCGTCTAATTTGACTCTTTCTCTAATTTGTTGTGCTATAACTCTTTCTATCACTTTCATAACTTGGTCCATTTGTTTTATTCCTCTGCAGTTGCTCCTTTGTAGAGCATCACCTTTGCCCTTGTAGCAATTCATAATTGTACTGCTGCACCAGTCATTAGATATGATACCGTCCTGTATTACCTGATTGACTATGCAGCTTACTAGCTTGACTAGTGCTTTTAGCATCTCAACAGTAATCTCCGATGGTCTCGCAACTTTATCATTTTACATCACTTAGATTACTTCTTTAACCCTATAACTATCAACTTCAATGGCTGGTCCTTCTGGTGGGTAGGTTGGGGGTAGTTCTCTTCATCTCATTTATTCTCTACATTCATCAGTCTCTCATAGTAACATTTCTAGGCCTCTTTCTTTTTGGCATCAGTGGTGCTTAGTGCGCCAGTGTCATTTCTAACTTACTTTTCCCCAACAACATCTCAATTTATACTAACAGACTGCTTGCAGTGTGGAACATTTCATGTCTCTGGTCCTCACATCTCAAGACATTGGTAAACTTTCTTTTTTCAGCCTCTTTTCAAGCTGTGTATACTTGTTGTGTAGCTTCTCTCTTAGCCACCTGGTACTGGTCTCTGTTACCCCCTTTTTCCCAGCCTTTCCATGCTTGTCTCTTGGCTTTAATGGCTCTATCCACTGAGCTTTTCCACCACCAGGTCACCCTCTGTCTGGCTGGTGCTCTACTTCAGCCACAAGTCTCATCAGCAATTTACGAAAGGTTGTCACACAAGCATTTCTAGTTGTCCTCTACATCATAACTATCTAGCTCTTCACTTATTTCATCAAATGCATCCAACAGGGCCTTTCTAATCTTATATTTAACCAAAAGGTCCTTTAGCTTTCAAACCCCCCGTCTCCATATTTTTCTGCGTATCTTTTCCTGTCTTGTGCTTATTTTGATGTCACTAATAACTAACTTGTGTTGAGCAGTGCATATGTGTATATATATATATATATATATATATACACATATAACAATCTATGTCATACTCAACAACACAACACACTGCCTGGTTCAGAAAACTCACAACCTGATGATTGCAAGCCATACACACACAACACACAGATATATAAGTATATATTTGGTTTGTTTAGAGTAGCAATTTACTAACTTTCATGACACTTTATTGTTTTACTAATAATCTCCAGGTGTGTTGTGACATTTTAGTGTTTCGCCAACCATCTTTAGGTGTGTCACAAAATTAAGGCAAATCTGATCAAATTTTTTTAAATAAATATTTAACTTTCAAAATATATATATAATTGAAATCTGATAACACTGTCTACTGTTAAACATATGATAGGTGACAGGTAATATGGCATTTAATTGTTTATATATCAATTGTGTTAATTTCTTGTTTCTAACAAAATATAATTAATGTCTGATTAAAAATATAATTTAACAAAAATGTGACATAAATATAAACATTTTGGAAACCTCTGGTTTTGAACATTAAAGCATTACTTCAAAACTACACATACACACTCACACCTAGAAAAATGTGTGTGTGTGTGTATATATATATACACACACACACACACACACACACACACACACACACATATGTATGTATAAATATTCTTGGGAGGATCGTAGAGGCAGAGTCCTCAAACACAACTTACACCAGGTTCTCTAAAGAGCAACTATCTCCAATTGATCCAGCTGGATCTCCAAGCGAAACCAGCTGAGCTCGTAAATGTTATCCAACCATCTTGCTGAGAGTCTACCTCTGGATCTCCTGCTGGTTGGTTCTGCCTACAAAATTTGTCCAGAGATTCTTTCCTGAGGCATTCTAACCATATGTCTGTAATATCGGGGCTATGATATCTCAATTCAGAGAAATAGTGACTCTACTTGGAGCAACTCTCTGATCTTTGAGCTATGTTACTCTATAAAGTAACATTACTCCAGAGACCCTTTGGAGTAACCCCATTTCGGCCGCTCGTATTCATGATCGTATTCTTTCATTACCCAAGATTCATGACCATAGGTAAGGTATTACTGCACAAGCTCCTGCAATTGTTGCACTTAATTCAGCCTTCCTGCCTTCCATCACTTGTGAGCACGACCCCGAGATACTTGAACTTTTTGACCTGCTTCAGTAGAGCTCCATCCACTGTGCATGCTTCCTTGAGAGGACGTGTGTCTCAGTCTTTGCAGCACTGATTATCATTCCTGCCGGGCAGCACTCAGCAGCGAACCTATCAATTGCATGCCAGAGATCACCTTCTACCAAGTTAAGTAGTATCATGTTGTCTGCAAATTCCAACTGAATGATCCTGCACCCACCTGTCTTGATACCACTTCCAACCCAGCTGCACACTTCAATCCTGTCCATGAAGATTATAAACATGAAAGGTGACTAGGCACCCTTGGTAGAGTCTGACACCTTCATTGAATGGTTTCAACTTAGCACCATATATCCAAACACAAATACTAGGGCATTTGTATAGAGTATTCACGACAGTGAAAAGCTGCCCATCAATCCCATGCTCCTGCAGGTCCCATGGAACACGGCTATATGCTTTTTTGAGGTCTACAAAACAAGCATACAACTTTTTACAATATGCCCCAGTGTGAATATTGGGTTAGCTGTGCTGCGTTCAGGGCAAAAACCAGTTTGTTAGCTAGCTTTGACTCAACAGTATCCTTACAACTCTTTGCCAGCCACTTAGCAAAGACTTTATGAGGCAGGCTTAACAAAAGGATTCCTCTATATTTGGAGCAATCTTACTTTTCTCTTTTTTTTTGTAAATTGGGTTATCACTCCCTATTGCCATTGCTTAGATGCCTTTCCAGAGATCCAGGTCAAGCAGCACACACACACACATATATATATGTGTGTAAATATATATGAATATATATATATGTATATATGCCAGTACAGCTTGAGTGAAAGTCACTGATGAAATATTAACTAATCCTGAAACAGCGCTGTCTGACATTCTCAACCATACTGGCAACTCTGATATATTCACAAAGGAAAATAGAGAAAAATAATTTTTTTGTTAGGAAAAAATATTTTTCTTTGATTGCAAAGCTACCCATATGTTTATTGTATATAAATGTATAGTATACTTTTACATATATTTTCACATACACTCCTATTATGCTTGAACACTGTCTTAGTGCTACTGTTAATTAATTATGAACATTTTCAGCAAATGTCCACGCAAATTTCTATATAAACTCTACTCTATTTCCATGCCAGTACTAGGTGAGTGTCACTGCTGAAAAATTAACACATTTTGAAACTGTGCTATCTGACATCTCTGACATGTTTATGGAAAAAAATGATTTTTTCGTTATGTCTGCTGACCACTATTTTCCGTCTACAGGGTTTTTTACCTGATTTTCTCAGCTATTTTTTAAAGCAATAGACTGTGTTTACAATTATTTTCTGAGTTAGAGATCAATACTTTTTCTAAAAATTTCAATAAACTCAAAGCTCTGATAGTTTATGTTCAATATATATATATATTTTATTATTGCCAGTATCATAATTATGGTCATCATTAAAAATGAAAAATAAAACTATAAGACCTACAAAATGACACATTCAAGTATTTTTGTTTTGAAAAAAACAGATGACATAGATGGTCTCTTTTTGCTATGCAAAGGCAAGTCCACTTCTCCTTTGTGGGCAACATAATAAAATGCACCCAATACACTCTGTTAAGTAGTTTGCACTCTAATTGGAAACAACATAAGGTGCAGAGGATTCATTTGTCTTAGCAAGAGCATGATGGCCTCTCGATTGATGATCCCATGATAAAAAGCAACTAGTACATTCTGTTAAGTGGTTAAAAATCAAACAGAGGTATTGTAGTGTAGAGAGCTCTTTTACCTCTCTAATACTGGTACTATGATAAAATGCATCCAGTACACTCTGCTACATGGTTGACAATCAATTGAAGACATATAGCAGAGAGGGCTCTTTAATTGTGTCAAGGACATGACAACCTTTGAGGCTGGTGCTTTGATAAAATGTCATCCAATTCACTACATTAAGTGGTTTGTGTTAAAAAGACCATCCAGCCACAAAAACTATATTGAAAATTGGAATGTACAAGCAAGATATGGTCCTTCATCTTATTTAGTAGGGCAGAAATATCAAATAAGACCTGATTCAGACTAACAGCCCATCCAGCTCATGCCAGTATGGAAACCAGACATAAAATGATGATGAAACTAGTTACATTTTTAAAGATTAAAACCTTAAGTGATTGCTTAAAGCTCTGCTCTTATGCATGTATAATCTTAGTATAACAACACAATATTTATATATCATTTATTATCAAACATCTATCTAGTTTCAGTCATCCATCTTGGAAAATGGATGTATATTACGAAATCTAAAATTTTTTTAATATTTATGATTTTTTATTTCTTATTTTTAAGTTTTGTTTCATACTTTTTTTTATTTGAGAATGGAAGTTCTTTGGAAATTTGAAAGATAATAGCTACTCTAACAGACTGAAACAATGCCTTTATAAAATTGAGAAAATATAAATTATATATGTGTATATATATATATATATATATATATATATATATGCCAGTCTGCTAATATGCAAATCAGGCCGATCAGTCACTGTATATTTTAGAAAATAGCATATATTTTCACAAGCTCTGACAGTTGGCAGGTAAAGAGTGAGCTGTACTGATGAAGGGTGATACCCAGAAACATTAGTGTCTGCAGTTCTGTTTACATGCCAACACGAGCAAGAATGAAGGGTTCATTCTACTGACATGGCTTTAAAAATGAGGCTTGTTTGCATAATTGCAAACGAATCGAATGTTATTATTAATATTCAAAAAACTTAGATTACATTTATATATATATATATACACACACACACTCACACACGTGCACAAGCATATATATATATGTTTATGCAAGGAATTTTGGTTTTCTAATTAAATTTTTTTTTTTTTTTTCTTGTTTAATTTTGCTATGAGAAGCACCAACACTGCTGCTATACTGTAGAGTAGAAATAATCTAGATTTTATCAGTCTATTTGCAGACATGATTACTTGTTAATAATAATAACAATAATAATAACAATAACAGTTATTATGACAATAATTATGATGTTCTTATAGCATGCACTGTTTTTGTATGCAGATGACATTGGACTGAGCTCACGTAAGTGTCTTGACTAAAACTCATTTTCTTTATTTTAAACCTGTCTGTTTGTCTATCTATCTATCTTTCTTTCTTTCTCACAAACTTCTTTTTTCTTTTTTTTGCTTCTTTCTCATTTTAATTGGTGTTGTGGTTGGTGTTGTTGTTGTGATTGTTATTGGTTTTGTTATTGGTGGCAGTTTCCTGACTTTTTGTTTCTTATATGGCATAGTCGTATCTTTTGTTGTTGGTGATGTTGTAATATGTCCCCACCCCTCTAGTTTGCCTTGCTTCACTGCCCCACACCATCAAACATCAAATGTTGATCAAAATAACTAAAAGTATGTATTTTTTCTTTAGTTTTCTTTTTTTTTTTTTTTGTTCCTCCTTTAGAATAATGGTAGAGATTTTTGCATTAAAACCAGGGTATATTCAGATCATGAGTTCCAAACTTCAGGTAAATTTACCTGAGTCAGGGGCTAAATGTGCTGATTCTGGATTCATACATAATTTTTCACTTATAATTAAAAACAATCTGAAGTTAAGAATAAAATTTGAAGCAGATCTATTTTGTTTATTAAAATACTAATTTATTTTCTTTCTGTTGTTTTTGACTTAAAGAACTGTATTTTATATTTTTAAATTACTGTGTACCCACCAATATAGTAGTCTAATTCAGAGGTGACTAACTCTTTTAAGAAAAAATATATACCAAAGTAGAAAGAAAACATCAACGTGGCTGAACAATTGTCTGTAATTCTACCTTTTTTGTCTGAGTTTCAAAATGTCCCTTTTGTTGGTCACTGCATTATGGTAGAGATGCTAACTCAAATTACTGAGAATAGAGTTGGAGGTAAAGTTACTTTTGAAACTTTGCCATGGGATAAACAGAAGAAAAAAGGTTAAGAAGCCCTGCATTATGTTATATGATTCAATTACTCTGAATAAGATATTTATGAATGTTGTATTGGAATTCGTTGAGTAGGCAATTAATTATAGATACAATCTTCCCATAAGTTTTATAAAAAATAAACTTTCACAATATGCCATCTTGGCAAAAATGGGCGTTAAATATATATATATATATATATATATATATTTATTTATTTATTTAGGTTTGTTGGTTTACCACTGGATAGAACTGGTCATTCCGTATGGTCAACCTCGATGTAATATTATGGAAAGCACTCAACGTAATGCAACTCACCCATCTTCGTTTGTGTTGTGTGTGGTGCGAGTACGAAGTTAAACATTATAAAATAACAGGAGGTGTAAATCCTTAAAAGGTTTATTATACTATGATCATTTGAATGACCGGGTTCAGTATGGATCCGGTGACATCATCAGGTATTCAAAATATAACAAAGGAATATAATAGACTAAATCCATGGGGCTGAAAATCAGAGACATGAGGGCAACCGAACATTTAGCAGCTTCTACCCCGGTCGGCTGCTCTCAAGTATATATATATACACACACACACACACATAATGTACATGTATGTATGTATATATATATGAAGAAAAACAGTGAAGTTTCGTTTACATGTAATTAGTTTGTTATTGTGTATTGTTACCTGTTAACGTGTGTTTCGCAGAGGATTAGCTCAGGGACACCCGTAGAAGTTATGGACCCAACTATTTATCTGCTCTTCAGACTGGCAATTCAACAAAAAATACAGTGTTTGTTGTGATTTGTGAGGTGATGCGTATATATAAACGTCAGCCCTATTCCTTTTCATGTATGTGGGTATATGTAAGTGTTTGAGTGTATAGGTAGGGCTATTCATGTGCATATATATACATATTTTCGTGTGTGTGTGTGTGTGCGCGCGCACATATGTGCATGCGTGTTTATGCCTTTGTTTTAATTGGCGTGTTTATATGTGTGTGTGTATGTATAGTGTTAGGACTGGCATTGTCAACTGGACATTCATAGTGTTGTTTTTGTCAGGTAGTGTGGAATTCATAAACAGGAAGTAAAAACCATGCCCGTTCAGTGGGGTCTATGGAGCTAAGTACTGTTTAGTATTTGTGTCATGCTATGATGACCCCATAATCATCACTAAACAGACTACAGTAGCTATAACCTCCAGTGAATGAATTTATCCATACTGAGTTTAATAATAATAAAAATAATAGTAATAATAATTGTTTCTACTTTTTGACACAAGGCCAGCAATTATCCCTGCGCATTACTGGTACTTTACTTTATCGACCCCATAAGGATGAAAGGCAAAGTTAACCTTGGCGGGATTTGAACTCAGAATGGCAAGGGCCGTAACTCTATGCGTCAAAGCATGGCGTCCGACCCTCTACCGATACTGCCAATCCACATGTAGAAACAAAAGAAAATTTACTTTATGGAAGCAATGTATATTGATTAATATTTTATCTAAAGAAGGAAAAATTATTGATTCTTTCAAAAGAGATGCTATTCTAATATCAAGTAGTTGTACTGAATATGTTTCTGGTACTTGATCTTTACAGGAATATCAACTTAGTATTTAACAAAAGGCATTTCTCTTTTTTTTTTATTGAAAGGTTAATATTATTAACATTAATCTGTTGATACTAGCCCAGCCAAAACTGGCTCTAGTTTAATGAAACTAAACAACCAATACACACACATATCATCATCATTGTCATCAATTTTCCTTGCTTGCCAAAGTTACACCGTTTATCACATTCTGAGACAAAACAAGTTAGATATATCTTGATCATATGTCCCCTTCTGGCATGATTTCTAGAGCTGAATACCCTTCTTAATGCCAACCACTTCACAGCATGTAACGTGTGTATTTTATGGTGGCACTGCCACTAACACCTAATAAGGTGGCTGAAGTGATTTTTATCATGGCACCGGCTGGGATACATGCTGGGAGCATTATATTGTGGCACCAGCACTACCACTTATCAATGTTAGGGTGCTTGTTGTATCATCCTCAGCCAGTCTATGAAGGCAGTGATAGGTGTGAGGAAGATAAGAATGAGAGACAAGATACATTTTGCTTGCCAAGGTTTAAAAGGGGGGTAGCCTGCAAAGGGAAGGGAATAAGAGGGGAAGGTGGCCTTAAAGAGAGTGAGTGATGTTGATGTGGTTGGCCAGGGTAGGAATGTATTGAGAGGAGGAGTTAGCTACATTTCCTTGCTAAGGAATATATGTGTCTGGAGGTATGGTGGGGGTGTGTCCTTTTTTTCCAAATTGATATGGTTGGCTAAAGAAGTTGGAAACAGGTATGTGATAGAGGATAGTCATGACATAAGGGGGTGAATAGGTGACATCTAGCAGTGCCTTGCAGGAAGTGCATCTGTCTTTCCATATTGGCACAAGTTGGGTGAGAAGAGTGGAATAATTAATGTGAATGTAATGGAAGGCTAGTTAGAGGAAGGGAAAGACAATGTGTGGGAAGGAGAGTGAGTGTGAAATATATATAAGCAAATGTACAAATATTGTTGCTGCTTCATGGCAAATGAATTACTACAGAAGAAGGTGAGGTACATGCATTGAAGGAGTGAGTCTAACTCATTTGGCTCATTCAATTGCAGTGAGTAGGGAATTTGATCATGAACCCAGAATACCAAATATTTTCACTGCTATGGTTCAACAAGAACTCTATTATTGATTATACATGGAACATTTCTTCAAAGTTTGATTTACTCCCTCTTGTTTCCATGTTTATAAAACATACTTTTGGCCATATTTAGGAATAATTTTGATCTGTTTTTCTGTTTAATCTCAGTTGATTTCTTTTTATGAAGAGACAATGTACGTATGTATGTGACATCATCATCAGCAGCATTTAACATCCGTTTTTCCATGTTAGCATGGGTTAGATGACTTGTCCTGTTGTGAGCCATGTCAGCTCAGATGACAGTGTCTTGCTCATACAGAGCTGTTTCTAGTTTGGTTTCTACAGTTAGATGCCCCTTCCTTACGCCAACCACATTTACAGCGTGGACTGGGTGCTTTTCCCACTGAATGGAAAAAGATGGGTATCAGCTCCCATGTGTGGTGATACTAATCTTTTTCTATTCAGTGAGTTTATAAGCCCCATTATTAGATTAGGGGAATTGGCAGTATCGGTAGAGGGTCGGACGCCATGCTTTGCAGCACAGTTACATCCCTTTACGGACTGAGTTCAAATCCCGCCGGAGTTAAATTTGCCTTTCATCCTTACGGGGTCGATAAAATAAAGTACCAGTAATACACTGGGATAATTGCGGGCCTGTGCCAAAAGTAGAAACAATTATTAGATTATATTATATAGTCAATGTTATGGTGAAGCTTCTATTTCTATTATAAAGTATGTGTATGTGTGTGTATATTCATGAGTATGTACATGTCTGTGTATGCAAACTTTGTAATATCCTTTCCCCTTCACTCAGCTGCATGTTATGTGTTTCTGTTTAACACCAACCAACCAACATCACCCATGGAACACACCTAATATGTTAACCTTGGTCTCTCTGGAAAATAATAATAATAATAATTATCCTTAATTGTAATTAATATGTTTGGCTTTAATGGTCGGAATGCTATGTTTTTTTTTTTTTTTGTTTTTTTTTTTTTTATATTTCACTGGTCAAGTCTTATTTTCATTATTATTGATGTTGTCTTTTTCTGTTCACACAATTTGTGTGTGTGTACACGTGTGTGCGTTGGTGTGTGAGTACATGTGTGTGTGTGTTTGTATGTATATATGCATATGTATATATGGAGGCACATGGCTTAGTGGTTAGAGCATTGGCCTTGCAATCAAAAGGTTGTGAGTTCAATTCTCAGACCGGGTGGTGTGTTGTTTCCTTGAGCAAGACACTTTATTTCACATTGCTCCAGTTTACTCAGCTGTAGAAATGAGATGATAGAACTGGGGTCCCTATCATTCCACTGTAAAGTGGACATGTAGGCGCCACGGAAAAAAAGCACCCAGCACTCACTGTAAATGAGGTTGGTATTAGGAAGGGCATCCAGCTGTAGAAATCAAGCCAGAATGAGTTCCCGTCCCACCCTTGCAAGCAGGGAAAAGCGGACGTAAAATGATGATGATGATATGTACATATGTATATGCATATGTATATATGCATATATATAATGTATATATATGCATATATATGTATATATATATATATATATGCATATGTATGTATATAACCCATGCTAGCATGGAAGATGCACGTTAAACGAAGATGATGATGATTATATATATATATATGTATATATATATATATATATATATATATTAAATATGCATATGTACATGTATATATATATATGTGTATATATATATATATGTATATATATCATCATCATCATCATCATCGTTTATGTACATATATATGTATATATATATATATATATATATTTTACCCTTTGTCTATTTTTATTCATATGTTGATGTTCGCAAAAACGCAGCACACCATTCTTCATTCATATATATATGTATATATATATATATATATACACTGTAAATGTGGTTGGTGTTAGAAAGGGCATCCAGCTGTAGAAAACCTGCCAGATAGTCCTATATGAGCGAGACACGGTCACCCGACCAGCCTTGCCTCAAGTGGGACAACTCCCGTCTAACCCATGCTAGCGTGGAAAATGGACGTTAAACGAAGATGATGATGATGATGATACATATGCATATGTATATATATATATATATCTATGAATTAGTTTTGCGAGGTTTTTTATATGAAATCGTGTGTCGAAACAAATATTGTTATACTTGGGGAGAGTCATATTTGTGTAATATTGCCAGAATTAATAACAGAACACACTCACTGTTTGGTTGGTTTTCGCTTCTCGCTTCTGTGTCTTTTATATCGGTAATCTAACTTACTCGGTCCTCAATGTTGCCATTGACTGACCGACGGTCAAAAATTTTTGACCGTCGGTTAGTCAATGGCAACATTGAGGACCAAGTAAGTTAGATTACCGATATAAAAGACACAGAAGCGAGAAGCGAAAACCAACCAAACAGTGAGTGTGTTCTGTTATTAATTCTGGCAATATTACACAAATATGACCCTCCCCAAGTATAACTATATATATATGTATATATGTTGGTACCACAACATCCAGTCCAAAACAAATGAGATCGTGTAGGTAACACGGTAAAAACCTTCCAGTCCACACTGTAAACGTGGTTGGTGTTAGGAAGGGCATCGAGCCGTAGAAAACCCGCCAAACAGTCTTATACGAGCAGGACAACCAATCTTGCCTCAGGTGGGAAAACTCCCGTCCAA
>OZ024743.1:296698253-296820753 GCA_964016885.1 Eledone cirrhosa
GAACACGGACGTTAAACGTTGATGATGATGATGATGATGATGACATATGTATATATATATATATATATATATATATATATATATATATATACACATATGTATATATATATATATATATATATATATATATATATATATACACACATATGTATATGTATATATATATATATATGTATATGTATATATATATATACATATGTATGTATATATATATATATATATATATATATGCATATGTGTTTATATATATTTGTATGTATATATATATGCATATGTGTTTATATATATTTGTATGTATATATATATGCATACGGGGGGGGGGGGGTATAACACTGATTTTCTGGCAGCTTAAAGACTGGCATCTATTTTATTCCCAATGTCTGCTTTCCCTGCTAACAAGAGTTAGATGGGTCATCAACACTGTTTAACATCCATGTTTGCATGGGTTAGACGTGTTGTCACGTTATGAGACAACTTAAGTCAGGAGACCATGTCTTGCCCATATGGATCTGTATTTGGCTGGATGCCCTTCCTAACACCAACCATGTTACTGTGTAGTTTATGTGCTTTTTATTGTGGCACCAAAATGACCTCAAATTGGGTGGACTGGGTGCTTTTCGTCATGTCACCAGTACAAGCAACTTACAGGGTTGATTGGGTGCTTTTCTCTGTGTCACCAGCACGATTCCTCATGAAATATTAATTAGCCCTGCAAAAAAATAACTTGGCATAGGTTTGAACCAAAGTGTCAGAAAATCAGTGTTGCACCTGTATGTATTCATGTATAAGTGTGTATTATTTGGAAACTATTATATCTGTGTCTACAGATTTTGATTTTCTTCACTTTCTGAAGATTCCTGAGAGGGTGAAAGCAGATATTATTAACTCAAACTTATAATCTATTTAGGTAAATGTAAAAGTACATATATATATATATATATGTATGGAGGCACATGGCTTAGTGGTTAGAGCATTGGCCTTGCAATCGAAAGGTTGTGAGTTCAATTCTCAGACCGGGTGATGTGTTGTTTCCTTGAGTAAGACACTTTATTTCACATTGCTCCAGTTTACTCAGCTGTAGAAATGAGATGATAGGGACTGGGGTCCATATCATTCCACTGCAAAGTGGTCGTGCAGGTGCCACGGCAAAAAAGCACCCAGCACTCACTGTAAATGAGGTTGGTGTTAGGAAGGGCATCCAGCTGTAGAAATCAAGCCGGAATCAGTTCCCGTCCCACCCTTGCAAGCAGGGAAAATACAGACGTAAAATGATGATGATGATGTATGTATGTAAACACAGACACATACTGTTACTTGTGATTTTCTATTATGAAAGAATGAGCCATCAGTATGTAAATATAGAGGTAATTTACATATTTTTATACATAGCATGTATTTTCCATTATCAGAACTTGTACTGCATGTAGTCGGGCTTAATCAATAGTTTTGTATTTGTAAACGTCGAGATATTTACTCATTCAAAATTGATGATCAGGCATATGATGCATGTGCAAGTTCTGATAATGAAGAATATGTACTTTTGCCAATAATACCTATGAAACTGGCAGGATTTTTTATGTAATATTAATACTATGTATTGAAATACATATATATGTGTGTATGTGTGTCTTTTATTTACTGTCTTCAGTTGAAATGTTCTTTAGACTCAAATTTGATTTTTTTTTTTTTTTTTTCCCCGTTTATATCAATTTTGTGAACAGTGATGGTACATCTGTTGTTGGTATTATTGTATTTAACTAATGTGTGATCTCTTAATTACAGCTTATACAACAGTTGTTTTATTTTATTCAATATTTTTTTACACCTCTCCTCTTTAAAACTCTATTAAGTATAAACAAATTAACTTGGAAATCGAATTTTGAGATGCAAGTGTATTAGAATTCTCAGGAAAATGGAAAAACTTGGCATATGGAAGCTGTTAAAATAGCAAAATACCATCAAAGTAACATTGGGTTATGACAAACAACACTGTTCTGTTCACAATACTGCTGTCACTCAAAACTGAATATTTTTTTCACATTAATTTCATTCTATAGTCAATAATGTAAATATAATATGTATGTGTGTGTGTGTGTATATATATATATATATTAAAAAGTTAAACAAGATTCAATGAGTACATCAAAGAATGAGTTTTACAGTAGATTGGAAGCACTCTACAGGAAAATATTTTCCAGAGTTATTAATATATTAAATTCAAATATTAATAAAATAGATGTTCTTGTGATCAATTAAATTTTATTATACATATTTCAGAGGTACGTGAATCAGATTCAACAGTACGTCCTCATCAGACTAGACTACCTTGATTAAATCTTAACCATCTAACATCTCAGGGTATGTCACGTATCATTTTATTTTATCTGATGAGGACATACTGTTGAATCTGATTCATGTACCTCTGAAATATGTATAATAAAATTTAATTGATCACAAGAACATCTATTTTATTAATATTTGAATTTAATATTATATATATATATATAGAGAGAGAGAGTGAGAGAGTACGCGGTGTTGAGACTGGAAAGACCTCTAATCATAGACGTACTTAATGCATGGGGAAAAGCAGAGTGGGTGTAGAGGTGTGTAAAATTCTGACCATGGTGCCAAGTGCAGCACAAGTTGAAACTGCTATATATATATATAAATATTTCATACTAAATAAGCTCTCTTGTTTTCCTTGATCTTTATCTACGGATATCCTATATACATACATATATATATAATTTTTTTTTTCATATATATATCATATATATATATATATATATATATATATATATAATATATATATATATATATATATATATACATCTGAATATGAGTATGTGTATGGTTAAAAACACCACTTGACAGATTTTAACAGAATTTGATGTTCAGTTACTTGTTGTTCCTACCAATGTGGCAGGTTTGTATGTAGAGGAGTGATATATTTATGTTATATGACAGTGTGTCAGTTGATATTAAAGGACTATTGTTTCAAACATGAGAGATTCCAGTACATCAAAATATAAAAAAAAAACATCTTAATCCACACAAACGTTTATTTAGTTAACTTAGAAATCGTAACTCATTTCTGTTACCTATACATCATTTGGTTTAAATATTTTCTTTTTCTTGAATTCAGGTGTAATTTAAATATTTATTTATCAGAAGAGAAATATCAATGTTAGTTATTAGAATAAACTAAATTATGCATGCCTGCTTGAATATACTGCTATACTTATACACAGCTTGTGTATAGTATACATATATATTATTGAATGGGCAGGACTGTTAGAGTATTAACTCTTTAGTATTTAAATTACTCTATATTTACTATTATATTTTTGTAGTAAAGTTTTTATCTCACATAATTATCTCACATAATATCGAATCTATGAGATTTTTATATTATTTATTTTGAGAATAATACTTTAAGATTGTATGAGATTGGTTACAGCCAGTTTGAATAAAAAGAGGAGAATTTTGGCCAGATATAGCCGATTTAACTGCTATGGGGTTAAACAAAATACCATGTGATATTTAGTTATGGCTTTTTATGTTCTAAGTTCAAATCCTGTCAAGATCAACTTTGCCTTTCATTTTTCCAGGGTCAATAAAATAAAGTGTAGTACTGGGGGTCAATTTAATTGAGTTTTCCCCTCCTCACAAGTTGCTGGCCTTGTGCTTAAATTAGAAGACTGATAGAATCGTTACAGCATCAGACTAAATGCTTTATAATGTTTAGCTACAGCCCTTTACCTTCTGAGTTTAGATCCCGCTGAGGTCAACTTTAATTTTCATCCTTTCAGGGTCGATAAAATAAAGTACCAGTGAAATACTGGGTAGATATAATCAACTTTCCCTTCATCACAAATTACTGGCCTTGTGTTTAAATTCAAATCTTTATTATTATATTATATTCCTACCTTCTGGTAGATTTTGACAACATTTTTTTGGTAAAATTGTGTCTTAATCACCAAAAAATAACATGGTTTGTAGGTTTAAAATGATGAAAATCTGAAAAATATTTTGCTTATTTCATAAATGTCTTTGCAAGATGTAATTTTTTTTTTTTCTTCACTGAGTGTTGTAATTATTGTTGTTTTTTGTTGTGTTCATTCATTCACTTTTTTATTTTATTTATATTATTTCATAGTCATGAAAAATAGTAATAACTTTTCTAATACTACTACCTAATATCAAAGCATTTTTTATCAATAGCTTAAGACTACTATTGCTTAAATTGGTGACAGGGTGCTTCCAATTGTCATAACACTACTAATAATTATTTTTATTTGTTTTATTGACATTGGTGGTGAAGGTATACTGTGTATTATATATTGATTGATTTTTTTTATATGAACCTGTTTCTTTGGTATTGATGTTATTGATATGTTATTGAAATTACACATTTACACACACACATACACATTATCTTTAGGTTAGTAATAAAGTTTCCTTACTCAACTCTGGCACACAGCTAAGTAGTTATGTGGTGCTGGTCTCAAAATTGTTAGGTCAAAAATTTAATTTCTGGACTAAGCAGTACATTGTGTCTTTGAGCATGAGACTTCATTTCATGTTGCTCCAGTTCACTCAGCTGCAAAATATGAGCCTCAGCAGTAGTTAGGGGTTAACTTTTGACAGATTCTGTCACTTAATGCCACATGAAACCAGGATAAGCTCCAGTCTGATGAGCCTCTAAAACTCAAGAAAGACTTTAATTGGTTTATATAAATATCATTTGTCCTGACCTAAACTGTTATGTAAATTTAACTTGTACTCATATGTAGATAGTCTTTACATCTTTGCTCCACATCTATTGTATGAGCATATGCAAGAAGATATAGGAAAAATGTTAATCTTTTTGATACCAAACAAGCTTAAACTACACCTTTTTTATGATACAGAGCTGTTTATTTTAATGTGTTTATATTTATCTAAAAAAAAAACCACCTTAATTTTATGTAAGAATCATAAAGCTCTGCTCCAAACACCAGCTTAATAGTGAGAAATTACATTACTAAATACCACCAAATTATTGATGATGTTCAAAATGATTTGAAAATTACTTTCACTAGAAATATGATATCAAACAAACAATTTTCATGTCAGATAGACAACTGAACAAATAAAACCAAAATAAATCTCATGAATTTCATATGCTATATTCAGTTATACCATTGAAGAGTCATTTTAAATATTCAAAATGCTTTAAAAAATTGACTTTTTCATTTCCATATTTCTTATAAAATATACTGCTTATGAATTTGAAATAATTTGAAACAAATTGAGGTATTTAGTAATATAACTAACTTTCCCATTATTTAGTTGGGGTTTAGAATGAAATTTAAGAAAAGGTTCACACAAAAAAATTATAATGGAATGTTTAAGTTTAAACATGAACACTTGAAAACAAATGTTTCTTCATCATAGAAGCAGAGCCTGTTTCAGGTGAGTTGTTATCAAAAGAGTTGGATTCACTTCTTGCTTATTTCCTGGTTTCAAAATTTTCACTCTACTTTTTACGATGTGGTCATTGGCAATAGATCCATTAATATCAGCATCTTATCTTCAATCAAGTCACTTGCTAAACAAGTAAAACTCCATGACTTACCATAATGTCTATTCAGAATATATTTCCAGCAGTTCTTTTCTTTTTCTTCATCAGCTGATATTGCCGAACATTTGTGTGAGCGAGTCCTAAGTGTTCTTTTCGAGATTTGGATTTTAGCATGTGCTCGATGTTTTCCATCACCTTCTTTGTGGAAGACTTTCCGTGACATGTGTGTTTATTGGCGCCATCATGATGCCCTAGTTCAACAATGGCATCGCATCAACCACTCGCTGTTATCACGTTTGCTCAAGATCATGTATGGACCCAATTACCCCGAATTACAAATACGTAAGTTGGATCTTCTCATGGATTTTCTTTTGTTTTTATTTTTCAATTTGTGAATAATTATTTCAATTTACCATTATTGTTATCATTATTCATTTTATTTCTTTTTTATTTGCCTTTTATCCCACTGAGATCAATAAAATAAATACCTGTCAAATACCAGATCAACTAATCAAATATACCCTTCTCACTTCTCCACACAAATTTTAAGAAAAACATATCCATGCTAACATGGAAAATGGATATTAAATGAGAATGATATATGTGTGTGTATGTGTATATATATATGTGTGTTCAGTGCCTTTTTTAACTATGGTTGCCCCCTGGCATAACTCAGGAATCTACACACACACATATGTATATGGATGTGTGCCTACTTTAGAAATCATCATCATTAATATTTTCCACATCGCAAACCAACCTTGTGGTATATTTACAATCCTAGGATCAAGTCATAACCAATAACCCAAGGTTTTTCAGGATTCTTTCATTAGCTCAATATATTAGCACATTTCTTTAGAATCCTTGCAGTTCCTAATAATGTGATTTTCTGTAATAAATCTGTTTGAATTTCAATTCAAATTTTCTCAAAGCATGATTTCGTTTTCTTCATGATTATACCAAGAGTGCCCACTACAACTGGCTTTATTTCCATACACATCATTATAAATCCTGCTGAGGTTAACTTTGCCTTTCATCTTTACGGGGTCGATAAAATAAAGTACCAGTAACGTACTGGAGTCGATTTAATTGACTTTCCCCTCCCCCAAAAATTACTGGCCTTGTGCCTATACTAGAAATCATTGGTATTATTATTATTATTAGGGTGGTGGGTTGGCAGTATCGGTAGAGCATCGGACACCTTTGCTTCATTAGAGGTACTGCCTTTTACGTCCTGAGTTCAAATCCCGCCGAAGTTGGCTTTGCCTTTCATCCTTACGGGGTTGATAAATTAAAGCACCAGTAATGACTGGGGTTGATTCAATCGATTTTCCCCTCTCCCCAAAATTGCTGGCCTTGTGCTTATAGTAGAAATCATTATTATTATTATCTCTTGAATGCTGGCAGATCTTCAACCAAATTTAACCTTTGGAAGCATGTCATAACAAATGACTAGAAGTTCCAAATTTAAGTCTCCAAGACTTTTATCAAAATTCTTGCTGTTCCTAACAAGGCTGTATTTTGTAGTGTGTGTTTTTATTTCTATCCCAAGCTTTCCAAGCCAATCCCCTAATTTCCTTGACACTGCTCCAAGTGCTATTATTATTATTGTTGTTATATATCAGTTTCAAGTTAGATTTTATCACAATATATTTCATGAAAGAATTTGTTTTCAATTTTTTAATAAAAAAACTGAAAAATTTGGCCAATTAATCCATTACCTGGAGTAGACAAAGTATGTCTTTTCAACAATGGAGAAATTATTGAGATGCTTAAGAGGAAGTATATAGATGTGTGTTGTGTGCAAGAGGTGGGATGGAGAGAAGCCTCGATTAAACTTCTCGTGGGCAAGGAACATAGAAACAAGTTCTTCTCCAGAGGTAGAAATGACAGAATAGGTGGGGTAAGAATACTTTTAGCAGGGAAATGGGTAGATAACATGATAAAGATAAAGTATATGACAGGATATTAAACTTAGATTAGTCCTGGATAATACAATTGCTACTATTCTTTTTGTATATGCAATACAAGCTGGACTTGCAGATGAACAGGAGGACTGCTTCAATGAGGTGTTTCTGCAGATACCTCAATGAAGAACAACACAGATATCATTATCTTGGCTGGTGACTTTAATGGACATTTTGGGCAACACAAAAATGGATTCCATAGTGTGTATGGAAGTTCTGTAATGCAAATAACTTAACAATCTGTAATAAACTTCAGGAAAGCAGCTAGCCACTTGGTCGCCTATTAATCAGGCAAATACACAAGTAAATTGACTTTACTCTCGCTAGAAAACATGATAGACAAATGACTGTAAAGATGAAAACCTTCCCTGGGGAAGTATGTGCCATCCAGTTGAATGGTCATTGTTGAAACTGACAGAGAATCCATCATATACTATACAAAAGTTTCCAGTGGAAACTTTGGTACAGTATAAAAAGCTTTGTTGGCATATCTAAAAATCCAGGTATAACTACCATACATTTTCTTTGTGGCATAAAGATAAAAGAAGCATAATTGCACTCTCCAAGAACATCTGAGATTTAAAAGGTAGAGGGTTTCTTAATTACAGTAGTGATCAAAGCTGCACCTTCATATATCCCTCATTCTATGATACAACAATGTTTGTTTTAAAATGTTTACATTTATCTAAAAACCTTCAATCATAATTTTATATAAGAACCTTTGTTTAATAATCAGAAAGATTTAATAATGAGTAAGTTAGTGATATTACAATCCTTGCAAGCAGGGAAAAGCGGACGTAAAATGATGATGATTAGTAATATATCTTTTCACCTGTTTTATCTTTATGACAGCTGAAGAAGATTGCCAGCTCATACCTTCAGAAATGACAAATGACTGCATAGCACAAAGCTGGTTCCGTTTTTTACATATACTGCAGAATCCTGTAGACCTATGCCATCCAGAGATTATTGGAAAAACACCAAAATTTTTTGAAATGGTATTGGATTGTGCTACCAATGTTATTGACTCTTATGAACATGAATGCTTGAAATCTTTACCAATTATATTTGTTCACTCCATGCATGGTATATCAGTCATGGTCAATGCCTTTCTTGGTAAGTAAAAATATAACATTTTATTTATATTAACCCTTTTGTTAACAAACTCACTTAAATCTTGGTTCTGTGATTACAAAACTGTTTGTTTTAAAATATTTATATTTGTTTAAAAACCTACAATCATACTTTTATGTAAGAACTTTGTTAACCTATTCTCCAAACACCAGCTTAATAATGAGAAAATTAGTTATATTACTAAATCCCTCAAAATTCTTCATTATTTTCAGTGATTAGAAAATCATAGGCAGTGTTTTTTTTATTATAAAAACATTCAAAGAGTTAAAGCATACTTTCATGTTTCTGTTTTTGATTGTTGTTGTTTTACCCCAGATAGCCCTGATCAAATACATCTAAAGTCAGAGCCATTCCCATATCAAACCATATTGGCCTGTAGAATTTGTTCTAGCTCTCTGCACTCCAAGTTCAAATTCTGCTACGGTTAACTTTGCCTTTCATCATTCTGCAGTCAATGATAAAATAAAGTACCAGTCCAGGGTGGTGGTAATTTGGCAGAATTGTTAGAGCATCAAACAAGATGCCTCGCAATATTTGTTGTGGTTCTTTGTATTTTGTTTAACAATACCCAGTTTAACAATACCACCTGGCCCTTGGGGGGTCTTTAGCAGAGTCAACGCTGTTACAAGTATTCAAACCCGGTGTCTGATTTGAAGATTCCTTCCTCTCTCCCTTCCCCTTCCACCATTTTAATTTGCAGTGGATGGGACAACCTCTGTAAAGTAGTTAATGAATTAATTGAGTGTTTATGAAAGAATTAACCATGCATTTATGAAGTGATTAAATGAGAATTTACAGAAAGATTATCTTTACATTTATGAAAAATTAACTGTGTTTATAGAGCAATTAGCTGTATTTATGGAGGGATCAACTGTCAATTCATGAAAAAATTAATTCAAAGCTCCATATCCTAAATGAAAATGCAGGCACAGTTATGTGGTTAAGAGGTTTGCTTTGCAGCCACATAACTTTGGGCTCCATCCCACTACATGACACCTTGTGCAAATGTCATCTATTATAACCTTGTTGGTGAATTTGATAGATGAAAACTGTAAGAAAGCCTGTCTTTTGTGTATGGTGGGAGTGGCAGTCAGAAGCCAGCAGACAAAGAAACTTCCTAAGATTTCCTGCTAAACAAACAAACAATTAGCCTCAAGGTACATGCATAATTACAATGTTTTCATATATAGTCAAAGAAGCTAACATTTATTCCACTGTTACCGTTTGATTTCAGGTATTCCCCAGTTTACAAAGGATTTGGCTAATTCTACAAATACATCCAACACTCGAACTTCCAGCACTGCCTGTACACCACCTGGTCAACGGAAGCCACCCATGAGACCATTCTCTGCTGTAACAGCACCACTCACCCAAAAAAGTAACTAATTATTATTATTGTTATTAGTCTAAAAATCAATGTCCAAATTCTACTTACTATGCTTAATCTTCTTGATACCAAACTACATTAACCCTCTTAGACTTGGGCCCCTGTGTTTAATTTTACCCTCCACCTGGGGTGCTGAGCAAAAGAATAATTAGTTGCATACACAGCTCAAGAGTAATGATTGCAGGCAAACTAATAAACAGAATCAACACAAGATGCAGTAAATGTGTCTACCCACCCTTCCTCTAGATTTACATAATCTCCACCACCCCTATCAGTATCAGCTGTGTGAGGGCCACACCAAATTTGTTCACTCGAAACACTAATTTCCTCGCCACTTTCACAAGTTTCATTGTTCAAATCACTCTCGCAGTCTGCATTATTGAAATTTTTACTCACCTTTGTCCATAGAATAAATATCATCAATAATTTCTTCAACAGGGCAATCTTTCTTTTTTTTATCAAAATCAAAAGTAACAATGAGTCATAAACACACATAACTAAAAGCTGCTATGTGATCGCTTGTCTATTTTTACTATTTTTTATGTGTGTTGCTTTAATGGGAATTTGGTAGAGATTAGCTTATCGAGTTCCTTGAAGACATTACCCGGATCACTGACAGCGGTTCATGGGTGGATATTGTTTACCTTGACTTCGCTAAGGCTTTTAATTCTGTACCACACAAAAGACTTATGGCGAAACTCTCTGCAATGGGTGAGGGATGGTCTTTTTAACTGGTTGAAATCCTTCATTCTCAGCCGAAAAGAGGTAGTCACGGTTCTAGGACAGCATTCTTCACCATATGAGATGTAATCTGGTGTACCACAGGGATCTGTTCTTGGTCCCCTTTTGTTTGTGGCATATATTAATGACATAGATGCCAACTTAAAGAATGCCACAGTACTGAAATATGCAGATGACATCAAGCTGTACCTTGAAATCAAAAGGACTGATCCTGAAATCTACAACTCTTTCTTACTATCAGACCTGGACACAATGCAGCAATGGATCACAGACTGGCAACTGAAGCTGGCTGTGCACAAGTGTACCACCATGCATTTGGGAGGAAAAACTCAGCGTCCACATACTCCCTCCACAACACTGATATCAAGAAGTCTTCTTGTGAACGTGACCTGGGCATTACTGTCAGCAGTGATTTGCGTTGGACAAAGCACGTCTCTAAGATTGTCAAGAAGGCTGAGGGTGTCTTGGCATCACTCATCAAGACCTTTGTTAGCCGCTCTCCAGCCATCTATTTAAAGCTGTATACAGCTATGGTACGACCACACTTGGAATTTGCATCATCAGTCTGGAACCCCTATCTTGCTCAGAACATTGACCTCTTGGAAACTGTTCAGAGACGTGCAACCAAGCGCATACCCTCCATCAGACACCTACCATACTCTGAACGCCTTGCTTCCCTAGGCATGGATTCATTGAAACTCCGACGTCTGGCAATGGACTTGGTAAACACCCACAAAGTTATTAACCATCTCGCCAACAACAACTCTGAGCACCTTTTTGATCTCCATGTGTCTAACACACGTGGACGTGCCTACAAAATCAGAAAACAGCACAGCTCCCATGACTTTCGGAAACATTTTTTCACGCTTAGAGTTGCTGAAGCATGGAACAAATTACCTGCGTCAGTTGTTAGCTGCCGAGACACTGCATCCTTTGAAACTCTCATGCTTCCCGAAATTCGCCAAAACTACACCTGATGCACCCCTTCCATACACATGCACACATGTCTATATCATGACTCATGCACTGTTCATTTTCCTGACGTTTGTACATTACCCTATGTACTATACATACACTTTTGATGAGTTGTAGTGCACCTGAGCACTGTACACACATTATTATTATGTTTAGGCTATTACCGCTATAGAGGGAAAGCGGCATGACAGGGTTAAATCTCCTCTGGTTCTTTGATACTAAGCTATATTAAAATGATTTTAGTTATCTAAAAACAGTCCATCACAATTTTATTTAAGAACCTTTGGTTCAGTCATATCAAACTTTGTTTTAAAGTGCTTATGTTTATTTTAAAACCTATCTTCTTGGCAAAAATGTGTAGATTCTAAAGGTTTTCGTTTTGATCAGTAAAGCATATTTTCGACTGAGATGTCATTTTAAAGTTAATGATTAAAAACCTGCATTAATTTCTGATCAACCTGATATAAAACTACTGTTTGTTTTAATGTGTTTATATTTATCTTAAAAAACCTCCATCGTAGTTTTATGCAAGAATCTGGTTATGTTACAAGACCAACTTAATAACAGTAGTTTTATTACTAAATCCTACCAAATTCTTAATTGTAAAAAATATTTGGGAACCACAGGCACTGCCTTTCATTAGAAACCTGGTAAAAGAAGGGTTAAACAGTTAAAGTGGGGAAATTTTAGAAATTTGTGATTATTTTATAATCAATTATCAAGTCTCATGATATGTACATCTATATGTGTATTTTAAATTTAAACCGGCTGTATCCAGCCAGAATTCTCTCACTTCTTTCTGTTCAAACTGGTTGCTCATACTGATGTTACGGTTTTGTTCTCAAAACAACTAACATAAGAAGCTCGTAGATTTGATATTATATGAGATAAAGCCTTTACCACAAAAATACAATAATATATATAGTGTAATGTAAATGCTAAAGGGTTAAATATATTATATATATTTAGAATAGTTAAATAAATTTTGTACTTTTTTTTACATGTTAATTATTTCTGATTTCTTTTTAATATTAATTCAGCCTCCTCCAAGTCGTCATCAACATCATCTAATTTATGCAAAATGACTTCATCGCTAACTCCTTCAATAGGCACAGGTCAACTCTTGTTGGACTGCAGTCTTACAATGGCACCTAACCGTCCTCAATGTAATAGTATTTTGAATCTTTTTGGTGCCTGGCTTTTTGAAGCAGCTTTGGCTGGAGTTATGTTGCATCCTTGTCACAGTGAAACAGGTATGTATGTTAGAGATATGTTGCTTTGTTTTTTTATGACTAACATAAGATCAAATCAGTTGTTAATATGAAAATCAAACAGATCTAATGTAATAGTTTGTTTTTGTTTTCTTGAAAGTCTCAAACAAGGTGTCAAGTTACTTAGTGTAAGGGACTATGAAGAAGGAAAAATTAAGATGAAAGGAATGAATTTACTTTAGACTTGAAAGAGTTCAAGTAAGAAGAAAACAATGAGATGGAAGAGAGTTCCAAAGTCTAACCATTCAAGGAAAAAAGCTAGGTTAGGTATTAAAAAAATTGGGGTTGATATGGCTGAATAGTTGAGATTACTTTGCAATCATGAGGTCCCAGGTTTGATCCCACTCTAACATGTTGGGCAAGTGACTTTTACCATAGCTTTGAGTCAACCCAACCCTTGGGAGTAAAACTGGGTAGACAGAAACAGTGTGGAAGCCCATCAGATGAATATATATATATAATTCATGCTTCCAGCCTTGTTACAAACACTGTGACATGCTGAATCTCCTTGAAAATTATGTTACTGGTACGTGTGTCTAGAATGCTCAAACACTTACGTGTTAATTTCACAAGCAGGTTGTTCCATTCATCAAACAACTGGAACATCATCATCACCATCACTAACATCGTTTTTTTTTGGTTCGGTTTTCCATGCTCGCATGGGTCGAACGCAGTCATTGTCAAAACCGTTGGAGGTCTATTCCATCCCAAGTGCACTGTATATCTTGTGAAAGCAAGAATCTACACCTGGAAATGTTCCCTCTCCAATGTGATGGCCTGGGTTTTATGTAAAAGACCTACAGTCACCCGTGCATGCAAGTCTACCTTTTCTAACCACTGCTGTTGTCCAAGAGATAAGCAAGGACTGATACAATTTGGCAACCAGAGATGTTGCAGGCAAAGTCATACGACAAAGAGTCAGAAAAGATGCTACAAGGGATCATGTCCACTGCTCTAACTGTTCCACCTGTCTATCACCTTGGACTGGAACTTTATTTATCAACCCTGAAAGGATGAAAGACAAAGTTGACCTCAACAGGATTTGAACTCAGAGTGCAGAGAACTTGCCAATTCAATGCTGCATAGTTTGTCTTTATTGATTAAATATATTAGGTTCCTAGTCCAATTTGTCAGTTTGTTATTTTGGTACCATGATAAAAAGCACTGTCTACACTGTAAATGTGGTTGGCATTAAGAAGGGCATCCAGCCGTAGAAACCAATCCAGAAACAGTTCTGTATGAGCAAGACACAGTCACCTAATCTGACTTGTCTCACAATGGGACAACTCCCCTAACCAGTGCTAGCATGGAAAATAGATATTAAACGGTAATGATGATGATTTCCATTCAAACCACAGTTAACTATTGTTTTGTTGTTGTTGTGATAAATGTTTACTTTATCTCCTTTTTCAGTGAAGGTACATGGCCTAGTGGTTAGGGTGTTGGGATCACAATCATAAAGTCATGTATTCAGTTCCAAGACTTGGTGATACATTCTGTCTTTGAGCAAAGTAGCAGTCAATTAGCCATACAGTGGACTGGTGTCATGTCCAAATGGGGGCAAAAAGATTGTAATCTTAGTCACTTAATACTTATGAAACTGGGATAAGCTCTTCTGTCCAACCTGTGCAAGCATGGAAAAATGGACCATAATTGTCATCTGGTTTAGCACAACCATCTCGCCTTTACATGCATTTAGCAGAGTCCACTTTGTTGCAAGCATTTTGATACTGTCCTCTTTTCTTCCCTCATACCTTTCTTGTAGGGTTACAGTACTGCTCTCTTCTCCCTCACTAAACATGAAAAATAAAAAATAACAATAATTACATTTTTCAGCCCAGAAACAAGACAGACGGACCAACTCTTTGAGTGAAAGTCGACACAGCTCTTTAACTGTAGATTACTATTCAGATAAGAATCGCATTGCTGACAACACTTATGAAGCTGGACGGGCTGAAGCTTGTGGAACCCTCTGCCGGATATTCTGTGCTCATCGTACTGGTGAAGAAATTCTACCAGTATATTATTCTCGGTTCTACATTACCATGTATTATGGACTACAGACTGATGATGTAAGATTTTCTAGTACACAATTTAACATACATATATGCTAGACTGTACTATACAATATACTCAGTTGATCCGTCTTTTTTCTGGTCACAAAGATTTTGCATTTTAGTCTTTTTGACACTAAACTGCCTAAAACTACCCCTGGTTCTATTAAATTTATCTAAAAATCTTCCATCGTAATTTTATGTAAGAAACTTTAAGTTATACTCTAAGTATCAGCTTAATAAGAGGGCTATAAAGCACTTGTTGTTGTCTTTAGTTCTGCCAAGAATATAGCCTCTTCCATCTAGCAGGGAGTGTTCTATTCTCAGTCACTAAACACCACCACATGAAACTGGGATATGGTCTTGCTTGATGATCCTCAGCACTTGAGACAAACTTAATAACCCTTTAAACACTAATGTACTGGAAACCACCTCCATTGAAGTGTGCAGATTTAAAGTTAATATAAAGGATGATGTGCTCAAGCACATATATGGTATAAAATAGGGTAAAAACCCTTAAAAGATATAAAAAGAAGTTCCCATCAGCCGATGAGGAATTGAACTCCATATCTCCAAGATACCAGTTAGGTGCTTTAAACCATTAAGCTAAGAGTCTGTGGCAACCCTTTACCGTTTTTTTTTAAGAAATAGCTGAATGACAGCTTTCAATTGTCAACAGACAGACATCCATATGTAAACAATCAACATATGTAGCCAATCTCTCTGATTTTTTTTAAGCGCTGAGAATATAGTTAAAAAAGTCCAAAAGATCGACTACGTATATTGTTCAGATTTAAATTTAAATCTTGGACTTCAGTCTCATTATTACATGAAGCATATTATTTGATTTCTAGTTAAATATTTATGTTTTGTTGTTTTAGTTGAAAGTTAGTTATTTCATCAAACCTCTCGTAATTCATGATTATTGTAATTTCAACACAAATCAGTATATTCCTGTTTAAAATATAGTAATGAAAGAGTTCATAATCTGGAGAGGGATTAAACCATAAGAAGAAAAGGAACTGAGACAATTATTGATAGGATAGACGTAAAATATCCCTCCCTTTTCCTAATATAAAAACTGATTGGTGTTAATTTTATTTCTTTGCAGAGCATGAGTAATGAAGTGCTATCAAGTATTTTATTTCATTCTTGTGACCTCTTGCGAGTTGATCTAGCAGGAGCTCAGATTCTTGTTCCTTATATTCTAAATGCCCTTGAATTAGTTCTTAGTGATTCTTCACAAAAATTCAAGTAAGTTTCAATCCTTATTCATTCATTTATTTTACTTATATATTTTATATTTTCCATGTGTATCCCTGTTTTTAGAATAGGTACATTGTATCCCTGTGTGTTGTAAAAGGTTACTAAAATGGTTGGCATCAGTAAGGACATTCGGCTGTAAAGCATTGTTTCAAAACATCCCGTCCAACTCATGCCAGCATGGAAAAATGGACCTATAAACAATGATTTTGTTTGTGATGTTTGACTATGCTTCATATGATTCTCATGTACAAAGCATAATGTTCCTTGGTAGTGAAACGTGGGCTTTGAATATAGAGGAAATGTGAAGTTTAAAAAGAAATTAGGCTTGCATGCTCCAATGGATGTATAATATTAGTGTGCATGAAGGACAAATATAGATAAGTGGAAGGAAAAACTGGACATAAGAGGAATTAGACATAATGTGCAAGAGAGAAGACTGTTTGTATGGACACATGATCCTGCATATAGATGATGATTGTTAGGTGAATATGTGCCAGGAGCTCCAGATAGTAGGTAGCTGCAGAGAAAAAAAGATCAAGGAGAACCTGGGCAGAAGTGGTGAGAGTTGACTTCAAGATGCTGAACCACAGAAGAAATAATGAAGAAATGTAACAGGAGCAGAAAAGCTGAACTGGAGATGACTCATTCAGTCCATGTAAGAATGAGAATGCTGTGTTAGTGTTATCACTAATTAAAACTAGCAGGCCCAGCTTGCACTAAATGTAGCTAAGCCTTCACCACAAATAGTTTGTTTACAAAATCCTATTAAGAAGATACTGTCCACTATCCTTACATGTTCACAGTTTAGATACTCTCAGCATGACTAGATGTATGAAGGTTAGCTGAAAAGTTCATAGGCTAACCAAGATACTCTCATGAAATGACCAAATGAGGTTTATTTTTCCACATAGTCCCTAGAAAGAAACAATGCAGTTATTAATAAGAAGAGTTGAAAATTAATGCATGCAAGATTTCACTGCTCTAGCATCACTCCTTCATAATCAGCCTATGAACTTTTCAGCCAAGCCTCGTGTGTATGTGTATATATATAGTTCAAGCATGTTCTACAACGCGAGGACCAAAAACGCAAGGTGTTCAGGATTGCTAGACAATGTGTCAAGGAAAACCATGATATTGTCGGGGAGAATTGTGTCAGTAATGATAACGGTTTACTTGCCCTCACTGATGCTGATAAGAAGATAGCCTGGAAGTGTCACTACGAGAGACTATTAAATGAGGAGAATAAGTGGGAAAAAGATAGTCTGCCCCAAATCGATCCAATAGAAGGACCAGCGGTGCAAGTTAAAGGTAGTATAATAAGTAAGGCAATCAAAGATATGAAGACAAGCAAAGCAGCTGGGCCTTCGGAGATAGTTGCTGAGATGTTGAAGGCATCTGGAATGGTGGGACATACTATGGTCACCCGTATAGTTAACCAAGTAATACAGAATGGGGTCATTCCAAAAGACTGGCGTAGCAACATCATCATTAACTGCTACAAGGGTAAAGGAGATGCTCTAGATAGAGGAAACTATAGAGGCATTAAGTTAATTGACCAGGTGATGAAGGTCACAGAAAGAGTTATAACGCAACTAATCAGAGAGCGTATTGATCTAGATGAAATGCTGTTTGGGTTTGTGTCGGGTAAAAGTACCACAGACGCTCTTTTCCTTGTACGACAACTACAAGAGAAGTACCTAGCTAAAAGTAAACGCCTCTACTTAGCTTTTGTAGACCTGAAAAAAAAGCCTTTGACAGAGTCCTCCGCTCCATTATCTGGTGGGCTCTTAGAAAACTAGGTGTAGATGAATGGCTTGTGAGAGCTATACAAGCTATCCATAATGAAACAGTCAGTAAGGTTAGAATTAATGAATATTGTGAAGAATTTAGTGTAAAAGTTGGTGTTCACCAAGGCTCTGTCCTTAGCCCCCTCCTATTTATTATTGCCCTTCAGGCTATAACAGAGGAGTTCAAGACCGGCTGCCCATGGGAACTCCTATATGCAGATGATCTAACGCTCATAGCTGAATCAATGGCTGAACTAGAAAAGAAATTCCAAACATGGAAGCATGGCCTAGAATCAAAAGGCCTTAAAGTTAACTTGTCTAAGACTAAAGTCCTAGTTTGTAGAAAGGAAAATAAGGCACAGGTATCCTCAGAGAAATGGCCTTGCTCAGTGTGTAGGAAAGGAGTAGGCAGAAATTCAATTTTATGTCCCAAATGCAAAGTGATCCCATAAAAGAGGTAGTGGGATCACAGGTAAACTATCTAAGAACGTAGACTTTATATGTGGCCGATGCTCAGGTGCAATAGGTAGCAAGTGTCCACAGGATACTAGCCCCTTCTATTGCCCAGATGGTTCTATAGAAATAGTGGACACTTTCCGTTACCTGGGTGACGAAATCAGCAGTGGTGGAGGGTATTCTGAAAGTACTGTAGCTAGAGTCAGAATGGGATGAAAAAAGTTCAGAGAGCTTATACCGCTGTTGGCCACAAAAGGTTCCTCTCTAAAAATGAAAGGCAGGCTGTATGATGCCTGCATACGAACAGCAATGCTACATGGCAGTGAGACATGGGCATTGCGTGCAGAGGACCTGCGTAGACTGGAAAGGAACGAAGCATGTATGCTCCGTTGGATGTGTAATAATAATATACGTGAACGGCAAAGCATAAATGAACTAAGTGAGAAATTAGGAATAAGAGGGATCAGATGCTGTTTACTCGAGAGAAGACTACGTTGGTATGGCCACATGATGTGCATGAAAGACGACAGCTGTATAAAAAAAGTGCAGGGCGATCAAAATTGATGGTAGTTACGGAGTAGGTAGACTCAGAAAAACCTGGGATGATCTGATAAATTCCGACCTTACTCACTTGCACCTCTCTAAGACAATGTCACTGGACCGAGATCTTTGGCGCTACGCAGTAATACAGAAGACCCGCCTTGCCTATGTACAAAGCGAAACCTACAGTCAGTAGGCACCTCTTAACCAAATATACACCCCAATCCACTACCCCTACCCTATCCTCCCACTCCCACCAACACCACCCCCTCCCTCTCTATAAAGTTGGTACCACAACATCCAGTCCAAATAAATGAGATCGAGATCATGTAGGTGTCACGAGAAAAAAAACCACAGTCCACGCTGTAATGTGGCCGTGTAGGTAACATGGTAAAAAGTTCCCAGTTCCACACTGTAAATGTGGTTGGTGTTAAGAAGGGCATCCAGCCGTAGAAAACCTGCCAGATAGTCCTATATGAGTGAGACACGGTCACCCGACCAACCTTGCCTCAAGTGGGTCAACTCCCGTCTAACCCATGCTAGCGTGGAAAGTGGACGTTAAACAAGGATGAAGATGATGATGATATATATAAAACATAAACATATTGTATAAGGGTTCATATATACATTTATTTTATATTTAATGCATTATCTCAACCATCATGCATACACTTTTGTATTTTCTACAGCAAGCTATTTCAATAGATTATTGCTTTTTATTTTATTAATAAACATTTGGTTAATTATTATTAGTCAGCATTGAAATAGAATGAGTTGGTTTGGTCATGTGTTGAGGAGATAAAAGTGACTAGGTGAGAAGGATGATGGAAATGAATGTGAAGGGGACTAGAGGAAGAGAAAGATCAAGAAAGATATGATTAAAGAAGATGGAGGACAAAATGGAAGCCAGAAGGTAAGTGAAGGGTATGAAAATGATAGGGCAAAATAGAAAAGCTTGTTATGAGGCCTGCTAGGCTAACCTCTGGTTTAGCAAATAAAATGGTCTTAAAAATGCTTATTGCTTTAATGTTAAAAGTACACACTTCTTAAAGTAACTAATTCACTAATATTTACTTATTTTAAATATTTTTAGACCCCGAGAGACAATACCAGTTGTTGATCTTCGTAAAGCATGCTTTCATCTCTTGTTATCAATGTTATGTTTACCACTTCACTTCAGAGACCTTGAAATCAAAGGTGGGTATTATTCACCTGCTTATTCTTTTATTGGCTTCAATCATTAGACTGCAACCATGTTGGGACACCACTTTGACGGGATTTAGTTAATCATATCAATTCTAGTACTTATTTTCCATGTGTGGTAGTTATTTTATTGATCATTGTCAAGTTATAGGACATGAACAAACAAACAGTAAATGTAAATATACACACACACACACATACACACACGTCTATATAAGGGGCATCCATGGAGTTTCCATCTACCATATTTCACAAACAAGGCATTGGTCAACCTATGGCTATAATAAAAGATAAAAATATTTGCTCAAGTTGTGATGTAGTGAGACTGAACCCAAAACTACTTGGTTGTGAAGCAAACTCCTTAAACATTCAGCCATGTTTGAATAGATTACTTGTGACATTGGTTCTATGTCTTTCAGAAGACCAATCAGACTTCAAATGTTAATAGTTTATATTAATAGTTAATAGTTATATTAATAGTTAATAGTTTATATCACCTACCAATTTCCCCAAGAAATATGAGATATCAACAACAGTTGCAACTCTGTAGTTTTGGGTTCAATCTCACTCCCTGGTACTCTGGGTTAGGTATTTCTATTCCAGCCTCAGGCTGACTGGTACTTTGAGTGAACTTGGTGGATGGAATGCGTGTGTGAGAGAGAGAGAAAGGCTATAATAGAAAAAACTTGGATAAAGTGCTACACACACTGGGATGGAAAATGAATCCATGTCTTTGCAATGCAAACTTCTTAATTACACTGTTCTCTTCCTGAGTCATCCCTCCAGCAAAGGTGAAGCATGCACAAATTCTTGTTTCAGACCTCTCGATTACTCATTATAGCAAGAAGATCCCATCCAGTGAAGCCAGTGTCTCTTGCCAACAAAGTCCTGATTGTTAGGTTTGGACATCGGCACTTTGCATCTGGTGACCAGAGAAGCAGTTTCTCTGCAGGTTCATCATGGCAGGAAACATAACCAGCTAGAGCCAAGATCAAACTTTTGATGAAACTCTTGACAGGTCACCATAAAAAAAAAACCCTATTGGTAGTGTGACTTTGCCATGAAATGTTGAACACCGCATCAAGCAGGTGACACTGAGAGTCCAGGACTCTGAACCATATAGCAAGATGACCTCGACAGTAGCTTTGAAGACAACGCACTTCATAGATCTTGGGATGGGAGCCTTCCAGTAAATTTGTTGACTCCATGCTTGACCAACTCTGGTGATCATATCATGCTCAGAGTCTGTATAACCACCCAGATGCACAGCCATACCTGCAGCTTAAATGAAAGAAATTATTATTGGGAGAGTGGGGGAATGGCAGAAATGTTAGAGGCTCAGATTTGATACCTTATTTAGTTATCTCCCTTTACTGTCTGAGTTTCGATCCCACTGGGGTTCATTTCATCCTTCCAGAATTTATAATATAAGTATCAGTCAAATGAAGTACTATTGGAGTTAATTCAATTTACTACTCTGCAGTTTTGTAATGTAAGAATGTAAAAAATTTATAATTTATTTTAGTTGATATAAATTCTAATGAACGCCTGGTGGTTTACAGCATGTCTCATGATCATAAGGTCATAGGTTTGATGCCTGGGACAGTTGGCGTATTGTTTCTTTGAGAAAGGCACTTTGTTTCACATTACTTCATCATCATCATCACCGTTTTACGTTCATTCTTCCACGCTAGCATGGGTTAGACGGGTTGTCCTGTTGTGGGCAGTGTCTGGTCAGCTGACCTTGTCTTGCTCATACGGGAACTGATTGTGGCTTGATTTCTACAGCTGGATGCCCTTCCTAACACCAACCTCATTTACAGTGAGTGCTGGGTGCTTTCTTTCCATGGTGCCTACACGTCCACTTTACAGTGTGGGCTGGGTGCTTTTTTGCCATGGCACCTCCACGACCACTTTGCAATGGAATGATAGAGACCCCCAGTCCTATCATCTCATTTCTACAGCTGAGTAAACTGGAGCAATGTGAAATAAAGTGTCTTGATCAAGGAAACAACACATCACCGGTCCGAGAATTCAACTCACAACCTTTCGATTGCAAGCCCAATGCTCTAACCACTAAGCCATGCGCCTTCACTCAAGAAAATTAGTAAAGTAAAAGCAGCTGCTTGGAATGAACTGGCACCCTGTCCAAGACTGGGTCTGGTACTCATAATTCACTTAATACCCATGAAACCAAGATAAGCTCAGGCCTGACCCATGTAAATATGGATAAAACCAGATGTAAGAATAATGAAAATTATATTGTAATGATGATTGTTTTCATCCATTTGTCCATGCTTGCATGGCTTAGACAATCCCTTTCCAATACTCCATCTCTCTCCATTTGTTTCTATCCTTTGTCATCTCCTTTGTGAGATGTAGTTTCTTGAGGTCATCCTTCACCACTTTTATCCATATCTTTCTTAGGCTTCTTGCTTTAATATATTTATTTCTTTTCCAGACATATTATCTAGTCCTGAAGGTGGTGATCGAAAAATATCATTCATCTCACTTAAATTCAAAATAACTGAACTTTTACTTCGAGCTCTACGCCAGGAAACAGATCCATCAAACACACAAATGTTGTTAGGTAAGTTTAGCATATTTTCATGCTTAGATTTATTTTAACCCTGTTTTCTATCGTTGACAAATACCCAGATTAATAAGTAAGTGAATTGGCAGAAATGCTAGAACAGAGGACAGAGTTCAAATCCTGTTGAGGTCAACTTATCCTTTCATCCTTTCTAGATCCTTAAAGTAAACTACCATCCTAGGGAGGTGCATTTGGAGAAATTATTAGAGCATTGGACGAGTTGCCTTGTGATATTTGTTCCAGCTCTTTGTGTTCTGAGTTCAAATCCCACTGTGGCCTACTTCTCATTTAATCCATCACCCTAGTTCACACCAACACTTAGGCCTTAAATAAATTTAGCAGAATCCCCATTTGGACAAGGTCCCTGTTTTGAGGATACCTTCCTCCCATCTGTCTTGAAGCCCCTTGAAAAGGGTCATGGGTACTGCCTTTCCCTCTCGGATTAAACATTAAAAACAACGCATATAATAAAAAAATATATTTTATATATCATATCTTAATGTATCTCACACAATATGCATTAGCTTGCCTGCTTTCCATGGGCTCTCAACAGTTGGTGGAGCCGTAGAGGCACTATTCTGATCTACAGCATGTCATGACCATTTTAAAACCTGGGGGGCCCACTCTTTTCTCTGTCTGACCACAGTCAATTTTTCACAAAAAAGCTATAGACAAAGGACACATCAAATAATCAACCCTAGTTCTGGGTTGGTACTTTGTTTTTCAACCCCAAAAACATGAAAGACAAAGTTCACCTTGACAACATTTGAATTCTGGTTGTGAAGGGCCATGGTGAATGCCACAGTGTATTTTATTCAATGCTCCAATGATTCTACTAATTCACCAACGTAACCCTTTCATTTCTATATTTCTAATGAAAGACAAGCCTATGATTTTCAAAAATTTTGAAAATAATCAAGAATTTGAAGAGATTTAGTAAAATAAATAATTTTTTCATTATTATGCTTGTATAATGATGGTGGATTTGCAGTATTGGTAGAGCACCAGACATCATGCTTTGCAGCATAGAGTTACGGCCCTTTACGTTCCAGTTTCAAATCTCACTGAGATTAGCTTTGCCTTACAGGGTTGATAAAATAAAGCACCAGTAAGCACTGGGATCGATTTGATTGACTTTCCCCTCCTCTTCAAATTGCTGGCCTTGTGCCTAAAGTAGAAACAATTTTTATGCTTGTATTTGGAACATAAATTAATGATTCTTTCATAAAATTGTGGTAGTTAGTTTTTAGATAAGCAGTTTTCATCATAGAACTAGGAGCAATTTCAAGAATATTGGTATCAAAATGGTAAAGATGCGTTCATTGATCTAGTTA
The DNA here is from genome assembly GCA_964016885.1 of Eledone cirrhosa. NCBI lineage: Eukaryota > Metazoa > Mollusca > Cephalopoda > Octopoda > Eledonidae > Eledone > Eledone cirrhosa. The sequence goes on from OZ024743.1 coordinate 296,722,528, forward strand.
TTACCTTTATTGGGAAATAGTTACATATCATCATCATCATCATCATTTTACGTCCGCTTTTCCCTGCTTGCAAGGGTGGGACGGGTCTTATTCAGCACAGCATCTCTCCACTCGTCACGGTCCTTCGTCATCTCCACCGTGAGATTCAATGATCTGAGGTCTGTTCTCACCACCTCCGCCCATGTTTTTCGTGGTCTACCTCTACCACGTCTTCCTTCAACTGGCATTTCCTGGCACTTCTTCACCCATCGGTCATCCTCCATGCGCATCACATGTCCATACCACCTCAGTCTCCTCTCCCGTACGCTACATTCTATCCCTCTCAGACACAGTTTCTCTCTCAACACATTTATGCTGGGTCGTTCACACACATTTACACTGCACATCCAACGGAGCATGCTTGCCTCATTTCTCTCCAGCCGTCGCATATCCTCTGCAGTTGCTGCCCATGTCTCACTACCATGCATCATACAACCGGCCTTTTGTACGCAGGGAGAAACCCTTCTTCGTCAACAGAGGAAGCAGCTCCCTAAACTTCTTCCAACCCGTCCTTATTCTAGATACTATGGCCTCGGAACACCCTCCTCCCGTGCTAATCTGATCTCCTAAGTACCGGAAGCTATCCACCACTTCTATAGCGCCCTCCTGCATTTGAAAAATGTGTCTATCAATGCGACTTCTACTGTCTAATTTCCCTGTACATCTACTGCATACATATTTCTCTCTACCTGTTAGTTTGCCTGCTATCCCGCTACATCTTTTGTGTACCCAGGATCTGCATTGTGTGCATTTTATAGAATTTATGCCAGTTCATTTTCTGCATATCGAACATGGCCATTTCCCTGACGGAATCAGGGTTTTGTCCTCTTTTCTACTCATCAACACTTTTGTCTTAGCTAGATTCACTCTCAGTCCTCTTGCTTCCAACTGCTGTTTCCATAGCCAGAATTTATTCTCTAGCTCCTCTACTGATTATGCTATAAGAACCAGATCGTCAGCATAGAGAAGTTCCCATGGACAGTCAGTCTTAAACTCCTCTGTTATGGCTTGGAGGACTATAATGAACAAGAGCGGGCTGAGGACCGAACCCTGATGTACTCCTACTTGTATCTGGAATTCCTCACTAAACTCCATTCCTACCCTGACTTTACTGAGAGTACCTCTGTACAAAGTTTGCACTGTCCTCACAAGCCATTCCTCAACACCTAGCTTCCTTAGGGACCACCAGATGACAGATCGGGGTACCCTATCAAAGGCCTTCTCTAGGTCAACAAAGGCTAAGTATAGTGGCTTATTCTTCTCTAAGAACCTCTCTTGCAATTGTCTCACCAAGAAGAGGGCATCTGTTGTACTCTTCCCAGGCACAAAACCAAACTGCATCTCATCTAGTTTGACCCTTTCTCTAATTAGTTGTGCTAAAATCCTTTCTGCCACTTTCATATATACCCGAATATAAGCTGGAGAATATGTTACCAAAAGGTCGATATGTGACCAGGGGTCAGCTTACATTCAATATTTTGACGATTTTCTACATAAATAAGGTTTGGATTTTTGCCCATTTCTCAAATATTAAATAGTGGGGTCAGCTTATATTCGAGTATATATGGTAATAATTCCGATATCGCGTTTTCATGTTTTTCATATCCATTGAATATTTTGTTTGTTTTTTTGTGTGGCAGGTGGTTTAATGTTATTAGTGCAAGACCTAGCACTGTGTGAGGAAGCTGAGTATCATTCTGTTCATCAACCACAACATGATATTTGCCTGAATGATTCTGATATGTCCTCAGGTATGTAATATATAATATTTTACAAGTTTCTATAAATGGGGATCTACATTACTACTTTTGCTTTATACAGTAGCATAGCTGGTGGGCAGTAGTCTACCCCAGGTGCCACTTGGTGTATTGTGCTGTGTTTCCAAGGATGGGTAGAGGGACAAACTAAAGGACTGTTCTGGGCAGTACAAACTGCCTATATATCTCAATCAAGTGACATGAACTGGAGATGGTAGAAGAATTATAAATATAAGAGAAACTGTTTATAAAAGAGTACAGGTTGGTTTCATATGTCGTTAAGCAATTGGGAATACAACTCTTCCCTCTGGACAGGCTGCCATATGCTACTGGTACACATTTTTTTTCAGCTGAATGGACTGGAGCAAAGGGGAATGAAATGCCTTGCTCAAGGACACAATACATTGCCAGATACAGGGATTTAACCCACAACCTTACAATCGTAAAACAGACAATTTAACAAATAGGCCATGAAATATTACAAACTTGACTGCTTACCAAAGAATTGGTTGTTCACTTAAATGTTGTGTCTCTCATAAACAATTTTACTGTAGTATAGCAGTTCAATGAATGTTTAGTGATATATATACTATACTTTAAAAATAATAGATGGGCTGGTGCCAAGGAGGGTATCAGTCATTAAAAACACTGCTTCAAAGGTCTTGTCCCAACCTGTGCAAGCATGAAAAAAAAAAAAAAAAAACGATGGTAAATTAATTGTTTCTACTTTAGGCACAAGGCCAGCAATTACTCAGTGCATTACTGGTACTTTATTTTATCGACCCCGTAAGGATGAAAGGCAAAGTCAACCTCGGCGGGATTTGAACTCAGATCGTAAAGGGACGTAACTATGCTGGAAAGCATGGCTTCCGACCCTCTACCGATACTGCCAATAATACTAATATTGATATTATTTCCTCGGAAAAATACACTGTAATATAGTAGTGCTGGTGCCACAATAAAATGCACCCAGTCTACTCTAAAGTAGTAGTGCCGGTGCCATGATGAAATGCACCTAGTACACTCTGTAAAGTGATAGCGCTGGTGCTTCAATAATACTCAGCCAGTCCACCCTGTAAAATAGTAGTGCTGGTTCTACAATAAAACACTTAGTACACCCTGTATGGTGGTTAGTGTTAGGAAAGGCATCCAACCATAGAAACTATGCCAATTATGGAATATATGGAGAAGATGAGTTCTCTGATCTGTCTAACTTCAGACTGTGACAACCCATTCAACCATGAAAAGCAAATGTAAAATGATGATGAATGAGGCAATATATACAATGGTGCATTGTATATCCTGAAAAATATGATAGTTTACTTGGAATTTTAACTGTAAATTATTACTAAACCTTCTTTAGATATTGTAACTCTACTTTACTCACCATTATATATAGTTTCCATTTATGAATCAATTCTAGATTTTTCTAAGAGTAGCAGCATATCTGGAGAGACATCATTTTTAGAGAGTCTTCAAAAGATTCCACCAATGCAAATGAATGGCTTTGGTAAGTTATTATTACATTTTTGTTGTGTGTGTGTGTTTATTAGAACTGTTTTTAAAATGTCTTATTTCCTTTTACATTCAATTACTAGTTTCTGTCATTAGACTTTGGCCATGCTGGATGACTGCTTTCAAGTGTTTTAGTCAATCATACCTACTCCGGTATTTAGTTTATCAATCTCTATTTATTAAATGGTGATGATTGCTTCTTATTTAAAGTAATACAACACAACACACCATATTACACAAACATTGATAGACACTAATAATATACAGTAGGCTTTAATGATGTTTGAGCAATGAAACAATCTGTTTGTGAAATTAATATGCATATGGCTAAGCATTCCGCAGACATGTGTACCCTTTGCATAATTCTCAGGCAAATTGAAAAAAGCACCCAGCACTCACTGTAAATGAGGTTGGTGTTAGGAAGGGCATCCAGCTGTAGAAATCAAGCCAGAATCAGTTCCCGTATGAGCAAGACATGGTCAGCCGACCGGCTACTGCCCACAACAGGACAACCCGTCTAACCCATGCTAGCGTGGAAGAACAGACGTAAAACGGTGATGATGATGATTGAGTGACAAGGCTGCCTCTTAAATTACAGGTACATCCAACAGGCTTCCACATAATTTATGTTTACCAAATTTCACTCAAAAACTTATGTCATGTCTATCCAAGGCTATGGTAAATGATACTTACTCTAGATGCCAGAATCAAACCCAGAACCTTATGATTGTAAAGCAAACTTCTTAACCATTCAACCATACTGCATCTAATATTTATTCATATACATATATATGATGTGGCTCCGCACCTATGAAATTCTGTTCACACAACATTGATCAGCCTAAGGGTTCAGTAGAAGACAGCCATGTTGGTAGGTAGCAGGATTTAGCCCAGATCCATATGGTTATGAAGCCATGCCAGCCATATACAGGAATGCTGTCAGCAAGGCAAGAGTTAACATTAAGTCAAGTAAGTAATTTATCATGCAAGTAGATGCTTATACACAGTGAAGTGGTTGGTGATAGGAAAGGCATCCAGCCATAGAAATCTTGCCAATCAAAGGATTAGGAGGACCCTCGGTTATGACAAAGACATGACAACCTCACCTGTGCACTTTGTGGAACCTGAGACCGTACATAAGCAAGACACTGATCTCTGGCTTGTCTGGGGGATCAGTAGCTCTGTTTCAGTACTGACTTGGTCTATGTAGACCCATCCAACCCTTGCTAGCAGGGAAAGCAGATATTAAAATGATCATGATGTTGGTGTCTATCAGTGCCTGTTTTTGCTCCTAGTTTTTTATTATAGTTCTCTAGACTATAACAGAGGAGTTCAAGAATGGTTGTTTGTAGGAATTCCTATGCTAACATGAGTTGGATAAGTTTTCTGGGTCAATGAAAATAGTTCCAGTTCAGGAGCAGTTGATTGATAGAATTCTTCAAGCTTACAATAGGCTGCCTTGTGGTATCTGTTCCAGCTCTGTGATTGCCCAGTTCAGATCCCACCTTCTGTCACCAGAAAAAAAATGGTGACACTTCTGCCAGGAGTTGTGACTGACAGTATCAGAAATGGGAAAGACTAATTGATACTTAGTTTTCTTATTTCAATTTGTAATATCGGTGATCTTCAAATCAATAATCATTATCAAGGAGCAAGTATGTGTGGAACCATAACTTGTGATGGAGTTGTAAGGGCACTGTAGTGACATACAGCATTTCTTGGGCATTTTTAAACCTTGCAGAGCCTGGCTCTTCTCCAGGTCTAAACACAGCAGATTTCTACCAGAGGAGGATAGAGATTGAAAGCAAGGAAGAGAAAACAGATATAGAGGAAGAATTGACCCCAGTACTAGACTGGTACTTTCTTTTTATTGATGTCAAAAGGCTGAAAAAGGACCAAGGACCTTAGAAATATCTATATCTCTTTGCCTTTTAGATATCAAACCACTTAAAATTGCCCAGTTATATAATACAAAACTTTGTTTTAAGGAGTATATATATCTAAAGACCCTCCATCATAATTCTATACACAAACCTTTGTTATGCTCCAAACACCAACTTAATGAAAAAGCTAGTTATTTTATCAAATCCCTCCTAATTCCTGATTTTAATTTTTCAAAATTAATTGATAATTATAAGTAGTATTTATCATTAGAATTATAGTAATAAAAGAGTTAATATAATATTTTCTTAACTATGAATATATTTTTTGAAATTTTACATGTATTATTTATTTTCTCTCCATTTATGCTTTTATTACTTCTTGAATGCTTCAGTTTTACCAGTGTTATTGCATTTCTTTTACCATGTTATGTTATGACCTTACCTCCTTATTCCCTGTATAACATGTTTTATGTATTTGTTGTAGCTACTAATAACTAATTCTTGGCATTTCTGTTAGAAACACAAATAACCTTTCTATGAACCTTTCCATGTAGTTATCAATTTAAGCCCATTGCATGGCACTTTGGGAAAGGATCTTTTACCATAGCTTAGAATTGAAAAATAACTTGCAAGTGGAATTTGATAGATATCCTTTATATATATATGTATATAACATCATCATTATTTAATGTCCAATGATGATGATAATATACATATTTCACTCACAAGTTATTGGTCAACCTGAAGATATATTTTTTTTTTTTCACAAATCTTATTTTGCAACCAACCAAAGTACAACAGTGCATAAATTATCACTAAAGAATAGTTGAGATTAAATCAGAGATATAACCCTTGAGGCAGAAAGAAGTGGATACAGATATGATGACCGAATTCTGAAGCTGGCGCATTACTGCACCAGCTCCTGCAATTCTTGCACTTAATTCAGCCTCCTACCCTCCATCACGTTCCTGAGATACTTGAACTTCTCCACCTGCTACGGTGGAATTCTACTCACACGTAGGGTGCACTGTGCAAGCCTCCTTAAGTGAAAGTGTGTCTCAGTCTTTGCAACACTGATTTTCATTCTTGCTGTGCAGCACTTAGCAGCAAATCTATTAAGGGCATATCGGGGTTCACTTCCTGATGAATTAAGTAATACCATGTCATTTGCAAATTCCAACTGACTGATCAAATTCCAAACCCACTAAAATTGAATGGAAAAATAACTAACAAAATGGAAACGGAAAATTTTTTTTTCTTCAGTCATACTGTTCTAATCATAATTTGATGTAAGAACATTTGTTAAGCTGTGTTCTGAACACCAGCTTAATAATGAGAAAGTTAATTATATTACCAAATATCACCCAATTTTTTATTATTTTCAAAATTGTTTAAAAATCATATCTAATTTCTTTCATTAGCAATATGTTAAGGAAAGGGTTAAAACGTTTGTTGTACACTTTTAACCTTTAGAATGGCAAAAAAACTAAAACCATTTATATACGTAACTCATCTCTTGGACTTTTAAGTTCTGAGAATATAGAGTTACTATAAAGGATGATGTTTTCATGCACAGTGATACTATAAAATAGGGTTAAGTCACTTAAAAGATGGAAAAAGAAGTTGCCATCAGCTGCTATTTTATAGCATCCCTGCACATGAACACATCATCCTTTATATACCTAAAACCAACTTTCTAATAAAATCAGAACAGGAATAGTTTCTTTCTTCAGTGATAATGTTCTAATTGCTAATACTGACCAGTTGTTTTCACTTCCCCCATTTCCTACCTGGTTTTCTTTGATTAGAGGAGTACCATGGCAGCAGAAACTTGCATGGGACAAGGCTTTCCTCCAGTTCAGGATCTTACATGTTCACAAATATCAGGTTTTGTGACACAGGTATGCTATTCTGATGAATAATTTAACAATATTTACAGAGCTTAACAACAAGAGGGATTAAATTCACCACCACACATACTTCAGCACTACAACTACCACCACCACCACTATAACTACTACTACTGTTGGCTGTAGCAATCTTTTGACTAAGTTAAATCTGATTTTATTGTGATGTATTAACTCTTTGAGAACCAGTGCTTTTTTTTTTTTTTTTTGTATTTTACTGCCTCAATACAGGATTACACATTAATTTTTATATTTTTCAAAATGTTTTTTGAAAATAAAATAAATGATAAGGTGTGATAGTTTGCTTGAAGCATTGTGGAATATGATAATGATAAGTCGATATATATGTTTAGAAAGCTGTACAATTGTTTCTACTTTAGGCACAAGGCCAGCAATTACTCAGTGCATTACTGGTACTTTATTTTATCGACCCCGTAAGGATGAAAGGCAAAGTCAGCCTTGGCGGGATTTGAACTCGGATCGTAAGGGGACATAACTATGCTGGAAAGCATGGCGTCCGACCCTCTACCGATACTGCTAATCCACCGCCTATATGTTATATATGTTTAGAAAGCTGTACAATGCAAATTAGTTAGAATTACCAAAGTAAGAAGTCGGAAGAGAGTTGAGGTAGAAAGCAAAAGACGGGAGAAGAAGGAAAACAAAAGAAAAGGAAGACTGACTGAAAGAGATATTTGATCAAACGTGCTTTACTTACTTTGTCTGAACCTATGCTTCACAAATCAAATTAAAATATACCAGTACATATTTGGTACACAAGGCAGCAAATCATTAGGGCTTTGAATTAAATGCACTCTTGAGTTCAAATCCTGTCTCAGCCAACTTTGTCTTTTGTCTTTTTGAGGGTCAATAAAGTACGAGTTCTGAGGCTGTGGATTAGTAGAATTGTTAACAAATCAGTATCTGATCCAGCACCATATGTTCTGAGTTTAAATCCTGCCTCTTAACAAGCATTGTGACTGAGAAATAGTTTCAGCAATGGAAAGATCAGTGAAACATTGTTTCCTTGGTCCAATCTGACAATCACTTATTTTCTTTTGGGGTATACAAGAGGGTGGAGGTAAAAGACTTACTAAAACATGTTTGGCACTCGAAAAGATAAATTTTCACTTTTGGCAATTGATTGTTATATATAAGCTGTTTGTGTGTGGTGTGTGTGTGTACTATAGCAATACTGAGGAGATTTATAACATTATGAAACCAACTATTTCAATAATGCTTGCTATTGCTTGTAATGACTTATGTAAATTTCCTTTGCCCTGCCATTACTGTTTGCAAGCTGTTGCCTACCTGTTCCTTCCTTCATATTACTATATGTAATATTATCATCTGTCCTCCACTCCTCCTACTGTTACTAAACCCAATATTGTCATCTACCCATTCTTCTATTACTATATGCCTACATGTAATATGTCAGCTACCTCCATGTTACTTTTGTTTTTACTGTTAAGTCAATAAGGGAAGAGTCACTGCCCCTGATCCTTTTTTCAAGTGCTCTGGGACTAGAGAGAGTAAGGTAGGTATTTTCACACCAGAGATATAATTCAAATGCTTGCAACAGAGCGGATTCTGCTGAAGGCATCCAAGGACTGAGAGGTTGTGTTAAATTAAGCAATGGATTAAGTCTACCACCCATGTAGGCCATGGGTTTCACTTTTGATCCTACAACAGTGGAAGCATCTGCCGTCCTGGGCCTCTAAACTACCTCTTTACTCATTTTAATTGGGATAGAGACAGCCACCTGTAGGAATGGACCTCACAAAGTGGAATAGCTCTAGCAGCACATCTCTCTTGCCATTCTTCAGTATAACACATTCACTACTTTGTCTGCCAGGACCACGAAAAATTCTTATGACTTGCTGTGATATAATAACATTTTCATGTCTGTCTGTAACATAGGAATGAAAGAGATAGAGAGAAATACATCATATCAAAGAACACAGACATTACTTCCCTATTATATTTCATATGTTCAAAGTCAAATTGTGTTGAGTACAACCACTATACACACTCAAGTTTTAACTGTAATTAAAGAACTTTACAACATTTAGTATTTTATTAATCTTGCATCTATTACAGCTTTATAGTATTAATTCTGTAATGTTGAGTACCAAATACTAATAATAAAGTATTGTATATACTCAAATATAAGCCGATCCCCTATTTTATGTCTGAGAAATAGGCGAAAATCCAAGCCCCATTTATAAACTGAGGCAGTCAATTAACACATAGTTTAGATGGCCTATATAAGCCAAACTCCCATTTTACCATTGATATTTTGGTCACATATTCTTTGGCTTATATTCGAGTATATGCAGGTAATATGCACATCTGCACATATGAGATTTTTGTTATTTTAGTTCTTTAATTGTTTAAATAGCCAAATAGTTAATTAAATGACTAACTAACAAATAAAAAAAATAATAAGTATGTAGACATATTGCTTATCATAATAAAGTAAACTACATCTAATTGTATCTATTTTGTTGAGCTTTCCAGAAATATGCATTTATTAATTGATTTTGTTAATAATGTTAATTTTCAGACACTGCTCACAGCCTGTTTGGTCAAGCCACTTCTTTAGTATGTCACCAATTGATGTCTTCTTGGAAGACTGATCTGAACACAGCACTGGCAGCAATGGAACTTTTGTCAGGTCTTGCCAAAGTTCGAGTGAAACCACCTAACCAAGGAATGAGTAAGAGAACAGTAAAGTGGATATGTGATTTTATCATGTATCAGTGTAGTCGACCACCAACAGCACATTCAAGGTAAGTGGGTTATAGTTGTTTATTTTGTTGATATAAAATATTCTTTTTTTAAATTTAGAATCCATAAAAACACATATAAAAGAAATATTTTTAAAAAAATGGAAAGGGCTATGCCCATATCCTTCACAACAACAGGACATAAACAAATACACACACAACATGCGACCATGGAAATAGACTTTAAACAGGGATATATATATATATATATAGGTGGATTCTTGATGTATATCGGGAGGTGACTACAGTTAAAAAAGGTACGTAATACATTAGTAGGGTATAGGCATATTTATTATATTATAGAAATGACATCTATAGGACTAGAACTCTTTCATTCCTAAGAAATCATCAGGAAAGTCCAATGATGATTTCTTACGAAGTAAGTCATTTCTATAATAAAATAAAATATATATTTATCTATACACACAATGTCTTTCTTATAGTTTCTGCCTACCAACTTCACTTAAAAGCATTGATTAGCTCAAGTCTATAGTAGAAGATATACATGGTGTCACTCAGTAGAATAGATGCAAAATAAATTTCTTAACTACACAGCCATATCTATGTGATGTGTATGTGCCAAAATATTGACATTGTAAAATATAATCTTATAAAAAAAGTTATTTTTATGTATTAAATAAAATATATATCCATCTATTGTATCTTCAGAGACCTTCACTCTAGAATTGTTGCAGCTTTTAAGTGCCTCAAGCTGTGGCTTGTTGAGCATAGTAGCCTGCTCTATGATAAAGAATGCCTACATAATGTCCTAGAAGTTGTGGAGCTTGGGATTTCTGGTTCTAAATCTCAGGTAAACTTTTATATATATACTACTCATGTCACATAACGTGTTCTTCTCGATTACATTTGTCATCTTCCATTTCTCTTTCGTCATCTTCCATTTGCCTTCCCTCCCACTTCCATAGCCATGTAGACCAAACAAAACACTGCAGCACAAATATGTTGTAACTGTTAACTTAATATCTATCACAATAACCACTACTACTCCTAATACAGTTGTTATGTACGGCAAATGGAATACAAAGCTGGAGCATTCCTAAAGATGAATATGAACCTACCATCCATCTCTGGACTACTATGCTAACGCTCTTCTTTATTTCAGACATGGAAAACCAACACCAACTCATCTCTCTCACCTCCCACTCCCCACCAAGTTTTCATCTTCTTCCTCTCACTTAGGGAGTGAACTCCCTAACTTCAGAGCTGGCACCATCAATGTAGGCACAATGAAAGGAAGATATGGAGAGGTTGTAAGGATGCTTGAACGGAAGAAAATTGATGTGTGCTGTGTACAACAGATTAGATAGAGGGGAATGTCAGCTAAATTTTGTGTCGGAAAAAGACAATGTTACAAATCTTTCTTGGTGGGAAATGACAACGGGCTGGGTGGAGTAGGGATTTTGGTAGCAGAAAAAGGGGTTGGCAAGGTAATTGCTATAAATAGAGGGAATGACAGAATCATTAAATTTAAACTTTCACTAAATAGAACAACCATGACAATTATATCTGCATATGCAGCTCAATCTGGACTTCCAGATGTACAAAAAAAGACAGGTTCTATGAGTCTCTAATGCACACTACTTCCCCAAAAAGAGACTGGCTTCATAATCATTGCAGGCATCTTTAATAGGCATGTTGGGCAACACTGCGATGGCTTCGACCCAGAGGTTATTGGTTTGATGCTAGAAATTAGGAAGGTTTCAGGCTCCTGGAATTCTGTGATTCTAATGACCTATCTATCTGTAAGACAAACTTCAAAAAATGAGACAACCACTTAATCAGCTATAGATCAGGTGAGCACACCTGCCAGATAGATTTTATTCTTATCAGAAGACAAGACAGAGTGACGGTTGTAAACACAAAGTCCCTCCCAACATAACCTAATAGTTAGTGACTTTATGTTTAGGGCTAGAAGAACTCAACAAATGAAGCTTCCATGCTTCGAGGGATGTGTAATAGTAATATACATGAACGACAATGCATAAATGAACTGAGAGGGAAATTGGCATGAGAGGAATCAGAATCAGTGTGCAAGAGAGGAGATTGCGTTGGTATGGACATGTGTATATGAAGGATGACAGCTGTATAAAAAGGTGCAGAGTACTCAAATTTGATGGAAGCTATGGAGTAGGAAGACCTAGGAAGGCTTGTGATGGTAATAAAAGCTGACCTTGCACAATTGCACCACTTAAAGGCAGTGACACAGGACTGTGATCTCTGACATTATGTAGTAATACCCAAGATCTGCCTTTCCATGTGCATGGGTTTAGGCATACATCTAGTATTCACTACCGTCCTCTCTATCACCCCTTCCACCACGTAACACCCCACCTCTCACCCATGCCCCTAGATCTACCTCCCCAAGTCCTCAATTTACACAGTAAAGTGGTCGTTTTAGTACCATGACAAAAAGGGCCCAGTCCAAACTAATGAGGTTGTGTAGTTGTCGCAACAAAAAGCACCCAGTACACACTCTAAATATTCTAGGCATTAGGAATGACATCCAACCATGTAGAAACCAAGCTAAAATCAGTTCAGTATGAGCAAGTCACAGTCATCTGACCTGGCTTGTCTCACAATGTGACAGCTCATCTAACCCATGCTAGCATGGAAAATGTACGTTAAATGGTGACAATAATGATCTTTGACTGTATCAAGAAAGACCATAATTAGCCCAATGTTATGAAATGTGAATAAAAAGAAACCATAGTGGTATTAAACTTTATTTCAAAAGTAATACATAAGCAATTCATGTAAATGTGTATTTATTTATTTATATATATTATTAATACTAGCACGCTATTGCTGTAAGCCCACCCTGTACATGTACATATATTTATACGTGTTTATATGTGTAAAATCATTCCAAGCAAAAATGACAGTATGTTCTTCATAAACAGTTTGAAAAACTGTTGCTTCAGAAAAATCTTTTGTTGCTTATCTATCAGCAAGATATTTAAGATATTTTAATATGACTTCATTCTCGGGCTGTAGATTGACAGAATCAGTTGAAGGATGCACAAATCTGTCATGCAGTATTTAATTATCTCCCTTTATATTCAAATTCTCTTGGAGTTGGTTTTTGCCGTTCATCTTTCTGGGGTTGATATAATCAGCCTTTAATTAAGAATGAAGTAACATTAAGCCGAATATCATAAGTTAAAAAGAAATATTGTGTTTGTGGCTCCTAACACAATAACAAACGTTTTAACCTATTTCGTTACGACATTTCTAATGAAAGACTCTGCTTAAGATTTTCAAATAATCAAGAATTTGGAGAGATTTACTAATATAACAACTAACTTATTATTTTGATCATAACTTCACAGAAGTCTTTACATAAAATTATGATGGAAGGGTTTTTAGATAAATATAAACACTAGAACCATGGGTGGTTTCAGACACTTTGGCAATTTTTCCTTCTAAAGTAAAGGTTAGCTTTGCAGACTCCATGACAAGTTTTTTTACCACCAGATGCTCCTCATGGCACCAACCTTTACAACATGCAGGGATACAGTGCACCTGTTTTAAACTAGATTTACACCCTAATTTAAAGCTCCGAAATGTTATCATAATCTCTCTATTGGATAACAGTTGGTTAAGTGTTAAATACACTAGTCTGCTTGCTGGTTGTGAGTTCAATCCCTGGAGAGATGGGCTACACTGGAACTGTACCTTCACGACCCTGGATAAAATAGTTTAGGTGAAACAACCAAGCAACATTACAAGTAACTAATTAATGCGAGGACACCCTGGGTATAGCAAACAGAATGAGGTGGTTTAAATTATTTAGTTCAAAATATTGAGAACATCACTAAACATAACTGGCACATGAGAACGGTTGGAGGTTACAACAGCTGAAATATTGTGATTATAATAATCAAGGTGAAGACTAGTCTGAATAAATCTATTGATAAAATAAATAGCATTGATATATTTGACTACATTCCTTCCACAAAATGTGTAGTCCTCTGCCTGAATTTGTCTCCCTTTCTTTCTAATAGAAGTCAAGATTTTAAATCAAAATACATTTTTCAAACATTTTTCATTGTTTTATTTTTGTTTCTTTTACTTCTTTTTTTTATTTGTTATCGGAAAATTAAATTCTAAAAGATTATACTAAGGTTTTTTTAAATAGTAAATATTTATACACCATACAGTGTGTTTTAAAAAAATCTAAGATAAATTCAAGTTTATAAGTCTTGCTGTGAAAATTTAAACATATGTGAAAAACATTGTTATTCTTTTCACAGAAAAACGTGTTTCATGGCTGTTCATCACTAGACAAGTACTTTTGTCCTCCATGAAGAGAACTATAGTCAAATGATATCTATATTAAACATAAATTAGGACATAATGTGCATTTATTAAATGATAAATATTTATGCACAACATAGCATGCATTAAAAAATCCAATGCAGATGTAACAACAGTTTATAAGCCTCACTATTAAAACTTAAATAAATGTTTGTTATTCTCTCCATACATAGAAAATCATTTTTATGTGTATGAAGAGAATAACAAAATCTTTTTCACATTTGTCTAAGTTTTAACCCTTTTGTTACTAACCTGGCCAAAACTGTCTCTGATTCTATGAAATAAAATCACCCATTTTAAAGGTTTCTAATTTAAATTAAAATCTTCCAACATAATTTTATTTAAGAACCTTAAGGTACTAACTTAATAATTAAATAATAATTTTAGTAAATCCATCAAATTTCTTCATTAATTAATTGAAATAGTGTGTACTTCATTAAAATATAGTCATGAAAGAGTTAATAGTGAGGCTCTTAAACTGTAATTGTACTTGCAGCAAATTTATTTTAGATTTTTTGAACATTTTTGTTTTTGTTACTGAATTATTACACTGTATAATTCAAGAGAGTTACAGTTCTTGGAGAAACTGATTTGGTGAAATATTTAGTGTGGGGTTTAGTAAGAATGAGACACAGTAGGGAAGATAGGTATTTCATGATAAATTTTTTCCATCTTTAAAATAGAGGCAGCATGTTTAAAATTTCTAGATACATCATAAACCCTTTTTTTTTTTCCTTTCCAATTATCAACTATTCTTGCTTGTTGTAGCATATATTGTATTTAGATGAAATCTCAATTTCTGGAAAATCTACAACCAATGAAGCAGCTTTAGAGCCTGTAAGTATGGAGGGCGCCGCTGCCGCCGATAACATTGCTTCAACCAAACCTGTTCTTTCGTTCAATCCTGTTTACAAAATTGTGTTAGAGTTTTTTTTTGTTTTTTTTTTATTCTTCACTGAGTTCGAAACACACCTTTCCCATCTTGACCTTACCTTGTTTTATTTTTCTTGTTTTTGTTCTGTTAATTCTCCATTTTTATTTTTATTGTTTTGTTTTTTTCAACTTCAAAAGAAAAACAACTCCATATCATCTCCTCTGTTTGTATTTCATTGTTGTTAAATTTCAGGATAAAGAGGATGACTCACAGACTGTAAAAACTAAAGTAGAGAAGGAGTCCAAATCTTCTTCATCTTCTTCGGCATTGAAGGTAGTCTCAGCTGGTTTTCTTGACACTGATTCTCAATTTCCAGCTATTTTACTACGCCTGCACTTTTTTTTTTTTTGTAATAATCTACATCTATATGTGTGTCATGTAAATATGTGTATATTAGATGTGGTGTAACTATATACAGACACACATACATACAAACACCCATTTAGAAAATAGGATGGTTTCTGTGTTGGATATGATTATAAAATATGTGTGCTTTCCTTCAATATAGATCAACCAAAATTCGCTTACTTACAACAGCTCTATCTCTAATTTTTATTGCAGTCCTTCCTCCCAAATGGCATTTATGATTTTACAGATGTTGGTTTTTAGTAATAGATGAAATATCTGTATGAAATGTTTGATGTTTTCATTTTAAGAAAACAAAATAATAGCAAATATCTCCTCGTTAATTCATATACTATTTTCATTTTGTATATGTGTTTGTGTGTTTTCTCCATATAAATCCTATATATATGTCAGGGTTTATTATATCAATAATATAGTTTACTTAGTCTGTTTAGAGGCTCATCAGGCTGGGGATTGTCTCGGTTTCTTTGGTGTGTTAAGTAACTAATAGAACTGGGCTTCTCCTTTGGACAGAATGTCGGTCCACCACAAGATTAATCTCCAGCTGCCGTTGCTGTTGGTATTCATTATTAATTGAGTGAATTGAAGCAACATGAAATAAAGAACCAAACTCAAGGACACAATGCACTGCTCAGTCCAGAGATTGAACCCATGACCTTACAATCAGGGGCTCAACTCTTTAACCAATATATATATAATATTTTGATCAATCAACAAGATTCCAGGTCCCATTTGCTTACCAATTGGGGTGGAGCTCATCAAATCGAACTAAGGAAACAATGTTTCCATTGGTCTCTCTATTGCTGATACTATCTACTGATCTCAACTCTTGGTAGAAGGAACATCATGAAATAAAGTGTCTTGCTCGAAAACATAATGCATTGCCCAGTCTGGGAATCAAACTTGCAACCTCATGATTGCAAATCCAATTTTCTAACCACTAGGCCATATATACTAAGCAGAATATACTTTGGTAGCAACTTTATATTGACTATATTTACAACCTCTCTGGCTTTGGATAAATGGCTGACCACTTAGTGTTTATTGGGTGCAAATTTCCATACATTATTTGGGGTGGAGGGTTTCGTTTCTTCTTAAGTTACTTTCAACTCACCTTTGAAACTTCAGAATAAACTTAAAGTATTGGTAAAAAAAATCAGGAGAATTTTATTTTGATTTCTACAGACATGACTGTGTGGTTAAGGAGTTTGTTTCACAACTACATAGTTTAGGGTTCAGTCCCACTGTGTGGGACTTTGTTTAAATGACTTCTATTATAGTCCCAGGTGGGGAATTGGTGGAAATTCTAAAGGACAGAATGCTTTGTAGTGTTGGTTCCTGCTCTGTACATTCTGAGTTTAAATTCCACCCCTTGTCTTTGGTCAAGTAATGACGCTTCTAACAGAAGTTTTGGCTGGAAGATAGTATCAACAATGAAAAGACCAATAGAAACACAGCTTCCTTGGTCTGATCTAATAATTGACTTCTTTCCTTATATTGGAATATATTATCTAATTGTATAGATGGGGTTGAGGCAGTGAATTGGCATTCAATAGAAAGTCAGGTAGAATGCTTTTTGGTTTTCGTTCTGGGTTCCTGTGCTCTGAGTTCAAAAATCACTGAGCTCAACTTTGTCTTTCATCCATTCGAGTTTAATTGAAAAAAAGTACCAATTTGATACTGGAGTCAATTCTTCCTCTGACTTTCTCTCTCCTTCTATAGAAGAAATTGGTTGTGTTCTGACTTGGAAAGGAAATGGACTCTGTCGGGTTTAAAATGCCAAAGACAAATTGTATGTTACTAATGTGCTCCTATTAATCCATCAGGAGTTACAATTCTATACATTGATAGGATTATGATAGATGGATTAAAAACAAACAACTGAAATTAATTTCTTGGAAGTTTAATAATGCTATGTTACCATGGGCTCTTCCTGCTGGTATTTAGATGCTTCTTCTAATTGCTATCTTTTTAAATACAAGCCTGTCTTGCTATTGCTAAACTCCAGTACTTCATTTGAGTATTGCTTCAATATATAATTAAAATTAATAATTAATATAAGCTAATAACCTTGCAGTGGATAAACTCATTAAAACAATAATGTACTACTAATAATAACCTTATTAAAGTATTTCTTGAACCAGGAGATTCATCTGGCAGTTTATCTCAGTTTCATGTGGCATTAAATGACTGAGAGTACAAGATTCCTCCATAGATAGTTATTGTTGTTTTGTATATGCTTAAACTGGAAGATAGGGCAGTGTCAATCATGACCTTCACAGGCCTTACTAAAACTGGTGAGAATAATATGGTTGATGTTCAATTTAAGCATATATGAATCAATATCTGCAGTAAAAAGAAATGTAAGCAAGAAGGCAATTCCATAGGGCTCACATTATATGAAGTAAGTTATGGTCTTTCTTGACCCGAGAGGCTCATCGGGCCAGATGTTATCCAGTTTTCATGGGTTGCAAATCTGTTGCAAGGTTAAGCTGCCCTACTTCTCCTACTGCTTATACTCATTTTCAAATGAGTGAACTTGAGCAGGATGAAATGAAATATCTTGCTTAAGAACAAAATGCACTGTCAAATCCAGGAATTGAACCCATGACCTTATGATTAGGAGACCAACATCTTCACCACTAGGTTATATGCTTTCACATACTGTTTGTTGATCTGGAGGTAACTAAATGTGGCAGGAGCAGTACATACAGTATATATTAGAGCTCCAGCCATCCAGCTTATACAATATCCAAAGTTGCTTCATCTCAACAAAGATAGTCAAAGCAACATGCATTGTTTTCAGTTCATAAGATGGGAGTTAAAACTGAACTACATACAGACTTGCAAACTCCTGAAATGATATTGGTGACATGATAATATTCTTGAATATCATGTTACACCAATGTCCAGGTTTCATAATATATGACTGAGTTACAGATCTATACTTGTCCATCTCTTAGGGAACAAGAGAATTAAATATGGAACTATGTGAATACCAACAGTGGATATATATTAGCCAATATGCTAGCTCAGACTTGAAACAAAATCATGCAATATATATATATATATATATATATATATATATATATATATATATATATATATATATATATATATATATATGTGTGTGTGTGTGTGTATAAGTATATGAATGTATAATTAATTTTGGTAAGTTCAGTGAACAACCAGCTCACTTTGCTGAAAAATTATAACTATGTAGTAAGAAACTGAATATATAAAATTATATAGAAGGTATGTATGTGTATAGACACAGAAAAAACTGAATAGTTTAGAAGTTTACTTCCCAATCAAGAGGTAGTAGGTTCAATCCTACTGGGTGATATGGGCAAGTGTCCTTACCTTAAGTGTTTGTTACCTTAAACCCTGGGTTGGTCCATGTCTTGTGAGTAAAATTGGGTAGGCATAAACTGTCTGAAAGCACATCAAATGAATTGTACCTATAATTCAAAATGCTAACATTTTCATACAATGTGCCACACTGATTCCAACTGAGAATTAATTTATGGGTACACATGTCTGTGAAATACTCAGCCACTTAGCACACTTGTTCAATGGCTAGTTCATTCAGTTGCTCTAATATTAAAGTTGCTTCAAGTTGGCTGTAGCTTAGGAGAAGTGAAGCATAAACCGGACTGTACTAGTTAGGGTAGAGCTACTTAGGATAGTACTACTTGGACATAAGGCAGAGCTTCGTCAACTTTGATTGGGTTGATTTTGAGAGACCTAACCTGAAACTCCTAATGACTCCCAGGTAACATCACTAAGAGTGTGTCCTGGTGTGTTACAAGATAATATTTAAACAAAAAAAAATATGTATGTTTGGAATTTAACTCTTTACATACTAAACTAATCTTAGTTCTATGATATGTTTAAAATGTCTATTTTTTAATTAAAATCTTCCATCATAATTTGTATAAGAACATTTTGTTAGATTGTGTTCCAAACACCAACTTAATGGTAATGTTAGTAATTTTACTAATTTTCTTCAAAATTGTTAATTATTTTTGGGAAATTGAAAATATATAGACTGTATATTTTGTTAGAAATATGGTCAAAAATGAGTTTGGTTTTTTTTAATACATACATATATATATAATATATATATATATATATAGAGAGAGAGAGAGAGAGAGAGAGAGACATTTGATATCAGACTTTATCTTGGTATATTATTTCAGGAAAAAGGATTAAGTACATTATATTATTGGAAATTTAAAAGACTAGCTGTGTATCCGTAATTTCCTAACATTTCATATTATATGGCCCCTACATTCATTGCTGTGTCACACTAAGTTGTCTAAAGAAGTTGCTCATTGTCATTACTTTGATGTTACATACCCTATATCTCATCTTAACCCTTTCATTACCAACCTGCTTGTTTCTATGGTACAAAACATTGTTTTGAAATGTTCACATTTAAATTAAAACATTCCTACATAATTTTGTGAAAGAAATTTTATTGAAATTATGTTCTAAACATGGAATTAATAATGACAAAGTTATTTTAGTAATCATTACCAATTTCTTGATTATTTTCAAAATTAGTTAAAAGCTATAATGTATTTTGTTAAAAATATGATCACCAGTGATTACCATATTTTTAATGAAAGACACTGCAAATGATTTTCAAACATTTTGAAAATTACCAAGAATTTGGGGGAATATTCAGTAATATAGCTAACTTTCTCATTATTATTCTGGTGTTAGGAACATAAAGTTTCTTACATAAAATCAGGATGGAAGGTATTTAGATAAATATAAACATTTAAAAATAAAGAGTTTTATATCACAGGACCATGGGGGTGAGATTCAGGTGGTTTGGTATCAAAAGGGTTAAACTCCCAGTACTGTTTCATTTTCTTTTCTCTTTTTTTTTCATCAGTATTTGTGCATAATTTGAAACTGTTGTGTTCAGACTAAGAAATTGATTGCTTTTTCTACTAATAAATTAGCATGTTTTTTGGTTTTTTTGACAACTCTCAAGATATCTCTTCATGTCACATTAAGTTTTTTTATACACGTGACAAAGCTGAAGGGCACACCTTCAAACACAGCCACACAAACATTGCTACAATTAAACTAATTCTGTTTAAAGGCACCATGTTTTAGAAATGATCTTTTTCACAGCATTACTGCATCCAAAGTGAATTTGAATTGATGCATGCTGCAAAAGTTATATATTCCAATGAAATCTACAATTTACATATATATATAATATATAATGATATACTATAATATATAATGAAATTATTGTGTAAAGTGCTCAGGTGCACTACAACTCGTCAAAGGTGCACGTATAGTACATAGAATAATACACAAATGTCAGGGAAGTGAATAGTGTATATATATATATATATATATATACACATATACATACTGTATATATTTGAATATAAGCCAATGTCCTACTTATGCTAGTGTGGAAGATGGATGTTAAATGATGATGATGAAGAAGCTATTTTATGTCAGAGAAATGGGCAAAAATCCAAACCTTCTGTATAAGTTGAGGCAGATAATCAACACATTATGTTTTGATAGTGCAGTTTTGAAATTCTCATGTGTGGAGAATATATTTATGAAGTTTTATTATTTTGATATTTAAAATATTTTAAGTGTCATTTAGAGAATAGTTTCACAACTCCATTACATAATGATTTTTTACCATTTCATCTGTTTTATAAAGTTTTAACAAGTTTCTCGATTTTTCCTTTACATCTGGCTACTCAAATGCTGGAAGTATTTTGCTTCCTTTTTTATTAGGGAACAATAATAGTACCATTTCCCAAATGTAACATATTTTTATTTAATATATACATCAAATGAAATTCATGCCTTTAAAACCTGGAAACAATTTAACGTCATACAAGTATTTGAGCTTTAAGTAGATTTTTACAATTACATACATCTCACCCAGCATACCCTCACTCAGTTAACTAAAATTTTTATATTTAAGATGGGTGTAATTTTGAAGAAAAATACTTTTTCTTTATTAGTTCATTAATACACTCAATTCAATTTTTTTTTTTTTTTAACCCATGTAAAATTAGCCAGATTATTACTTGAGAATCACTAAAATTTAATATATTATTAGTGTATCCTTTTACCCATAGAGATATATTTTGAGTTTAAGGTATTAATTTTTCAATTTTCTTTATGGAGATCATTGAAAACACTAGGGAGACATTTAAGATTAAATTTTTGTCATATTTCTCGGCTTATATACGAATATATATGGTGTGTGTGTGTATGTGTATATATTTATATATATGTCTGTGTATAGACATCATTCAGTACGCTCAGTATATATCTATATATGAAAGTTGGTACACTTTGTAAAGTGATTGGCAATTTGAAATTATGCTACATTATGCATAGAACATGACAAGCTGTCCAGTATTAGTTACATAGTAAAATGCACCCAGTACACTCTGTAAAGTGGTTGATGTTAAAAAGGGCATCTAGCTGTTGAAACCATGCAAAAGGATCCAGAGACATTATCCAAAACAGAGAGGAACCTCTTTTGGGATTTCACCATATTTCTATATCTACTCTGCACCAGAACATGTATTGAGTTCTATCCTGATTAATGATCTTCCTCACCCCTAAACTGTGGATGCATCATAATTGATTACTAACATTAATTAGACCTGGTAAAGAATGAACAGGATTACTCAATGAAATTTAAGGTACAGGAATCTTGTAAGACATGTTGTGTGTTGTGTTGGAACTCTGTTGGTTCCAACAAGTGTTCCAATTATTCAAACAATGGAACTGCCTGCTCATAAAGTTATTGTGCAAGTGATTGAGATACACAGATACATGCACTCTTAACAGAATTATCAGGGAGATTCAGCATGACACAGTGTGTACCAGCTGAATGGACTGAAGGAATGTGAAATAAATTGTCTTGCCTGATGGCATGTACTGCCAGGAATTGAACTCTTGACATTAAAATCATGACCCAAACACCCTAACCACTAAGCTACATTGTAGAAATATCTTTCACCAACAAATGTAAGCAAAAGCAATTGCTACCAAGGAGAAAATGTTTTGAAAATAACCTTTCAAATAAAAATGCACTGTATTTGTTTCACCCGAGATGAACAGGCAATCCCTTGTCATTATTGCAATTACAATAAACCATTGTTTGACCCCTTGGAAACCTGTAATCAATAATGCTAATGCTTACCAGATGCAGTATTTCATGAAATTAAACGCCCATCTCTATAAAAGCTACTTCATAAGCTAGGAAATTTTTAGTGTAAGCAGTTTAAATCTTAACATCTAAATATTGTTTGGTAATTCAAATGTTTATAGTATCTATACTAGTGGACAGATCATTATGAAAATTTGCAGCATTAGAATAAAAGCTTCAATTTCTAATGCAAGAAAGTCAGTGCTGTTTTATACTCTTCAAGAGTGTCTTGATAATATGGTTTCATTTAGTACATGAAAGATATTAAGAGTTAAAATCATACACAATTCAACTCTATTAAATCATGGGACATCAAATAATTTGTCTGGTCTAAAAATGAACAATATCATACACAATCCCATACTCAAATATATGTATCATAAATATTACACAATCCTTTTACTTGAATCTAATTTCAAAAGTTTTCAATTAAAACATTATTAATACTAGCAGAAAACCACCCTGCGGGCATTTTTTCTGTTAGCATATTTAGTGTGCATATTGATATTATATGCAAATATATATGCATATAGATATACATAAATTGAAAAGTAAATTGTCTTCACTGGCAGCTCGCCTAACTGAGGTAACTGGTGATGGTTGTGAAGGTGCCTGACTGTTCCAGCACATCAGCCTCGCCTTCACTTTAGTTAACGCTACGGGCGTTCTGGTTTGCCTAAAAAATTATTTGAGAGGTTTTCCAGTGCTCCTTGCGATATCGTTATCTTTTGTTCTGGCAGCGGTTTATTTGTCCACCCATTTCGCCTGCCTTTTGTTATATATGGTCCTAGATGTGTGTATTACCTGCTTGTGTGTTTTATTTTTTTCCTTTCTCTTTTTCTTATGTTTGTAAAACAAAATAAATCTACATTTGTAATGGTATTTACACAACTGAATAAAATCGTAATTGACAATATGCACAGTAATTGAACGGCGACTGTGTTACACTTTTTTCTGTAATCATCATCATCGCCGTTTTACATCCGTTCTTCCATGCTAGCATGGGTTAAACGGGTTGTCCTGTTGTGGGCAGTGTCTGGTCGGCTGACCATGCCTTGCTCATACAGGAACTGATTTTGGCTTGGTTTCTACAGCTGGATGCCCTTCCTAAAACCAACCTCATTTACAGTGAGTGCTGGGTGCTTTTTTTCCGTGGCGCCTACACGTCCACTTTACAGTGTGGGCTGGGTGCTTTTCTGCCGTGGCACCTCCACGACCACTTTGCAGTGGGAGGGTGTGAGGGCATATTGTCTATATGCTTCAGCTTGTACCCATGGGAGGTCGGGTACTCTGTATTACTGCGTGACGCCAGAGGTCACGGTCGTGTGTCATCGCCTTTGAGAGGTGCAACTGGGTAAGGTCGGCCCCTATCACCTCATCCCAGGTCTTCTTGGGTCTCCCCACTCCGCGGCTTCCATTGAATTCTAGTGCTCTGCACCTTTTTATGCAGCTGTCAGTAAAGTAATCCATGATACATTACAGAAAGACAATATTATATTAAAACGACATTACAGTGAAATGTTATGAAAATAATATAACGAACGCTAACGGAAGTTGATATTTAAAAGTTTTAACATAAGTAAATCTTGAAATAAGCAATATATTTTATATATAAGATTATTTATGTTTAATCAAGAGCTAAGAAATTTAGTAGATAAATTATATAATATTCATTCATGATTTATTCAAAGTAATCCAACTTATTTTAATAACATGATTAAAAAAATAAGTGACTCAGTCTCACAGTTCTCCAATCATTATATATAAGATGAGGGGTAGTGGTGCTGGTATTTTTGTTTTCTATTTGATCTTTTTATCTTATAAAGAAATTTGTAATTTATTTTTTCTTTATCATTAAATAACTTTATTTTCAGTTAATTTAATCTGACCTGCAAGATTCCCTGCCACCTTCTATCCTTATAACAAACATGTCCAGCAATGTAGTCTGAAGAAAGTATGCTGTTTTAAGTGTTGTTTTATGCATTGTTTTGACTTGGATTTAATGGAATTTTACATTTTGTTCGAATTTGAATGTTTTGTTGTTATTGTTGTTGTTTTGTAATGTTTGCTATTTTGCTGTTCCTTTGCTCTGTAACACTAACTTTTATTTTATATCTTGTACTATTTGAAATACCATTCTATATTGATATCGGAGTACTATAACTAAAGTGTGAGTCATTTCAAACCTTTCAGTAGCTTAGACATCTTTTGCCAGATGTCAGCTGTTATATATTTTGGTAACTTTGTGATTCTGGCCATTGACCTCACAAAGGTTTCTCTGCCCAGCAATGTGTGACTGATGCCATTGGTCTCTTTTGCTGAGATTACACATCAACCATGCTGCTTCCTATGGCTTCACCTATGACCCAACAGGCAGCCAGTATTGATCTGGGACAATTTATTCTCATAATTGTTGCTAACTCCTATACCTAGATTCATTCCCCTATTCGTCACCTGGGAACCTGCTGGATAGGAGTTATCTCTCTTGATCCTACCACTTAGCATGCAAAAAAGATAGACTAGATGTTGATGATGATGTTAAAAACGAAAGTTATATACTATTACAATAATAGATGCCAAATAGTTAAGATGTTTGTTTCGCAATTGTCGAATTCATGGTTAGATCCCTTACATAGCATCTTGGGCAAGTGAGTGCCTTTTACCATAGGCTCAGGTCACCCCAAGCCTGGTGAGGGAAATTGGCTAGATACTTGTTTAATGGATAGTACATATAATTCAAAGAGCCAACCTTATCACACATTGTCACACTGAATCTGTATGAGAATTACATTGAGTACATGTGCCTGTGGAATGCTCAGTCACTTACATGTTAATTTAATATGTCGACAATTAGTGATGGTTGATATCAGGGAGGGCACTTGGCTGCAGAATTCTGCCTATAAATGTTTCATTCATCATGCTAGCATCACAAAATCTGACAAAAACAATAGAAAACTTATGAGTGGCCGACAAGCCCTTTATAGTGAAATCATTTATGAAGATATCCAGCAAGCAGTAGTTGCGTAGTGTCAATCCTATCAGTGACAAGGCTGTTGTGTTTTTTTTTATTTCTCAATTTGGTGTTTATTTAATGTTCAATATTATCTACTTTATCAATTACATCATAGAAGATTCATTTATTTCTTGGTGTCAAAATTTTAATTGCACTGTTTAGGACCTGATCGCTAACACAGTTCAACTATAACAAATTTTTGCACCAAGAAATACATGATCAATGTAAAGTGAATTTTATAATGTGTGTTTTTGAAAGGCTGAAATGACTCTTCAATGATGTAATTGTTTTATTTTCAACACACAGTCTCACAAGTACTACCTTAGTATTTACTGGAAATTAACGTTCTTGCTCAGCAATGGCCAGAGATTTTTACTGCTAGTGAAGTGACTAATGGTTTTTTTTTTTGCCTATTTTCTAGCATCGAGCAACAGATGAACCAAAGTACAAAGGAGAAAAACAACTTAAACCCAAATCCATGAGAGTTAAAGATGCTGCTGAAGAAGTTCTCACATGTATTATTGACCAAGTGGTAAATCTATTTTACTGACTTTTTCCCCTATTTATCATCTTCTTGTCATGTGTATCTATTTCAGAATAGGTACATACACTGTATCCCTGCATTATTGTGTACCCAGTCTAGAATAGGTACTCTATATCTCTACAATACTGCATGTACCCATTTCCTGCAATACAGTGTACCCAGTTTAGAATGGGTACATCGGATTCCTGCAGTACTGTGTACCTAGTTTAGAATAGGTTCACCATATCATTGTGTGTCATAAGAGGCCACTGATGTTTCCCTTATATAGTTGCTGTGCATACCCAGTTTAGAATAAGTCCAACGTATCCCTGCAATACAGTGTACCCAGTTTAGAATAGGTTACCATATCCCTGTATGTCATAAGAGGCCACTGATTTTTCATTCATCATCTTGTTGCTTTGTGTACCCAGTTTAGAATAAGTACACCATATCCCTATGTGTCATAACAGACTACTGACTTATCCTCATCATATTGTTGCTGAAGCAGATATGGCAGTGTGATTAAAATGTTCACTTTATGGAGTTCTGAGTTTGATTTCACTACATGGCATCTTGACAAAATATTTTCTGTTATACCTTAAGGATGACCAGTATCCCCGTAGTGATTTAAGTAAATGAAAATTATAAGGAATTCATCGTTTTGTATGAGTGTGTGTGTGTGTATCAGTTGCTATGTGCATTTCCATTTCAAAAGTAAGCAGCTTACAGTTTGATAAAAATCAGTGATATATATAATAGTATTGATAATGAATTATAAGTTGTCATTAGGAAGCGCATCTGGCCATAGAAAAACTATTTCAAAAAAGTTTCAAACCCATGCCAGCATGGAAAAGCAGACATTCAAATGATGATGATGTTGATAACAGATATTATATGTCTCAATTTAATTTCAGCTCCACCATTTCCTTAACCACCCACTTCAAAAAAAGTTCATATAAATGATAATATTTCCTTGGTTTCAGGGAGCTTTTCCACCTCCATGTGGCCCAGAATCGTTGTTCTCTTTACTTGATGAACAGTCACTTCTTAAATATGCTAAAAATACTTCACCCCATGATCAGGGGTCACCATTCCGTTACTTTGTGCTTGAAAACTCAATAATTCTGGCACTCTTAGAACAGCCACTTGGAAACATAGAAGGTAAGTTATTTTGATATCTTTTTCTTGATTAATGTCATCAAATAGTTGCAGCCATTCCTGGGTGGTTAAGAAGTTTGTTTTGCAACCATGTGATTTCAGATTTGATCCAACCAGGAGGCATCTTAGGGACATGTCCTGCCTTAGGACCCTGGCCTGAGTGAATTTAAATCGATGGAAACTATTTGGAAGTCAATTGTATTTGTGTTTGTGTTTATCTCTGTCTTTACAGTTAAAGGTTTCATATGCCAAACACTGGTAAGCTTATAGGAAGAGAATGTGCTCTGTTTCAGGGCCTTTTTTATAGCAGACTAATGGCCTTGACTCATATTTTTCTATCTACTTTTCGTCAACTCATTTTTAGCTAAATCCAATAGTTTAACTTCTTATCCATAACTTGAATATATTTCATGATGGTGTTTGTTTTACAATAACTCAGGCCTGACAACAATAATCATTACCCCATTCTACTTCCTATAAACCCTCTACAGCCAACTTTAATTGGATAGCATTGGCTTTTTCAGTAACAGCAGGCCATACAAATTTTTGTTTCTTCTGAACATTATCTCACATATCAATATCTTACAAAACCCTATTGAAAAGTAATAGTGGCAGCATTCAATGATCCACTATGGTTTGTATCTGGGGTTGATTTGCTATGTGCTTTCATTGTTATCATTACCATTAAACATCTCTTTTCCATGCTATCATAGATTAGATGAGTTGTCCCATTGTGAGACAAGTCAGATCAGGTGACTGTCGTGCTCGTACAGAACTTTTTCCGGCTTGGTTTCTACGGCCGGATGCCCTTCCTAATGCCAACCACATTTACAGTGTAGATTGGATGCTTTTTATTGTGGTACCAAAACGACCAACTAACAGGTTGGACTGGGTACTTTTTCATCATGTCACCAACACAACCACCTTACAGGTTGGACTGGATACTTTTTATCGTGTCACCAACTAGGTGCATGACCTAGTGGTAAGGGTGTTAGCCTTAATATAATAATGTCATGGGTTCGATTCCTGGACTGGGTTATGTGTTGTGTTTTTGAGCAAAAACTTCATTTGATGTTGCTCCGGTATACTCAGCTGAAAATGAGTACCAGCAACAGATGGGGATTTAACCCTGCAATGGACTGGCATCCTTCTAGAAAGGAGTCTTATACTCTGTCGCTTCACGCCACAGAAACTGGGATAACACCAGTCTAATAAACCTCTGGGCTTGAAACAGACTTAAGACTTTTGTTTTTAGACCAACCTGACCACTTTACATTTAATAAAATTCTTAAATCTTAACTTTTCTTTTCCCTTTTTTTTTGTCTTGTTCTTTAAAACAGATCCCTTACCTACAGTAACAGCCCTCATCCGCGGACCTTTTGGACGACATGCTTGGACTATGCAACTCCGACACCAGCCACGCAAAGTAATTGTAAGTTTTATTGTCTAGCTGCTCTGCACGTCTTGAGAATTTTGATGCCAGGGAGAATCCACAGCCATTGTTTAGTAACAGCAAAGGCAATATCTATTTTAACATGAGAATACTTATATTTTTACGAGATTTATTTATTCCTTACATTCTTTTATTTTCTCTCTCGCTCTCATGATTTCCTACTTTACTAGCTTTATTGTGAACTACCTGTTCTTATTGCAATCTAGTTATCTCTTGGAAATCTTATAGCAAATGCTTGCAGGACAAAAGCCCTAAAAGCAATATCAGAGGTTGTGGAGAGGAGGAACAAAAACGACCTCCATACCATTTGAGGGCAATATGTTTGTATTTTAACATACGCTAAGGGAAGTAACTGTAAGCCATGGTTGTAGTGTTGTCAGTTATGGTTAGGGTAGGTGAAGGTCTGTAGCTTAGTGGTTCGTGAGGTTGTGAGTTTGATTCCCAGGCCGAGCGATGCTTTATGTCATTGAGCAAGATATTTTATTTCACGTTGCTCCTTCAGCCAGGAGTTGCGATCAGTAGATCATCATCATCATCATCATCATCAACGTTTAACGTCCGTGTTCCACGCTTGCATGGGTTTGGACGGGGGTAGTCCCACTTGAGGCAAGAGTGATTGTCTTGCTCGCATAGGACTGTCTGGCAGGTTTTCTACAGTTGGATGCCCTTCCTAACACCAACCACATTTACAGTGTGGGTCTGGGAGGTTTTTACCATGTTGCCTACACGGCCACATTACAGCGTGGACTGTGTGTTTTTTTGTCGTGACACCTACACGATCTCATTTGTTTCGGCCTCGATGGCGCGGCACCAACATAACTTTACATAGAACGGGGTGGTGTGGATGGGGTGGGGGTGGTGGGACGGGGTGTATTTTGTTAGAGATGCCTATTGGCTGGAGTAGGTTTTACTATATATTTAGGTAAGGCGGGTCTTCTCTGTTACTGAGTACCGCCAAAGGTCTCGGTCCAGTGACATTGTCTTGGAGAGGTGTAAGTGTGTGATGTCGGAGTTTATCAGCTCGTCCCAGGTTTTTCTAGGTCTGCCTATTCCGTGACTACCGTCTATCTTTATTGCCCTGCACTTTGTTATACAGCTATCGACTTTCATGCGCATCACGTGTCCATACCAACGTAGCCTTCTCTCGAGTAAACAACATCTGATCCCTCTTATCTCTAATTTTTTCCTTAGTTCGTTTATGCTTTGCCGTTCACGTATATTACTGTTGCACATCCAGCGGAGCATGCAAGCTTCGTTCCTCTCTAGTCTGCATATTTCCTCTAGATATTATTAGTAATTGGAAAGACCAGTCGAAACATTGTTTCCTTGGTCCAATCTAACGAGTTCCATTCCACTTGGTAAGTGAATGAGGTCTGGGAACTTATTGGTTCGAATCTGTTATTTTCTATATTTGATTTATTTTTGTTTTTTTCCATCATTTCAACAGAACCAATCCAAAGCTAATGTTTCTGAAGTTCAACGACCATTTCCCATGGAGAATGTTGGCTTTAAACACAATGTAAAACATCGATACTTTCCTGAGATTGTCGAAACAATTCCTTCAACAAAATTGTAAGTAAAATCATTTTTATCCAACCAAATCTTTAGATCAGTAGTTCCCAAACTTTTTGTGTTATGCAACCCTTATACGATTTCCCCCAAATCACAGAACCCATACCTATATTCTTTGGACAGTCCTTATCTTTATGTTCTGTGTTGAAATCCGGCCATGGTCAACTTTGCCTTTCATTCTTCCAACATCGATAAATTAGAGTACCAGTCAAACACTGAGGCTAATATAACCAACTTTCTCCTCTCCCAAAATTGCTGGCCTTGTCCCTAAAGTAGAAATCATTATTAGTCAAGTACCTAATCTATTTTAACTTTGCCCTTTATATTTTTGGCAAAGCAGTTCTTTCTATCAGTAAATTTCTGGATCTCTTATTCTTTATTGGTAATTTTTTCTTTTATAAGAATAAAAAAGTTGGGAGGAATGTCATATTTTGTTTGATACTTACCCCATCATCATTTGACTCACACATAGCATAAATACTCTCTTGACTGAAGATGATTGATTTTTTATTTAAATGATTATTTCAATTTAATAATGTTTGGCCTTCTATTTACAGAGAGTCCAGCATTCCATCTATGGAGTCTATTGTGACAGAGAAGACAGCATCAGAACTTGATGTACTTCGACAAATAATCGACACACAAGTAGCTTTTGAAAACAACATTGCTGAACAGGTCACTGAGAAGAGAAAACGCAACTATCATCAAGTTCACTCTGACACAGAATGCAGACCACCCAAGTAACTTTTCTTTCTTTTTTTTTCATTCAAAATCATTTCACCATTCATTTTCCCCATTATAGGAAGTGTATAATTGTACAATGATTATAGCTAGAATATTTAGCTCAACAAACTCCTTGCTAATACAAGCAGCTGAATGGGGTTCCTCTGAAAGGCCTTTAGAGTAACATTATTTGATAGAGTTATGGCGGTGGATTGGCAGTATCGGTAGAGGGTCGGACGCCATGCTTTGACGCATAGAGTTACGGCCCTTGCCATTCTGAGTTCAAATCCCGCCGAGGTTAACTTTGCTTTTCATCCTTACGGGATAGGTAAAATAAAGTACCAGTAATGCACTGGGTAATTGCTGACCTTGTGCCAAAAAGTAGAAACAATTTGATAGAGTTAGTCCCTCCAATTCATTAGAGTCCTCCAGCCCATAACAGATGAATTCAAGACTGGATGATCATGGGAATTCCTCTATGCTAATGATCAATCCCTTATAGCAATGACTGTAGAAGTAGAGGATTTTTAAGCATGGGAATAACATCTGAAATCAAAGGATATTAAAGTAAACCTGGTAAGGTGTCAAGCTTTTGTAAGTCAGAAAGGGAATAGGACTTAGATACCATCAGGTATTGAGCTAGGCCTTGCTTAATATTCTGAAAAGGAGTAGGTAGAAACTCCATATAGTGCACCTAGCGTGACAGTGAATGAACAAGAGATGTAGCAGGATCTCAGGTAGGCTGACAGAGAAGTTAAACTTCATATGTAACAGGTACATAGAAGTAGTCAACAGTAAGAGTACTCAAGAAATGAACCCTCTTATATGCTTGGAAATCTCACTATGGTTATATAGAGGGATCTCATTTGCAGTAGAGCAAGATGTACTGAAAGTGTTGTAGTCAGAGTTAGAACAGGGTGGAAGGAGTTCAGGGGGTTGTTAGTTCTGCTGACAGCAAAAGGTTTCTCTCTCAAAATGAAGAGTAAATTATATGGTGCTTGTGTTCGAACTACTATGCTGCATGTCAGTGAAAGAAAAGCTGAAAATAAGAGAAATTGAATGTAGCATGCAAGAGATGATTACATTGGTATGATCATGTGATATGTAAGGAGAGTGAGAGTTATATAAAAAGGTGCCAAGCGCTTGAAGTTGATGCAACCTATGGAAGAGAGAATCCAAGGAAGACTTGGAGTGAAGTTGTGAAGAACAACCTCAAGAAACTGTACGTCACAAACAAGATGACACAAGACCAAGCCACCTGTCAATATGCCATAATACAAAAGACCCATCCACCAGTGCCAACACTGCAACTCTAAAAGTAAACATGGTGAGAGACTGAAGGCTGCAGTGTTGGTGATCAAACAGAGACAGTATAGGGTTGAAAAGACTCTTCAGTCTAGAAAAACATGTGACAACGTCCTGGCATCAGGATGGATATCAGACCATAAAACAATACCTAAGCTTGTTATGGGACCTGCAAGGCTAACCCTTTATTTAACAGGGAGCATCTTCTTAAAACACTTGTGTGTGTGTGTGTATTATTTTAATTGTTTCAAGTTTATTTTAGTTTCCTTCGTCAAATTTGTTCTTGAAAAGGTGATTATATGTGTGAATATATTTGTATATGTATACATATATATATTTGTGTGCTGCACAAATATATATATATATATTTCTTCTTTTTTTAGATTATTTTTTGAGACACAGTTTCTTTCATTTCAGAATTCGAAACGAGTTTCAGACAGCACGGTTATTTCTTTCACATTATGGATTCCTTTCTCTTGAAGCACTGAGGGTATGTTTAATATTATGTTGCTGTTGTTGTAAGTGGTGGTTTTGAGCAAAATTGATCCAGCCTATGCAAAGCTAGTATTAATTCCAGTCAGAACCCCATCAATCCGTTATCATTAAATTTAAATTTAATTGCATTTATATGTTTGAATTAGCTAGTCAAGTAAGATGACTTCAATTTTTTTTGTAAGACATTTCTTTGAACAGATTTTTAATAGCAATCTCTCTTTAACAACTTATCATTTCAAAGCAATAGTAGAGATGCTTGAGGCAGCCAAAGTGCTCCAATGACCACAGTCAGTTGCATCTATCAATACATCATTCCAACTTTTGTTGATGGGTTTCAAGTCTGTTGATTGACTGCCACCAGTTCATCTTGGGACATTCTTTTCACCTCTTTTCATGGGGGTACCAATACTGGATCTAATTTGCATCTCTCTCGCCTGGGAGTCATGTGACATGTCCCAACCAGCCAAGTCAACACATGATGTTAGACATATGCTGGTGGTAGGTTCGTTGACAGACTTCTTTGTTGGTGATGAAGTCATCCTACCTGATGCCAAAGATTTTCTGTAGACATTTGACATCAAAAACATCTAATTGGTTTTCTTGGCTGGTCTTCATACTCCAAGTTTCACACCCATTCAGAAGCGTTGAAAGCACATTGTTGGAAAATCTCATGTTGGTACCACTGGGTAGTCAAGACATTCACTTGCAACCACTTAACCTTAGATTTTATTCCATTGTGTAATATCTTGGACAAGTGTCCTCTACTGCAGTTCTAGGCCAGCCAATGCCTTGTGAGAGAATTGGTTGGATGAAAACTATATGAAACCCATTGTGTGTGTGTGTCTGTGTGTGTGCACATGTTTGTTGTCTGTCTCTTCTCTTTGCATTCTCTCTAGCACAGGCAGGGATATATGTACAACAATTAGACATGTGAAGATTTGTACATTAATTCAAAAACACATGGGGCTTGGAATCAAATGGCCTTGATCTGTAGAATTCTCTGCCTCAAAAAAGTCTTGCCCATCCATAAAAGCTTGAAAAGGTAAATGTAAAACTGATGAAGATGATATATATATAAATATATATATATATATAAATATATGTAAAAAGTAAACAGAAATAACAACACAATCGGTACAGTATATGGAAGGAATATTTTAGGTTAACGCTTGAAATAGCAGGAAGAGGGTCTTAATATTTCAGGCGCTAGTCCTTCATCAGAAGAAAGAATGAGAAATTAGATAGATTGTAGGGACAGGCAGGGTGGAATTGGAATAAATGTTTTTAGAGAAAAATAACAGGTCCATTCATGTTGCCATCTCTTGGATATATATAATGTTTATGCACTTAGGTGATACATTGATCAACTAAAACGTTATTGCAGCTGTCACTCACAATCGAGTATGACTTCTTAATATGTACCATATTTTTTAAGGGTTTTAGATGCCCCATGCAGTCGGGAGCACACTCTCTCAACACAGACTCCCTTGATCCAGTAGCACATCCAGGATGTAACAAATGGAAGGGAAGAGGGCTGTGCCATCACTGGATGGTACTTTCTTTATCAACTCAGAAAGGATGAAAGGCAAAGTAGACTTCTGTAAGGTTTGGACTCGGAATGTAGAGAGCTGGAACAAATATCTGACATTCTAATGAATCTGCCAAATTAATCACCTTATTTGCTTTTTGTAGCTATAAAATCATCATCATCATCATCTTGGTTTGCTGGTTACACAGATCACCATGACTCTCCATCCATCTCAGTCGTTTATTATTCATGGCAGGTCCTTAAGATTACACTCAGCATCATCACATAGCTGTTTGATGTAGCTTCTGTGAGATCTGTCTATGTTGGAATGCATAGGTTCTAATCTCTAGTTTCAATTAAGATTTCATGTTTAATCCTTTAGCATTTAAACCGGCCATATCTGGCCAATATTCTCTTACCTCTTTCTGTTCAAACTAGCCATAACCGGCCACTCATACCAACGTTAAGGTATTGATCTCAAAATAGATAATATTAAAATCTCATAGATTCGATAGTATGTGAGATCATTATGTTAGGTAAAGCCTTTACTGCGAAAATACAATAGTAAATATAGAATGATGCTAAAGGGTTAAATCTATGTTAGCTATAAAATAATGTAATCATCATCATCATCTTGTATTGATCAACTAAGATTTAATATTTAAGTCTATTTTAGCTATAAAATCATGACAGGTTCTAATTTCTAGTTTCTATTTGTTGAAAGGAATCAAGTAACAGCAGCCTTCCTCCAGCCTTGGTAATTTTAGACAGTACCAACAGTGCCTTGTTCTCCGATCTTGAAACATTAGATGGAATTCCAAGCCGTGATAGTGACACTGTGCATGTATTCTACATGAAGTCTGGCCAGAAAACTCCGGAAGAAATTGTACACAATGTGGTAATGTATTATCATGATTACCTTGTATTTTCTATATATTTTCCCTCTGTACAGGTGATGTCATGACAGCATACTTAAGAAGTTTGCTTTGCAATAACAGGGTATTGTGTTCTATAGCACTGCATGACACCTTGGATAAGTGTCTTCTACTGTAGCCTCAAACCAACTACTGCCCTGTGAATGAATTTAGTAAGCAGTAAATACAAATATAGTTTATATAAACATGATTGAAAGGGGGCCTAACTTTTCACTACACATACTCTACTTTTCCAAATATTGAGTACTTAGCTAAACATGTTCTTACTTCTCTAAACTGGTAACTCCCAATCTCTCTCTCTCTCTCTATATATATATATATATATGGAGGCACATGGCTTAGTGGTTATATATATATATGTATATATAGAGGCACATGGCTTAGTGGTTAGAGCATTGGGCTTGCAATCGAAAGGTGTGAGTTCAATTCTCAGACTGGGTGATGTGTTGTTTCCTTGAGCAACAGACTTTATTTCACATTGCTCCAATTTACTCAGCTGTAGAAATGAGATGATAAGGACTGGGGTCCCTATTATTCCACTGCAAAGTGGACGTGTAGGCGCCACGGAAAAAAGCACGCAGCACTCACTGTAAATGAGGTTGGTGTTAGGAAGGGCATTCAACTGTAGAAATCAAGCCAGAATCAGTTCCTGTCCCACTCTTGCAAGCAGGGAAAAGTGGACGTAAAATGATGATGATGATATATATAAAACAAATGGAAGTTCAGCATAATCGAAGCTCTGGCTGCAGCTATGCTAACGAATGCAATCAGAATATATATATATATACTAGTTGGCCCGTCTGGCTGGCCCCCAGCTAGGTATACCGGCATTTTATCTTTGCAGGAATCCCTCCTACACTCTAGTGCAAAAATACTGCAGGCCCTCTCAAGTCATGCTCTGATGTTGGGTTTGAATAGTTTTTAGGATTCCCCAGTTCAGCAGCCAGTACGTTAAAGAAAATTGATAGTTACAACAATAAAGGCTGAACAGAGAACAAATTTTTTAACAAACAATAATTTGTACAACCATAATGGAAATTCCAAGTAACAGAAAATATTTAAATTACATTGTTAGAGCCTCAGAGTATACAATATTTTTTGTTCGGCCCTCCGGAGCAAAGATGAAGAGATTATTTGGCGAGCTAACCCTAGAGCATCCTACATACAATTGACCATGGGAGAATCACTGATCTCGTAGTTCGTCTCGTGGAGAAGCTCTATAGACGTTGACCTCTGGACACTCCTGTCAGGAGCAGGTAAGCTGTAGTGACTTAGAGGCCTACCACCAATCTCCAGGACACTGTTTTCAAGACAAATGAGCGCCTCATTGAAAAACGACATCGTATGTTATGTTCGGATTGTGTCTGCGTGTGCGGTGGAGGATGTCTTCTGCTAGACTTTCGCGGTGGTTGTTCCACAGTGCGAGAGGGTCGGCGAGATCGCAGTTGTGCAGCATAATAGCAAAAAGTTTTCGCAGCTGAGAAGAGACTTTAGCAGTTGCTGCTTCTTGCAGGGTGAGGTGCCAATGGCTGTCATCGTGTAACATACCATGCATCTGGCAAGCCAAACAGTAAGTGGAACATTAATGGCCATTGATGGTTCTCAGATCTTGGAAAGACTGTGGTCCTCTAACCTCGAACAGTAACAATGACGATAAGCCGTCTCTGCTTTCGTGAAATAAATAGGTTTTTGTTTTTGTGTATGCAAAAATATCTGTACACGAATATATATATTAAAATAACAGATTAAAGTGGAAGCAAAGAATCGCTGCTTTCACCCTTAACGGGATCTTCTGAAACTAAAAGAACGCAGAAGTAAATATTTCGAAAAACGTTATCTAATGCAGACAGCCAGACATACAGACTAAGAAAAAGAGGGGAATGTTGTGCGACGTCATAAGAAAAAGTGAGGAATGGCGTATAACCGGAAGTGTTGACATTTGAAATTTTAAAGAAGTGAATATTTAAATAATGTCTTTAATCTTTTAACAAAATTCAGTAGACAAAAATACCCTCACTTTTTTACTTGGAAAAAGATACAACTATGGTGCAAATTTGGTGCTGTTTGGTCCAGCCATTTGGCGGAAAGTTTGTTACCTAAATACGGCCGTCAGCTTTATAGTATAGATATGTATATATGGCATCAGGAAGGGTATAGATCAGTGCTTCAAAAAAGTCTCATCCAACTCATGCTAGTATGGAAAAACAAATCCAAAATCAATGATAATGAGGATATCTGTATATTCACTCTCTAGTATTGGTGCCAGAACTCCCTAGTACTGGTTACACAATAAAATGCACCTAATACACTCTGTGAAGTGCACATAAAATAATGATGATAATATATCATTATCAAAATTTCATATTGACTTTTTCATGCTGTCAAATATGTATCCATGTATAGATATATGTGTGTGCTTGTGTATCTTTTTGTTTGTTTCTGTCTCGTCATTTCTCTTTGCATTTGATATAGCTAACGGATACAGTGATATTTGTTTATGCTCAACATAAACAAAAGTCCTGTGGCCTAGTGGTTAGATGTGCAAAGATCTACACTTGACTTTACAATACACGTGTGAGCTGGCATCAGAAAATGAGTCCAGTTATAAAAAGTCTCATTGAAGGCAACCCATTTTGTGACCCAGTGACTTAAATCATATCTACAATAAAATATAGTTGTTCAAGAACAGAAGTAGTTATCAAAAATGGTTATCATCATCATCATCATCATCAACGTTTAACGTCCGTGTTCCACGCTTGCATGGGTTTGGACGGGGGTAGTCCCACTTGAGGCAAGAGTGATTGTCTTGCTCGCATAGGACTGTCTGGCAGGTTTTCTACAGTTGGATGCCCTTCCTAACACCAACCACATTTACAGTGTATATATACATATACTTGAATATAAGCTGCCTCCCCATTTTATGCCTGAGAAATGGCAAAAATCCAAATCCCATTTATAAGCCAAGGCAGCTAATCAACACATTGTTTAGATGGTGTATATAAATATCCCCCCCCACCCCAATTTTACCATCGATTTTTTTTTTTTTCACATATTCAAATATATACAATAATTCTTGATCTTCCTTTATTTCTATTATAGAACTCTGTTGATAGTGTACAGCCTCAATTTCTAGAATTTCTCCGGTCCCTTGGTTGGCCTGTATTTGTACGGAAACATGCTGGCTGGACAGGTAATTTATCAACTAGCTGGAAAGTTATTCATGAAGAAGATATTAATGGTAAGAAATATTTCAATGTTACTACTATTTCATATCATTGTTCTGTTTGTCAACTTCCAGCTTATAAATGGATCCTCTGTCAGTTTTAACAGTGAGTGTTCTATTTGTTCAAGCAATGGACTGGACTACTCATTAACTTAATGTGTAAATTGACTGAGCATTCCACAGTTTCAAGCACTCGTAATTCTCAGAGATATTTAGAGAATAAATACACCATATCCTTACGTGTTGTAAGAAGCGACTAAAAGGGTTGGCACTAGAAAGGGTGTCTGGCTGTAAAACATTACCTGAAATTCTGTCATGGAACTCTCAAAGCTAACTTCTGCTTTAGCAAGGAAAATGGCCTTAAAATATTTGTTAGTATTGGTGTTCAGCATCACAAAGAGTATGACAATTCTGGTCTTTTAAATTACAGGTACAGTTCATTTGACAGGTTTCTTAACAGTTTCTGTTTACTCACTATGCTTAGCTCAACCCAAAACATGACTGAGAAGTTTGCTTTAAAAACATGAGGTTTGGGGCTCAGTTCCACTGCATAGCATCTTAAACAAGTCTCTTTTTCCATGGAGTTAAGTCAACCCAAGTCTTGTGAGTGAAATTGGGTAGTTGGAATCTGGTTTAAACCAGCTATATCTGGCCAATATTCTCTCACTTCTTTCTGTTCAAACTGGCCATAATCGGCCACTCATACTGACGTTGAGGTATTGTCCTTAAAATAAATAACATCAAAATCTCATAGATTTAATATTATGTGAGATAATTATGTAAGATAAAGCTTTTACCATGAAAATATAATAGCAAATGTAGAGTAATGTAAATGCTAATGGGTTAAAGCCTGTTGGGTGCTATGTAACAGTAATGCAAAGGACCATCCTTGTCACACACTGTGTCATGCTGAATCTCCCTGAGGGTAAAGAAAAAAGAGTATAGAGGAAGAACCTATTCAAGTATTAAAGTGGCACTTATTTATCAACCTTGAAAAGATGAATGGCACAGTTGACCACAGCAGGATTTGAAATCCAGGTGTAGAGAACTAGAATGGATACTGTGAAGCATTCTATCCAACATTCTAATAATTCCTCAAATTTGCCACTAATATATATACCCTTATAATGGAGGCACATGGCTTAGTGGTTAGAGCATTGGCCTTGCAATCGAAAGGTTGTGAGTTCAATTCTCAGACCGGGTGATGTGTTGTTTCCTTGAGCAAGACACTTTATTTCACATTGCTCCAGTTTACTCAGCTGTAGAAATGAGATGATAGGGACTGGGGTCCCTATCATTCCACTGCAAAGTGGTCGTGGAGGTGCCACGGCAAAAAAGCACCCAGCACTCACTGTAAATGAGGTTGGAAGGGCATCCAGCTGTAGAAATCAAGCCAGAATCAGTTCCCGTCCCACCCTTGCAAGCAGGGAAAAGTGGACGAAAAATGAAATGATGATGATATATATATATATGTATATATATATATATATACAATTGGATTTTAATTTTACATGTAGGTTGTTCCATTGACCAAAGTACTAAAACATTTGTGGAAACAGATGAGGGTCCATCTTAAACTTCTAGTTTCTTTGTTAACATAGAATTGCTCATTTTTCAGAAACTGAAATGATAAAATATTGCTGTTTATCTCCATTTACCTTAAAGAGGACGAAATTCCTTCCAATACGGGTGGCAGTATTTATGATGGTAGGCAGCAGATCCTTTACTGGGCAGATGTATCCTCTGAAGTAGCATTTGTGGTTCCTTCAAAAGATACAGCACACAATGGGTCAACTACAGGACTGAATGAGCAAGACATTGGTAAGTTTACCTAATTTTGTTTTTTTGTACTTGTTGTTTGTTTTAATATCCCTGTATGGTACTTTGGGCACCTCTGGTCAACCATTACCTTGACTATGAATTTGACTGAGTGGTCCTTAAAAATAAGTTCCGACTATGTAAACAGAATTTAGAATCAAAAGGCCTGAGAGTAAACTTAGCCAAAACTAAAGTGTTAGTGAGTAGGAGTGAAGATAGGACCTTGATTCCTAGGGAAGTGGACCTATTCAATATGTAGAAAGGGAGCAGGCATAAACTCCATACAATGTACACAATGTAAATCTTGGGTATACAAGAGATGTAGTGGGATAACGAGTAGGCAAACGGAAAGAAAGACTTTGTAGAAGATGCACAGGGATAACCAAGGGGAAGATAACCAGTGATGTAAGCCTATTCAAGTCACAGGAAGGGCCCATAGAAGTGGTTGATAGGTTCTGCTAACTAGGCAACCTAATTAGCAGTGGAGGTTGGTGCTATAAGAGCATAATAACTAAAATAAGGATAGAAAGAAAAAAGTTAAGAGATTACAATCTATGATTTGAATTTAACACTTTTGTTACTCTATATCTAATGAAATAAACTCTTTTACTCTTTCACCTGTTCCAGCCAACTGGCTGAGACCATGCCGGGGCACTGCTATGCCTTTGACTTTTAAATAATTTAAAAATTTGAGTAATTTAGAAATAATATAAACTTTCTCATTATTAAGTTAGTGTTTAAAGCATAACACTCTCTGACATAAAATTATGTTGGAGGATTTTTAGTTAAATACAAACACTTTAAAATAAATGGCTTTGTATTACAGAACTAGGGTTGGTGTCAGAAGGGTTGATGATTAGTTTGTTTAAGTGTATTATTTTGTATATGTTTTTCTTTCATTTTAGACAAAAACCAGTTGGGGTCCATCAATAAGAAGATCTCTACGGGAACTGATCTCAATTTGACCAAACCAAAGTCTCTCATCTTGTTGGCAGACAAGAATGGTAAAGAAAAAGAAAGTCCTGGTTCACCTCCAGAAGTTCCAATATTGAGAGGCAAAAAATATGGTCGCCACTCATCTTTGGCCGTTGGGCCAGACACACGGGTGTTTGTAGTATGGCTAGAAAGCTTTGAAGACTGTGATAATTTTCCTTCCAGTAAGTATTTAACCCTTTTCTTACTATATTTCTAATGACATATACTGTATTTCAATTAATTGATGAAGAATTTGGAAGAATTTACTAAAATTATAACTCTTGAGAACAGGGAAAACTGATGTTAAATGATAATGATATTTGGAACATAACTTCACAAAAAGGTTTTATATAACATTATGCTAGAAAATTTATATTTAAATAGAAGTCCTTTAAAATGAGTGGCTTTGCTTCATAGAACAAGAGCTGGGTTTGGTTGGGCTGGGCTGGTATCAAAAATATTAATTCTATAATTTAACTCATGATTTCTGTAGATGAAGGCACATAGCCTAGTGATTAGGTCATTGGATTCACAATCATAAAATCATGGGTTTGATTCCTGGACTTAGTGACATGTGTTCTTGAGCAAGATGCTTCATTTCACATTGCTTTTCATGGGGCTCCTACCACTAAAACACTTGAGAAATCTATGAGTTACAACCTCTTAGAAATTTTGCTAAACATACATAGATTCGTGTTGTCAATTTTATTTTTCATTTTCATTTCAATTTCCATCTTAACACTCTTCTACTCCTTCCTGTTCTTTGAACACTATTCCACATACTTCAATTTATTTAGCTGTTGGGATGAAATAACAGATATTCTGGGCAATATACTATTAAGCTATTCAAGAAAAGATATTTTCATCCAATTTACATTTTATAAATCTGGAGTTATGTACTATATTTACAAACTGATGGGTTTTGTGAAGGTATTTTCATATATTTCCATAAATTTGAGCCAATCTTGAACTTTAGTGGAGTGAAGGGCTGATGATCTATTGGACTCACAATCATAAGATCATGATTTGATTCCTGGACCAGGCAGCATGTTCTTTTCTTAAGACATTTCATTTCATGATACTTTTCACGAGAAGACTGAGACCTCTAAAATTAAAATGCCTGAGAAATCTCCTATGAGATGCAACCTCATTGGAGGCAAGCTAAACCAGCATAGGTGTGAGCTGTAAATGTTATTTTAGTTTATTTCTATGATTTGGTGGGATAAGGCAGGGACTTGCTTGCAGAAGTAAAAAAAATATTCTGTTCGTATAGTTTTTATTTGTATTGAAAATTGGAAAACTGCCTAAATTTATGGAGCTTGTGAAACTGGTAAAACTAAACACTATATTGCCATTGCAACCTGATTTTAGTTGAGATATCACCTTGGTAATTAGAAAACTCCCTCCAAATCACTTGAGGTGTCATATTTTTTCAGTGTCAATCATTATCATCATCATCACTATTGCGACTTCTTTACATGTGACATGAACTGGATAGGTTGTCATGATCCAAGTTAGTTCATATTCAGAGTGACAGCCCTCCTAGAGAGGTCAAAGGATCCTGTCTCTCTTGTACGTTCTATTTTTGGTATGGTCTCTACAAATGGATCCCCTTCTTAACACCATCCAGTGTGTACTAGATGCATTTTATCATGGTACCAGCACTAGAGAGCTTATTATATCCTCAGTAAGACTTAAAGAGTTATCTTGATCGTACACTATCTTTGTTCCACTACTATCCACTTTACAGATTGTACTGGGGGTATTTTATCATGGCACCAACACTATAAAGCATGCTTTATGTCTTAATCAGGTGGTTAATTGGCAGTCATTAGGGCCTAGGATTAAATGCCTTGGTATTTGTCCTGGCTCACTGTGTTCTGAGTACGACTTTGATCAACTTTGCATACATACCAGTCCAAGATGGTAGATTTGGCAGAATCATTAAAAGAATAGGACAAGATACTATGTGCTATCTGTGCTGGCTTTCCACATCCTAAGTTCAAATGCAGCTTCCTTCTGCTAGGAGTTGCAACTGGCAGATAGTGTCAGCTTGAAATAGAAGTGGTAACTCATTGTGATAAAGCAGCCATTAGAAACAGTTATAATGAAGTCATGGCTTCATCATTTCTTCATTTTCCCAAGGGTCTGGATGAAGCATGACAACATATCTTAATCACTATAAAACATCTAAAAAATCTAACAATACTAGGGGTCATGCTGGTGACTTGATGAAAAAGTACCCAATCCATCCTGTAAGGTGGTTGTGTTGGTGACACGACAAACGTTGCCTAGTCCACACTGTATAGTGATCGTTTTGGTGTCATAATAAAAAGCACCCAGTCCACACTGTAAATGTGGTTGGCATTAGGAAGGGCATCCAGCCGTAGAAACCAAGCCAGAGACAGTTCTGTATGAGCAAGACATGGTCACCTGATCTGACTTGTCTCACAACAGGACAACTCATCTAATCCATACTAGCATGGAATAGACGTGTGATGGTGATGATGATAATGATGATGACTAATGTTACAAATAATATGTGATTTAAAACCTTCCATGCTGATTGTGTTATTTTTCAGATGACTTACTAAGTTACACCAACACAGGAATGGAGCAACATAGCTGCAATTCCAGTGCATCAACAACTCAGAGAAACCAAGAGATATATATTATATTTATTCATGCTTTACAAAATGGTTTATTCAGAGTGCGAATGCAAGGGCCAACCAAACGGTATGTAGCTTAATTCTTTCATCCAAAATGTTGTCATAGAGATGTTATTTGGTTCTTGTTATGTATTATGCCAGGATATGTGACTAGTAGATAGAATCAGCAATGGAAAGTCCAATGAAAATATTGTTTCCTTGGCCTGATTTGACGAGTTCCACCCTACTCGGTGAGCAAACAAGGCTTGGAAACATGAAAACGGACATAAAAATTGATAGCAAACTTCCTGAAACTGCCCCAGATTCTATTGTATAAAACTGTTTCTTTTAAAGTGTTTTTCTTAATCTCAAAATTTTCCATCATAATTCTCTGTAAGAACTTTTGTTGAGTTGTGCTCCAAACGCCATCCTTATAAATTCATATTTTCAAATTTACTTGAAAATAATAGGCTATGTG
This sequence comes from Eledone cirrhosa, assembly GCA_964016885.1. Classification (NCBI taxonomy): domain Eukaryota; kingdom Metazoa; phylum Mollusca; class Cephalopoda; order Octopoda; family Eledonidae; genus Eledone; species Eledone cirrhosa. Next base: position 296,767,122 of record OZ024743.1, read on the forward strand.
TTTCATAATGAAAGAATTAATCCACCGCTCTGACCATTATTACATATCTTCCATCCCACTCTCATTTTCATTCTGTCATTCTCACACATTCTTTTCCCTTGTGTTGATTTTGTAGTATTATTAGAAGCCTACAGTTTTAACAAGGGTATGATTAATAGGCAATTATGAAAATTATCCAATTATAGCAGGAATAGGGCAATTTCTGAAATATTTATTAAGTGTAATTAGTTATCATTTCATGTTACCATGACTCTTATGTGTTTAATGATTATTTCATTGTTAAGCAGTGGAAGATTAGTTTAAAAGAATGTTAGTCTTTCTCAATCCTAGAAACTCATTAGTCCAGAATATGTCACAATTTCATGAGGTGTTAAGCAACTGAGAGTATATGACCTCCTCCTGTCATTCTTGTTTAGTCCCATGTCTGCTCTGAATGAGCAGAGATATGATCAAAAATGTTCCAACTACATCCAACCTGTTCTTTTTTTCTGGACACTGGGTAATGTAGTCCTGGATACACTATGTCATAATCATTATTGTTTTTACATCCGCCTTTTCCATGTTGGTATGGGTTAGGCAAGACTTCTTAAGGTAATCTTCTACAGCCAGATGCCTTTCCTCATGCCAATCCTTACTTGGTTTTAAGTATGCTACTATATTCCACTGTTCTTCACACATTACCACTCAATATTGGTTATGCAGGACATAAATAAACAATGTGAAGATGAGTGGAGACAAATACATGCATATACACATACACACACATATATATATATATGATGATGAGGATATATATATGTGACAGATTGCCATATAGTTTCTGTTTACCAAATTTCACAAGAGATTGGTCAGCCAGATGCTATAGTAGATGCTCAATATACTAGGCAGTGGGATTAAACATAGAGGACAAAGCCCTGATTAAGTACGAACTTGGTCTGTAACAACCCACCCAATCCATGCCAGTGTGAAAAAACAGATGATATATATATATATATATGTGTGTGTGTGTTTCTCTGTCACCATTTTCATGTTGGCACTGCTTAAACAACTGGTGCCATATGTTTATATTCTGCAGCATAGTGGTTTGATGGGTGAATATCAGTGGAATAACTAAAAGTCTAAAGTCTGTCTCAAGCCCAGAAGCTCATCAGGCTGGTGCTTATCCTGGTTTCCATGGTGTGAAGCGACTGAGAGTACAAGACTCCAATGACAGGTCACCAGTCCATCGCAGGGTTAAACCCCTAGCTATTGCTGGTACTCATTTTCAGCTGGGAATACTGAAGCAATGTGAAATGAAGTGCTTTGCTCAAGAATACAACAGACAACCCAGTTCAGGAATCAAATATCAGATATACTTGTTAAGTTAATCACAACTAATTCAATACAGAGGAGGGTATGGAGGAGGAGGAGCTTGGAGAATCTTTGCATACTGCTGATTGTTATTATCAATTTTTATTATTCTCCTTTTCAGAGTTGCCATGGCGATACCTCTTGTTGATGGTATGGTAGTAAGTCGACGATCTTTAGGAACTCTTGTTAGACAAACAGCCATAAATATATGCCGGCGGAACAGGCTAGAAAATGAATCGTAAGTATATATGCTTATTATTATTATTCCGTTTGTATAGGGAGGTTGATTGGCAGTATCGGTAGAGGGTCAGACGCCATGCTTTGCAGCAAAGAGTTACGTCCCTTTATGGTCTGAGTTCAAATCCTGCCAAGGTTAACTTTGCCTTTCATCCTTACGGGGTCGATAAAATAAAGTACCAGTAATACACTGGGATAATTGCTGGCCTTGTGCCAAAAGTAGAAACAATTATTATTTCTTTTGTTACGCTATGTAGATAGAAAATGCACTGGAGTATTTAGCCATCTGTCAAGTCACAAGGACTTCAGGCAGATAATACTTTCCTTAAAATGTGCACAGCGCCTAGCAAGGCTGGCTTTTGTATGACACCAATCTTGCATTTATTCTCAACTGCTTTAAGAAGTTTTGGAGTTACAATGTGATTGACCCTAATGCTTCGATCACAACTGGTATCACTTCCACATCACCCTCTCACATTCCAAACAGTCTTGCCATCTCCACTTTCAAAGAGGGGTCTTCTGTTGGGACAAGAACCAACAACCTCTCTAGCATTGGTGCCTTGAAAATGTACCCGGTACACCCCGTAATGTGGTCAGCAACAGGAAGAGCAACCCGCTGTAGAAGCCATGCCTAAAAGAAGGGTTGAGAGGACTCCTCAGTTGTGTCATGGTTCAACAACCCCTTTATTTTTGATGATCTACACAATAAATGTATACAGTACATGTTGTAAAGTGATTGGTGATAGGAAGGGCATCCAGCCATAGACAGGTTACCAAATATGGGAGGACCTTTCAGTTGTGTCGAGGACATGACAACTTCATTACTGTTGGTGACCTACATGATAAACGCACCAAATACATGCTGTAAAGTGGTTGATGATAGGAAGGACACCTTGCATAGAAAGCTCACTAAAGAAAGGATTTGCAGGACCCTTCCATTATGTCAAAGATATGATGACTTCTCTTGTGCACTCAGTAGAACCTGAGACCATACGTAAGCGAGATGCAGACCCCCTGGCCTATCTGGAAGGTCAGTCACCCCAATTCGGTACTGACTTGGTCTATGTCCTGTTTAACCCTTGCTACCAGGGAAAGCATACAATAAGCTTATGAGGTTATGATTATCAACTCTTGGAAATACTATCTCTTGAATTAGCATTAAGTAAAAATATTGGAAATTATGAGTACACCTTTGTCATTCATTCCGTTTTTTTTTATTATTTTCTTAAAAAAAACTTAAGCACTGATTTTTAAGCTTATTTTATACTGGAATCCTTATAGAATTTTCCAAATATCGCTAAACTCATACTTGTTATTGATAACCATGTGTGTTTTCATTAATTCCTACAGAGAAATATATATATAGAGAGAGATTAATTGAGAGGATCCCAGATTAATCTGACTGCAAATCCTGAAGGAGTAACAGTTTATTTAAGAAAACCACCTCTTTTTATGATTTTTATCTTGGTTTACGGTTTGAACTTGGCTAACATGAGGTGATTTTGTGGATAACAACTAATTGGTTATTTTCTGTAATTTTAAGCCAATATAAATCTCTGTCCATCATTAATTGTTCAATATGGCTTTTGACTACAGCAATACAATCAAACAAAACTATGTTGTAGTCCTGTTGGTCACATGATACAGCAGTCTGTTACAGTCTACCCATGCCTTTGTCACCACAGAGGTATTGACCATAATGTTTATTCATGACTTTTTTCTCCCTTTTTGAAGTTAATATTGTGTTTTAATTCAGTGAAAATTTTATTGTTTTAATCAATTCCTTTAAATTCTGTTTCAGCTACCAGCCACCACATGTACGTAGGAAAGTTAAAATTCAAGAAATAGTTAATAAACACCGGAGCAAAATGACTGTTCCAGAATTCTATGCAGCATTATTCCAGAACGTAGCCAAATGAATGAATACAACAAAATTGGGAGCAGTTACATTTGTGTATATATGTGGTTGTATGATGTATGAATGTGTGACTGAATAAACAAACACACACACTCATATATATATATATATATATATATATATATATATTGAAGGAGGTGTTTTATGTACAAGCATACATAGAATAGTCAAACATTAACTGAATGAGCACTCAATACGTGTGAGCAGAGTATAAATTTAATTTATCGAAAAAAAAAATTGATAGTTGACCTCAAAGTTTCAGTTGTGCTGCCTCTTCTGACTGCAAGTTTACTATCATGTTTTGTTTTATGCGCCATTAATCTCATCTACTAATCGGGGATTATACGACCATAGCCGGACATATAGATAAATCCAAACAAGGTGATAACCTCACAGTCTGAAAAAGGACCACAAACGAAATTTCTATATTACTACCACTTTTTTCTTCAACAGCAGCCACCTCCCATCCACTCTCACACCAACACATGTGCATTACCTATCCACCAACACACCCACTCACACACATACATATGAAAGAACACACTCACACACACCAACACAGCCATACATACACATCTAATTTTACTAAGGCTACTAATTAATCGTACTAACAGACGACTCTCACACCGACACACATGTACCACACCCAGCACCCACCAACATGCATACATAGACACATCAACACGACCATAGTCAAATTTACACATTTAATTATATTAACACCACTAATTAACTAATTAATCATACTAAAGTGACCATGGTCAACTTAAATATTAACACTACACTTCTTTACTATCAGTACGTACACACATCACCATAAATCAGCTCAACAACCCGTCCTCACAGTGGTCCTTGTAACTACCCTACCTCATTCTGTGTCACCACACCTTCACTCCATACCACATACATTGTTACTGCACTACACACAGCAACCCCTCTTCTGGCCACTTCCTGAAATAGCCCAGCTTTGACCACTATACACTATTCCTTCCTGCATGCTTCGATTTAGCCATAGAATATAACACACACGGATACAGACAGTCATATACACTCATATTCATAAGCACATTCACATACACAGGCCAATAACCACATGAACTCGCCCAAACACACATGCACACAAAAAATTCACAAGCAGATACACACAAACAGAGACACAAAAGAAACAATGCACACCCATGAAATGCAATCTATCTGCACACACACATAACTGAACCCATGACACACCTGAACTTTCCACCTTGGCCCCTACTCCTGCACACAGAACTACTTGGCTACCCTCCTCAGCCATCTTAAACTTTTTTTTTCTCCAACCTCCAACCTTCCAGCCTCCTTTGTTTTTTTTCTTGAACTATATATGTATGTGTGTGTATATATATATATACACACCTTTCCCACCCTTGCAAGCAGGGAAAGGCGGACGTAAAATGAAATGATGATGATGATATATATATATATATCATCATCATCATCATCATCACCGTTTTACGTCCGTTCTTCCATGCTAGCATGGGTTAGACGGAGATATATATATATATATACATACATATTTATATGCTAGCGTGGAAGAACGGACGTAAAACGGTGATGATGTAATGATGATATGTGTGTGTGTGTTTGTGTACATATATATATGTGTGTGTGTGTGTGTATATATATATATATATATATATATGAAGTAAACGTAATGACAAACATCTGCCACTCAAGAACAAAGTGTTGGCAGTAATAAATATTTACTGTGTGAGTTTTATTGTCAGAATAAGTATTATTAATGGGCTTGGTAAAATTGATTCCTAAATTTCTTTCATAATGGAGAGATCTAGAGACCATGACAATTCAATCCTACTCACTGAACATTAAACCTTCACCAAACTTGGAAATAAATCCATAATTCATATTATTTTACTGAGATGTTTATTATTGGACAGTGTATATATATATATATATATATATATGAGAAATATTTTGTGCTTAATGGCTGAGCTCATGCTGTTTTAGTGGCAAGTGGATAACTCAAAATGGTATGACCTCAGCTAGCAGGTACTAACTATATGCAATACATACACTCTACTTTCCCAATGATCGAGTACCTAGCTGAACATGGTCTTACTAGTCTAAACTGCTAACTCCAAATCTTTATATATGTGTGTGTGTGTGTGTGTGTGTATATATATACACACACATATTAGCGATAGCACTAACATAGTGTATGGGTCCGTACACAACTTTAATCTCTATATTATGTGTATATATATATATATATATACACTATACACACATGTATATATATAGATAGATAGATTTGGGTGTACAAACAGGAGAAACAAAACTCAATACATGAGTAGAGCAATATATTTTATTATAGCTATGAAACTACACCATTGACTCAAGGACTAGGAGTTTCATGCCCAAGAGCACTTATCAGATAGTTTGATAAGTGACATTTTGCATAAAACTCCTGGTCCTTGTGTCACTTGCACAGACTCACAGATATAGCATTTATATATATATATATATATATATATATATATATACATACACATGGGTCAACTGAAAAGTTTGTAGGCTGACTCTAAAGGAATGATGCTAGTGCTGTGAAATCTTGTATGCATTGATTTCAACTCTTCTTATTAACTGCATTGTTTCTTTCCAGGAACTATGATGAAAAATACTCCTCATTTGGTCATTTTATGAGAGTATCTTTGTAACCTTGTAGATGTTTCAGCTGACTCTCCTCTCTCTCTCTATATATATATATATATATGCAAAAGGCAAACAGAAATAACAAAGCAAACAACAGAGTTAATGAAGAGATATATTAGTTTTACACTTGATATAGTAGGGAAAAAAATCATTTTGTATATAGAGCGTGTACGTGTGTGTTATTTGTCCATACAAAGCTAAGAAGATGTGTGTGTATATATATTTAAGGGAGTGTGTGTGTGTGTATATATATATGTTTATGGGGGTGTGTGTTAGTTGTTGATCCATACAGAGCTGTGAGGGTAAGTGTAGAGGTGTGTGTGTGTTGTTTGTCAGTACAAGCTGAAAGAGTCTGTGTTTCTGACTGTAATAGTGCCATAGGAAGGAACCTAAAACTAGTTTGTTATTAAAATGACCGGAAACTAATGCTTTAGGATAGGATAATATGAAAATACTTATATATCACTAATACTTTCTTAGAAAACATTACTCTATCTCACAAAAATTACAGTCATAAAATTTATGAAGGAAAATGTATCATTAAAACATCACTCTACACAATAAATATTACAAGCTTAAGAGAAAATACAGCACCTTCCCACTTAACAACCAAGTTCTTTTCCACTAACATGGTAGTAAAGCAAATTGGTTGTTAACGAATTCCTCACTTAATTACCAAGTTCCATTCCATCAATCTGGTCATAAAATATCTTTAGATATTGTTTTAATGTACTCTGACAGGTGATAAAGTCCATGTAAATATGAAATGTTACCAAGTATCAGTTTTATATTAAATTAATTATTTGAATAAAGAAATCTGTAAAGGACTGATGAAAACACTATCTTAGTAACTGTAAATTTGTATTATTTTGCAAAACTCTTACAAGCATATAAAAAAAAATTATTTTAAAACAAAAAAATATTTGCTTGATATAGAAGAGTAAAAAATACATAACATAGAAAATTACATACAAGAAATTAAACAAACTATATAATATATAAATATGTGTACACAAAGATTTTACGGTAAGTGTGAGTGATCATTATTGAGATGGTCATTGAGTAAGGAGTGGCTGTATATCATTCTTTTGATATTTTGTCTTCATTTGATTTTGTTTTTCTTATTCCTTTATCCTTTCTTTTAAATATCCTGTTACTTTCTATCACTCTCAGCAAACATTGTTACCAATCTTGAATTAATCTAGGTTTTATCAGATACTTTCTCAGCTTTTCCCCCATTTCAATAAGAAAAAAAGAAGAAACTTTCATCCCTCCTACTTTGAACTTTCATCTCACTAGAACAAACTTGTTGTGCCAAATCTAAAATATTCTTCCATTTGCAATGGCACTGGGTTAATATCTGGACATGTTAGCCCCTAACATAACATTTAGGATCCATCTCTCCATGACTGAATGATTAAGAAAATGTATGTGGATGAATGTGCACATATGTATATATGTGTGTGTGCATGTGCATGTATGTCTGCTGTAATTGATGTGTATGTGTGTTGCTTGATAAAAGCCAGAGAACCAAAATGATGTGAATGTGTAATCAATCATATCTTCATAATTATCATTCATTGTAAACTGGTTTAGTTGTCAATTGTAAATATTATCATTAGCCATGTGTGAGTTGTGTGTTAATGTTTAAGTATATATATATTTAATTCATATTAAAAACTTGGTAAAAAATATCCAAAGGGTCAGAGCATTCTGCTTGTGGGACAATTTGTGATATATAATTAAATTAGATTACTACAACAATTACATAGTACAAATACGCATATTTCGTTCACGTATTAGGTAACACCTACTTTTCAATTTGCCATGTTATGGATTAATTCAATCACAAAACATGCATATCTATGTTATACAATCATTGTCAGACAGTCCTATACGAGCAAGACAACTAATCTTCCCTCAAGTGGGAAAATTCCCGTCCAAAGCCATGCAAGCGTGGAAGATGGACGTTAAATGATAATGATGATGATGATGTCATCTAATTTGTGTATATATATATATATATACATATACTTATGTGATAGAATGTTGACTAACCAATGTTGTGTATGCAATACACCAATCAGTGAATGATGATACAATTAGATTCAAGCACTTGATATCATGTGTATCCTTCCAAATGCGATTTGTTAGTCCATGACAGATTATACATATAGCAATGATAATTATAAATGCCTGATGTACATATTTATAATCAGTCGTAATACATATTTCTGTGGTATTCATGATTACATGCTGCTGTGGTCACACAACCACCAGCACGACTTCCTCAGGCACCATCTTAGGTAATAAAGTTATGTAATATTGCTAATGCAATACAGGCTATAGACAAGGGGGTGGATGAATTCAATGCTTCCCTCATCAAAGCCTGTACCCTTGTGAATCCTAGTTCCTTTTACACAGGCGTGTAAGTGGGGGATTGATTGACTTCGCACTACTCCCTTACCCTCTTGATTTAATTTACAGCTATCAGGATAAGCCTACCAGTCATATATCAAAACTCTTTACTCTGTAGAGTTGGTGAGATATTTCAACTTAATATGACAGACACAAAGTTCCATTTAGTCTAAAAGGTTATCTTATGTACTGGATTGTTGTAGTCCAGCAACGGCCAACATCATTAATGCCCCCACCACCCAAATAGTAGGATTCTGGTGGTAACATAGCTCCACTGGTGTCTAGTGAGACAACCCAGGTCATTTCATTTACTGCAAATACATATATTGATGAAGAAATGAAATAAATAAGTTAATTAATGTTAAGATGTTAGGAGTTAAAAGTAAACGTTAAAGATTATGTAGTGTCTAATGATATGAAGTATAAGACCTATGTCATAAATATAATTCTAGGGAAATATGCAAGAAAAGAGTAAAGTGAGGATATCGAACTAATATAGTAATACAAGAAAATTACAAAAGTAAATAGGAATAAAAAGGGTATTAAAAGCCTTATTAGAGGTTATAAAAAGTGGGTGTAGAAAAAATATAGATATGCATTTATAACTGTTTGGAAGCTTGTCAGATGGATTGTACCTGTAATTCACATGACCAGCCTTGTTAAACACTGTGTCATACTAAATCTCTCTGAGAATTAAATATATTATGGGTACAAGTCTCTGTGGAATACTCAGCCACTTGAATGTTAATTTCACAAGCAGGCTGTACTTATGACCAAAGAATTGAAACACTGATTGTTGAAACTGACAGAAGTCTAGTTACCTATATATATATATATATATATACACACACGTGTGTGTATAAACTACAGTATTTCTGTACATACTGGTACCCATACTACTTTCTACTACAGCCAACCAATTCATAATTTGAATTGTTCTCAGTTATTGTTATTAATATTGAGGGTGGTAGATTAGTAGAATAATTAGAGTATCAAACAAAATGCCTTGCAGTATTTGTTCTGGTTCATTGGTCAACTTTGCTTTTCATCTCCTCTAGTTGATAAAATAAGGTACTAATCAACTACTGCAGTCAATTTCATATATTTGAAAGTTCTTATATTTGGAGTCAATATTTTGATGGTTTTCACCAACAAATTCTAGGTAAATAAGGTTTGGATTTTTGCCCATTTCTCAAACATAAAATACTGGGGTTGGCTTATATTTGAGTATATACTGTAAGTCATCTAAATTCTCACACACAGCTAACAGTTCATTCCTGGTGGCATTGAATAAACGCCATTACATCTTCCATAAAGTATATTACTTTGTTGTTAATTCATCTTTCGCAACATCCAACTTTTCCCACTACTGTCTGGATTTTTCCTCCCCAGTCTATTAGCAAATGTTAAACTTTGCTCTGCTTCCTTTTAGTTCACTCCTGATTTTGGCAACTATTTTTACACAGTTAGAACCTATTTCATAAACCAATGAGACCCCCCTCCCCTTCCTTTCAAAAACAAAGAAACAACCTCCTACAAAATGCCTGTTGCTCTGTGGAAAAAGTTGCTTTTGGTAATAGCATTAAGAAATATTCTATAGAATTCTAATACTTTGACCTTTCTTTGTTACGGAAGTAGCAGCTACCATTTTAACCCTATTTAGTTTTTAGATACAGAAGCTTATTAATAACACTTAGATATAAACTTCATTTAAATATGAGAGGAAGTGATGAGGATGATAACAATGATGATGATGATGATGAATGTGACGGTGTCTAGTATTTCCTGTGAAAATGCTACAGATTATTGGTTAAAGATGTTTAACCAATAAAATTTAACAAGATATAAAAAGAAACCTTTCTGTAAATTATGTCCATATATCAACAATAAAAAAAAAAATAATTCTTGTCTTTATTTATTAATTTATTTATTCTTATCAAATTGACTTTTTTTTTAGTTTTTAAAAAATTAACAATTTTGTCCAGTTGTTTCCAAACTATGTCACAACACTAATGTGACACCAATCTATAGGGGTGTTACAAAATTAAATCAAAGCTGAACAAATTTCATCAGTATTGTGATCAGAAGCAGTCAGATTTGCCTTGCATCTTCTATTTACTCCAGACCGAGTCGTCCATGTGACTTACATCTGACTTTTAGATACCAGAACCTCTCTCATTCACGTCACACTCCACCACATCCCGAGGAGCAATGAGGCAGTCAATAGGCCCAGAATCCTCATGTGACGTCACTCATCCTTCCACTTCCAGTAAGGTCCCCCCCCCCCCCCCCCAAACTTCTGGCAGACTCCCTCACGGCAGCTTCACAAGTATTCAGCTCTGAAATGTATATTTGGGATCAGACAATTTTGTCTACAGTTAAACGATGACTGGGAACATGATATAATATTTAATTGTTTAAAAATATTTTATGATTTATCGAGGTGTTTGGATGATTTGAAATGTTGAAATCCAAACTCATATTCACTACAATGATAAAAGCATTAGAAAATCTGCTGAAATTCCCTGGGGGGACAGAAAATAAGTAACTAGCAGCCATTACAGAGAATCAATGTTAACCAGAATTCATGAGATACAGTGTTTGATACTCGGAAGTGGGTGCTGTGTTTGGATTTCTACATGTCTAATTTTAATTGTTTAATTATCAATTTCATTGATTTTGTCTAACAAATCTTAATGTCAGAAAATTTCATTTTTAGATGCAATGTTGCCATTTGGAAAAGTTCTGGTATAGGCAAATAGAAACCAATGCGTGAAATAACTGAATGAGGTGCTAGCAGTAGCTTGTAGTTCTATCATCTAATCCCACTAATTAATTTGGGTGATAAATTTAATCTGTTGTCTGGTTTAACATTTCCACCTTGCCCTCAAATGCCTTTAGCTGAATGTATTATGTTGCTAACATTCAAACCAGTTCTCTCATTTGAGGACACTTTCCTCTCCCCATTAGTCTGCAAGGCCCTGAAAAGATCTATAAGCACTGTCCTTCCTGTCTTGACTAAATAGTAAAAAAGAAGTGGTGGGGAAGATTGTTGCATGCAACAATCACTTTTACAAACCAGTTTTGAATGTTTGCATACAGAGACAGGATGGATAACTGCATAAATTATTCACCTAGCTGCCCATTATTTTGTACAGCAGGCTGTTAGGAATATATACCAGATTATCCAAGAATGTAACCTCTGATGGACCAGTCCCCTGAATAGAGATGGGTGTTTTTGTCTTTCATCTACTTAACCATTTTATTACCATATGTCTAATGAAATACACTATTTGAATTAATGAAAAATTTAGAGGAATTTACTAAAATTATTAAGATGATATATGTAACTTAACAAATTACATAGGAAGATTTAACTTTAATGCCATAAAAAAATCTACTAGGCTTAACCCTGATATTACCATATTTTTTATGGAAGATTTTAATTTAATAAAAACCCTTTAACCATCTAGTTTCCATTTTTCTAATGAAAACCACTACCAATATCTAATTTAAATTTTTGAAAATATTGAAGAATCCAGAAAGATTTAGAAATATAACTAACATTTTCATTATTAAGATGGTCCGAGGTTAACTTTGCCTTTCATCCTTACGGGGTCGATAAAATAAAGTACCAGTAATGTACTGGGTAATTGATGGCCTTGTGCCAAAAGTAGAAACAATTATTAAGATGGTCTTTCATAAAATTGTGATAGAAGGGTTTTAAATAAATATAAACACTTTAAAACAAAGTCTTCATAGAATCAGGGGCTGTTTCGGGTGGCTTGGCATCAAAAGGGTTAAAAGGACTGGTTTAATTTCATAGAATAAGAGACAGTTTGGTATGAATTGGTATCAAAAAGGTTAATGCCATGAGACAAGCAGTTAGCCATGATAAATCTTCTAGGCTTAAAAAGCCTTTTTACACCTTTAATTGCTGGGCTTTCCTTGATCCTTATCTGAGTGGTGATAGGAAGGGCATCCAGCTGTAGAAAGTTGCCAAACAAAGGGTTGAAAGGACCCTTCAAGTTATGTCAGACATGACAACCTCCCCTGTGCATGATGATATAAACAGAACTGATATATATTATAAATAATAATATATAGCATGTTTTCCTTTTCCAATCCATTCTCATATATAGTAACAGTGGTAGTTAAGGGCCCTGTGGGCAGCTGTACAAATGAAACAGTTCTAGTCCTGTAGAAGTCATTTCTATAATAAAATGTGTATATATATATATAACATTCCTACTGAAATTCCAATATTCAAACTCTGTTTCCTGTGATGAGATTTGGGAAAATAGTAATTTTCATATACTTTACAGATCATACTGAGTGTCTTTTCTCGTGGTACCAGCACTAATGAGATTGTCATATGCTAACATGTGACACCCTCTCTAGTACTGGTACCACAATAAAATGCACCCAGTAGATCCTGTGTTATTGTTGGCATCACAATTAGATGCTCACAGGCCACTCTATAAAGTGGTAGTGCTAGTGTCACAAAAAATGCACCTAGTACACAGTCATCTAGCCATAGAAACCATGCCAAATATGGAATATAATAAGCAACACAAGTTGGTCCATCCTATCCGATCTTAGACTGTGACAACCCATACCAGCTTGGAAAGTGGGTGTAAAGTAATAATGTTGATGATAATCGCACTTCAAACACATTTCATCATAAGTTTGTTTGATAAAGACTGACCTTGGATTATACAATAACAACAACAACCAAAGCTATTGAAATTCTAACTAGACTTACAACCACCATAAAATTCTAGAAGTTACATCATTGTTGTCAGCTTTCATCAATTCCATGATTAAAGATTCTAAAAATAAGAAACACGCACAGCCATAACAAAGATAGTTTGGGGTGAGAATGGATTGGAAAAGGAAAACATGCTATATATTATTATTATTATTATTTATAATATATATCAGATCTGTTTATATCATCATCGTTTTTACATCCGTTTTTTTCCACACTTGCAAAATATAGATTAAAATATATTATCTCAATAATATACCATAAATAGCTTCATAAGCATAAGAGCTAAAATCCAAATTTTCAAAGCTTCATTTACAAAAAGGTATAATAATATATCTTAACTATGTAATGTAATAAATCAAAGTATAGTAAGCAAAATGCATTCAAAGACAAATGCAATTCTACTTACATTATGATTGGTAAATTCAATCATATATCTATATATATAAAAACGAAAATGTCTGTCTGTATGCAGTTTTGTTCATAGGTTATATTTAGCTCCTGGAGCATGTCAACATATAGTTTAAATCTTGCTCCCTTCTAAAATAGCAGTGTTCTGGGGCTATTTAAAGACAGCTATGTTGAGGAGAGAGGGGATCTTTATTTACAGTGGTGAAAGGTGTGTCCGGCAATGATGAGCTCTTTAGAGGAGGTCTTTATTTACAGTGGTGAAAGGTGTGTCCGGCAATGATGAGCTCTTTAGAGGAGGTCTTTATTTACAGTGGTGAAAGATATGCCCAGCAACAACAAGCTATTTTTGCTAGCAAAATAGCCCCATATATACATTCAAATCTACCAGCCATCAGCAATTCTTCTCAGATTGTTCTCTAAGCCCCTACCCATGGATTCTCTTGATAATAGATGATAAATCCGAAAATATTTGAGATCAATAAAATTGCTAAGGCAAAATTCTACCATTCTCACTGCTTTTATTTTCTATAACTCCTATTGCCTTAGCACTTTTAATCTCACATGCATTGTTGGAATTCAAAATATATAAACTCATTTATATTTGTATTTCTTATTCCACAATGCTTCAAGCAAACTACAACAGTTTGTTATATATGTATGTATATATCATCATCATCATTTTACGTCCGCTTTTCCCTGCTTGCAAGGGTGGGACGGGAACTGATTCTGGCTTGATTTCTACAGCTGGATGTCCTTTCTAACACCAACCTCATTTACAGTGAGTGCTGGGTGCTTTTTTTTCTGTGGCACCTCCACGTCCACGTTACAGTGAGTGCTGGGTGCTTTTTTGCCATGGCTCCGCCACGACCACTTTGCAGTGGAATGATAGGGACTCCAGTCCTATCATCTCATTTCAGCTGAGTAAACTGGAGCAATGTGAAATAAAGTGTCTTGCTCAAGGAAACAACATATCACCATATATATATATATGTGTGTGTGTATGTAAAAGGTAAACAGAAATAACAACACAATCGGTACTGTATGGAAGGAATATATTAGGTTAATGCTTGAAATAGCAGGAAGAGGGTCTTAACGTTTCGGACCCTAGTCCATTATCAGAAGAAAGAATGAGAAATAAGATAGATTGAAGGGATAGGTGGGGTGGAGTTGGAAAAAAATGTCTTTAGATGAAAATAACAGGTCCATTCATGTTGGCATATATATGTATATTCTGTATTTTCCTCTGTAAATATATCACAGTGTTGCTAGTATGTTTGGAGAATGTCAGAGAGCACTATTTCAAGATTTGTCAATCTTTCATCAGAAATACTCATTCAACCTGTACTGGCATAAAATAGACTAGAGTCTATATAGAATTTTCCGTGATGATCATTTGCTGGAAATGTTCATTTGCATATAGAGCAAACGTGGCCAATTATCTATGGATGAGGTGAACACACCAGCCAAATAGATTTTATCATTACCAGAAGATGAGCTAGAGTGATGGTTGTAAACACAAAGTCCGTCCTTAGAGAAAAATGTACCTCCCAACATAACTTAGTAGTGAATTTATAGCTAGGACTAGACAAACTTGAAGATGGAGAACTACTTGGAGGAAAAAGATATGGAAATTAAATCAGCCCTCAGCCTGTAACAAATTTAGGATTGTTTTGCTTGATGCTTTTCATAGTAAAAAAAAAGAAATAAAAACTTGCAATTTAGAGGAGCAGTGGGAGTTCCTGAGAGATAATCTGCTGAAGGTCACAAATGAGATTTATGGCTGGAGCAGGGCTCCAGGGAGGAGAGTGACTTGGTGGGGGAATAGTAGTGTGGATGAGACAATGTCAAGAGGTATGCATGGAAAGAATTACAGAATGGAGGAAGCACCAAGAAGCTAGGCGACAAGTATACTTTGCAAGGAGGGAAGCAAAAAAAAAAAAGATAAGCATGTTTTGAGATGTGAGGATCAAAGACATAAGGTGTGTCAGGGAAAATTGTAATGTTGTTGGGGAAAAGTATGTCCAAGATGATAATGGTGCACTTTCTCTCACTGATACTTAAAAGAAAGAAGCATGAAAGTACCATTATGAAAGACTACTGAATGATGAGAATGCATGGGAGGAAGATAGGCTGCCCCATGTGGACCCAACAAAGGGACCAACCCTACAACTCAGCAGCAGCATAGTAAGTAAAGCATTTAAGGATATCAGGACAGGCAAAGCAGCTGGTCATCAGGGTTAATTGCTGAGATACTGAAAGTATCTGGGATGGTGGGTCACACCATAACTAACAGTATCTTAAACCAAGTAATACAGAATGGTATCATACCCAATGACTGGCGTACATCATTGTCATCTGCTACAAGGGCAAAGGTGATGCCTTAGACAGGGAACTATAGAGGCATCAAGTTGATGAACCAGGTCATGAAGGTCACAGAAAGAGTTATCACACGGCTGATTAAGGACTAAATTAATCTTGATGAAATGCAGTTTGGATTTGTGCCAGGTAAAAGTACCACTGGGGCCCTCATGGGGCAACTGCAGGAGAGATACATAGCTAAAAATAAACCTACCTACTTGGGATTTATTGATCTGGAGAGAGCATTTGAAAGAGTCCTACATTCCATAATCTGGCAAGCTCTTAGAAAACTATGGGTAGATGAGTGTCTTGTGAGCAATGTATAGATGAGAAGTCAGGAAGGTTAAAATGATTATAGTGAGGAATTTATCATGCAAGTAAGGGTTTATCAGGGCTCTGTTCTTAGCCCTCTCATGTTTATTATCACCCTACAGGCTATAACAGAAGAGTTTAAGACTGGCTGACCATAGGAATTCCTATATGCTGATGATCTAACTCTCATAGCCTAATCTATGGCAGAATTAGAGAAGAAATTTCAGACCTGGAAATATAGCTTGGAAGCAAAAGGTCTTAAATTCAATTTGGCAAAGCCTAGAGTCCCAGAAGTAGAAAAGAAAACTGGGTTTTGGTCCCTTCAGAGAAATGGCCTTGTTTAGTATGCAGGAAAGGAGTGGGTAGAAATTCCATACTCTGTCCTAAATGCACACTATGGGTACAGAACAGATGTAGTGGGAGCTCAGGTATGTTAGCTAAGAACGTAGGTTTACATGTGGCTTTTGCACAGGAGCTATAAGTAACAATCGCTCACAGGAAACAAGTGCTATCAAATTCTTGGAACACTCCGTAGAAGTAGTTGACAGCTTCTGTTACCTGGGTGACCAAATTAGCAGTGGAGATGGATGTTCTGAAAGTACAATAGCCAGAGTGAGAAAGGTATGAAAAAAGTTCTAATAGCTACTATAGCTGCTAACTACAAAAGCTTTTCCCTCAAAATGAAAGGCAGATTGTAGGATGGTTGTGTACGAACAGCATGACAAAAAGTGCCCAGTCCACCCTGTATGATGGTCGTTTTGATGTCACATGAAAAAGCACTCAGTCTACACTGTATCATGGTTGGTATTAGAAAGGGTATCCAGTCATAGAAACCAAGCCAAAATACTGATCCCTATGAGCAAAACTTGGTCTCCTCATCTGACTTGTCTCATAATGACCTGACTTGTCTCATCATGCAAGCATAGAAAAGTCAACGTTAATCAATGATGACAATTATATATATATCATCATCATCATCATCTTCATTTAACGTCCATTTTCCACGCTAGCATGGGTTAGACGGGAGTTGTCCCACTTGAGGCAAGGTTGGTCGGGTGACCGTGTCTCGCTCATATAGGACTATCTGACAGGTTTTCTACGTCTGGATGCCCTTCCTAACACCAACCACATTTACAGTGTAGAACTGGGAACTTTTTACTGTGTTACTTACACGGCCACATTACAGCGTGGACTGTGTGTGTTTTTTGTCGTGACACCTACACAATCTCGATCTCATTATCTCGTGCTGTTGGTGGGAGTGGGAGGATAGGGTAGGGGTAATGGATTGGGGTGTATATTTGGTTAAGAGGTGCCTACTGACTGTAGGTTTCGCTTTGTACATAGGCAAGGCGGGACTTCTGTATTACTGCGTAGCGCCAAAGATCTCAGTCCAGAGACATTGTCTTAGAGAGATGTAAGTGTGTAAGGTCGGAATTTATCAGATCATCCCAGGTTTTTCTGTACTACCATCAATTTTGATCGCCCTGCACTTTTTTATGCAGCTGTCGTCTTTCATGCGCATCACGTGACCATACCAACATAGTCTTCTCTCAAGTAAACAGCATCTGATCCCTCTTATTCCTAATTTCTCACTTAGTTCATTTATGCTTTGCCGTTCACGTATATTACTATTACACGTCCAACGGAGCATGCATGCTTTGTTCCTTTCCAGTCTACACAGGTCCTCTGCACGTAATGCCCATGTCTCACTGCCATGAAGTATTGCTGTTCGTATACAGGCATCATACAATCTGCCTTTCATTTTTAGAGAGAAACCTTTTGTGGACAACAGCGGTATAAGCTCTCTGAACTTTTTCCATCCCGTTCTGACTCTGGCTACTGTACTTTCAGAACACCCTCCACCACTGCTGATTTCGTCACCCAGGTAACGGAAAGTGTCTACTATTTCTATAGAACCATCTGGGCAATAGAAGGAGCTAGTATCCTGTGGACACTTGCTACTTATTGCACCTGAGCATTGGCCGCATATAAAGTCTACGTTCTTAGATAGTTTACCTGTGATCCCACTACATCTTTTATGTACCCATACTTTGCATTTGGGACATAAAATGGAATTTCCGCCTACTCCTTTCCTACACACTGAGCATGGCCATTTCCTTTCTACAAACTAGAACTTTAGTCTTAGACAAGTTAACTTTAAGGCCTTTTGATTCTAGGCCATGCTTCCATGTTTCGATTGGTCCTTCTATTGGATCGATTTGGGGCAGACTATCTTTTTCCCACTTATTCTCCTCATTTAATAGTCTCTCGTAGTGACACCTCCAGGCTATCTTCTTATCAGTATCAGTGAACGCAAGTACACCATTATCATTACGGACACACTTCTCCCCAACAATATCACGGTTTTCCTTGACACCTTGTCTAGCAATCCTGAACACCTCACGTTTTAGAACATGCTTGAACTTTCTATCCTCTGCTACCCTTTTTGCAAGGTACACTTGTCTCCTAGCTTCTCTCCTGGTAACTTGATAGTGCTCTCTACTTCCCCCATCCTGCCATACTTTCCAAGCCTGCTTTTTTGGCCTTGATTGTCTCTTCCACCTTACTGTTCCACCACCAAGTTACTCTCCTCCTGCCAATAGGTCTGCTCCAGCCACAGATTTCATCTGTTGCTTTCAGCAGGTTCACTTTCCAGAATTGGCACTGTTCCTCTATATGGCACGTCTCTAATTGCTCTTCCTTATTGTCAAAGGCATCAAGTAATAAGCTTTTAAATTTGTCACTGACTATGGGGTCCTTCAACTTCCATATTCTTCTCCTCAAGGTAGGCCTCCTCTGTTGTCGAGTACGTCTATTCCTGACTATGAGGTCACTAACTACTAGGCTGTGTTGGGAGGTGCATTCTTCACTGGGGAGGGATTTAGTGTTTACAACAAACATTTTGTCCCGTCTTCTAGTAAGGATATAATCTATCTGGCTGGCATGTTCCCCTGATCTATAGGTGATCAAATGGTTTTCACGTTTTTTTAAGTTTGTGTTACAGATAGTTAGGCTATTTGCGTCACAGAATTCCATGATTCTGAAGCCCTCCTCATTTCTATTTCTAACCCCATATCCTCCATGGATTCCATCATAGCCATCACTATGTTGTCCAATGTGACCGTTTAGATCGCCAGCAATAATTAAGTAGTCACTGTCGGTTATTTGGGAGGTAGTGTGCATTAGCATCTCATAGAACCTGTCCTTTATAACATCAGGTAGACCAGATTGAGGTGCATAAGCAGATATTATTGTCACAGTAGTTCTATTTAGAACTAGTCTTAATTCAATTATTCTGTCATTCACTCTAATTGCATCAATTACCTTATCTACCCATTTTTCAGCTAACATAATTCCTACACCACCCTGTCCGTTGTCATTTCCCACCCAGAAAAGTTTATAGCATCGTTCTTTACCCACAATCAATCTGGCAGACGCCCCTCTCCACCTAGTCTCTTGAATACAACAAACATCAACTTCTTTACGTTCAAGCATCTCTACAACCTCATTTGAGCGACCTTTCAATGTGCCTACGTTCATGGTATATATATATATATATCATCATCATCATCGTTTAATGTCCATCTTCCACGATAGCATGGGTTGAACAAACAAAACACAGGAGGTAATTTCACACTTGGTGGGAATGGAGGATGTATATGTGTGTGTGTGTGTGTGTATTATATTTATAGGAAAAATATTTTATATATATATATTATTCAGTTGATGAAAGTTGGTTGATAATATAATCTGCCATCTTTTTTGCAAACAGATGTAAAGCACTCTACGATTTGTATTTCTTAGGATTTTCTCGGTAAGGTATCAACCGGAGTTTCAATATAATGAATTAGAGAGGCGGTTTTATTCATTATATATATATATATATATACGGGGTAACAGATTATTGTTATAAGTAGTCCACTGAGGTGTAGTCCAGTTAGGGTACTCCGAGTAGTGGATGATGTCAACGCTTGGCTAATTTGACTCAACAAGGCGTTTCCATAGTGATACTGCGAACGCGGTGATTTCTATGTTGTTAACACTTGGAGTAATGATAAATCAGGAAAGAAGGGTGACACGGTTTGCTATACAAAAAAGGTTTTTAATCTTCTTTCCTGATTTATATATATACATATGTATATATATATATATACACACACACACAAACACATATACAGTGGAACCTCAGTTCCTGTCCAATTTTTTCGATCATAAAATGTCTTTTGTGATGAACGGTGTCTTGAGTAATGAACACGCAAGCCGTCAACGTCAAGCATGGAATATTGGTTGGAAAGCATCACTTGCTATGTAGTAAGTTACTATGGTGATATCTATCTGTCTTTCATACACACTCACTCTCTCTCTCTCAACATTTCATATGGGAAAAATAGTTTCGGTTTACAAATATTTCGGTTTACAAATATTTTCAAATACCACTTTGGGAGAAGAATCAGGATGGAGAGAGAGGTGCTGTACCCCAGCAAGTTTTATGAAAGGTGGGTGAAAGTGGCGAGAATGGCCCGAGTGAATGAGCCTTCTCTCTATATCAGCCTGTAGGTTGAGGAAAAAGAGGAAGAGAGGAGGAGGGTACAAACTCTTCGTACTCCTGGAGATGAGGGTTGCACATTTTTTCGGGAGTATGTGTTACCCATATGAAATGTCTCCTCCTATTGGGGAAAATCGATTAACTTTTAAATTGTATTTGTGATAATATTTTACACGTTTTTATTGTATGTAAACTTCCCCCTTTGTATTTGTCCCCTTCCTTTGTGCCCCCGTGGCTAATAAAGAAACATATCTATAAATAAAGATATCTATATATATATATATATATATATATATATATGATGGCTGCCCCCTCGTTATCGAGTATGGCCATTGCACGAGAAAAAAAAAAATATATATATACATACATATATATATATATATATACATATACATACACATATTAATACATACACATATTAATACATACACATATCAATACATACACATATTAATACATACACATACTAATACGTACACATATTAATAACAATAATAATAACAACAATAATAACAACAACAACAACAACAATAATAATATACATATATATATATATATATATACACACACACACACATAAACATATCTATACACACACACACGATAGCAACTAACAGCGCTGCGATCGAATGTGGCTTTTTAGCCCAGCCAATGATCTAAAATGTCTTGCATACGTCTCGCCGACCCCAGAGTCGCCTTTCTAGCTTTCCGAAAGCATCACTTGCTTTCCTAATCCTAAGTGAGATTTCACTATCAAGGTTGCTGTATCGATTGACAGTGCTTCCCAGGTAGACAAACTGATCAACCACTCCAAGTCGTTTACCATACACATAGATATTTGGTTCACTGTACTGCTTACCAGGGGCAGGTTGGTACATGACGACGATTTTCTTGAGACTGACAGTCAATCCTAGGGCAGTGCAAGCGTCAGAAAATGCATTCAAAATGTGCTGCATATCACTCTCTGTGTGCGCTACAAGATCGCAATCATCTGCATACAAGACGTCTCTTATGATTGATGTAAATACTTTTGTCTTTGCAGCAAAGCGCCTGATGTTAAATATGCTGCCTGAGGTTCGATATCGGATGTAAACACCATGCTTGCAATTCCTGAATGCAATACAGAAAACCATTGCAAAGTATATGGCAAACAGGGTCGGTGCTGGAATATCCTCCTGTTTCACTCCATTTTTTACTGAGATAGGCTCCGACATGTTACCTCCGACATTAACCCAAGCCTTCATGTCGTCATGGAAAGACCTAACTAAAGCAAGGAACTTATCAGGGCAACCAAGTTTCTGGAGAACCTTCCATAATGCATTTCTGTTAACAGTATCGAAAGCTTTTGTCAGATCGACAAAAACCTGATACAGATCCAAACTTTGTTCCATGCCCTTTTGGAGCTGTCTAGCTGAGAAGATCATATCAGTAGTGTCGCGTCCAGCATGAAAACCAGATTGACTTCAGGAAGAACACAATCTGCAATGTGTGTCAGCAGACGGTCCAGAAGCACCCTACATAAAACTTTCCCTATGACAGAAAGCAATGATATACCTCTGTAGTTCCCACAATCATTCCTGTTACCCTTTCCCTTGTACAAGACCACCATTACTGCATCTCTCCAGTCCTCAGGTACGGATTCATTAGCCCATATCCTGCCAAACAAAGAGTGAAGATGTTGCAGGAGTCTCTCACCACCATATTGTAGGAGCTCAGCATGTATGCCATCCATACCTGGAGACCTTCCACTGTTCAGCTTCGAGATAGCCATTGCAACCTCCACAAGCATCGGAGGTTCTGCGAGAGCTACTTTCACAGGACTTTCTGGAATGAGATTGAGGAAATCTTCATTGACGACAGACGGCTGATTCAAAAGATCATCAAAGTGCTCTCGTCACCTTCGTAGAATTCCTTGTGAGTCACGAAGAAGTTCTTTGCCATCCTTGCTGCGAAGCGGTGTCACCACAGAAGAAGACGGTCCATAAACTTCACGCAAGAGACTGTACAACAGCTTTGTGTTTTTGGAATCTGACGCAGTTTGTATCTCAGCCTTCTCACTCCACCACTGATCCTTCATCTGAGAAAGACTCCGCCTAACACGTGATTTTACATCCTTGAGTTCCTCATGCAACGTATTCCTCTCCTGTGGTTTTGCCGTCAAGTAGCGTGACAGAGCACACCTCTTATCAGCCAACAAGTCTTCTATATGTACATCATTCTCATTAAACCAGTCGTGATGTTTTCTCTGCACCAATCCCAGAACACGCCTGCCTACATCATAAACCGCCTTTTTAAGGGTCGGCCAATCCTCACCAAGATCTGCAACCTGCATCTCTTCTTGCAATGTCCTCTTTACATTTTTATCCTTAAGACGAGCAGCATTCAATCTTTTGGGCAGGGCAACACCAGGAGCCCGGATTTTACATTTAGTGATTAGTTTCACTTTTGCGTGTACCAGGCGGTGGTCCATCCAGCACTCAGCTCCACGAAGAGCACGAACACACTGCACATCCTGTTTGTCACGCATCCTGACTAGGACGTAGTCCCAAAAATGCCATTCCTTAGATGCAGGATGCATCCATGTGGTTTTGAATTTGTTCTTTTGTTGGAACATGGTGTTGGTAACATACAGATCCAGCTCCTCACACATCTGCAGCAGGAGCATACCATTGTTGTTACACTTTCCCACCCCATGCCTTCCGATTACATTCCATGTGTCAAAATCCCTACCCATTCTAGCATTAAAGTCACCAAGCACGATGACTTTGTCTGCCTGAGGGATATTTCTTAAAACACCTTTCAAGGCATAGTAAAAGGACACTTTTTCTTCATCGACAGAATTCATAGTTGGAGCATACACACTCACCAGGGTCGCATATCTTCCTTTGTCCAGCGGAATTCTCATGGACATAAGACGCTCACTAATCCCTACTGGGAATTCTTCTAATTCATTCACAAGAACAGTCTTAACAGCAAATGCTACCCCAGCCTCTCTTCTGGTTCCTTCATCTCTTCCTTTCCAGAAGAATGTATATTCTCCACAAAATTCTGTAAGATGACCATCTCCAGCTAACCTCGTCTCAGATAAATCCACGATGTCAAGATCGTAACGTCGAAGCTCCTTTGCAACAAGAGCGGTCCTTCATTCAGGACGCTCCAAGGAATCCATGTCAAGCAGTGTCCGTACGTTCCAGCAGCCAAGACTAAATGCCTTGTTTGGCTCTATTACAATGGCACGATAATGAGCGGGCCCAGGCTGTGATAACCTGGGGCCCCTGCCCTTATTGCCAATTATCTTTTTTGTTCCAGAACCTAAATTGCCAATTATCTCTTTTATATTGTTCTGGAACATAATTGAAATGGAAAAAAAAAAAGAAAAAAAAGTAATAATAATAGTAACAATAATAATAATAATAATAATGATTTCATTTATTAGCCACAAGGGCCGACATGTAGGGGACAATACAAAGACAGGGACAGTGGGGGTTTACAATAAGGTCGAGTAAAAGTGCACAATGGCAAGACTAATTTAACAATGAAAATATAAAAATATAAAATAAACTATGCATAAATATAACAAAATAAATTCCCCGATAGGGGGTGGACGACCCTGGGGTGATTCGGGTACTCCATCAATTCTGAACCACCCTGCGCTTCTAGGGCACCCAAGGAGAGCACCCCTCTCCTCAAGTTAGCCAGCCTATAGGCGCATGGTCAGAGTAGGCCCATTCACACGAGCCATTCTCGCCACATTCACCCACCTTTTAGCAAATGTACTGGGGGGCAGCACTTCTCTCTCCACCCTCACCCTCCTTTCCAGGTGAAACTTGAAGAAGTTGATGAGGGATTGGCCGAAGAGAAAAGTGTCTGTCTTTAGTCCTTTCAACCTGGTCCACCATATAATCTCTTTCGCAACTGCCACCAGACAGAGGAAAATGTCCTGCTCTTCCTGACCTAAGGAAGGTGACGGCTCGATCCTCACTATAGACTCGGCCGATAGCCGGATTCGTTCCACACGCGACAGTAGCTGTTCGACATAACTCCACAAGTCAGTAATGCACGGACATTGGACAAGTGCGTGCAGAACGGTTTCGTCATTCTGTGCGCATCTTGGGCAGGTCCGTCTGACAGCACTTCCGTGCCTGTAGAGTTTATCCCGAACCGGCAGTGCCCCCCGGTAGCACTGCCAAGAGAGGGATTTCTGGAAATTGTCCATCGTCCCCGGCTCAAAAGTCCTCCGGTACAGACTAGTCAGTTCAACTTCGTCGAGGCCCAAAGCTTCTCCGAGTGCATCATCGCACTTGCCCACCACTAATCCTCTATAGAACTCGAGAGTGTAAGTTCCACTGATCACATTGCCCGCTTGGTAGAGAGCAGTGAGTGCCTGGCAACAATCCAGGTGCCAGTCACCCAGTCTCGGTCTCTTCTTGACCCAGGACTGCAGCTCAGTCAAAGAAATGAGCTGCGGAAAGGCCCGTCTGATAAACGGCGACCACACCTGTTCACCATTGAGGCAGAATATCTGGAGATGTCGCAGCCTCAACGCATGTCTGCGCATCATTAGCCACGGCATGCCCAGCCCTCCGCGTAGAGGGTGCTGGCAGCAGATGGACCGCCTCACCAATGGAACTTGTCCCCTCCACAAGAATTTGAAGAGGAGCAATAATAATAATAATAATAATAATAATAATAATACACAAAATCAAAAATCGAAATCAAAACAGCACAGCAGCAGCGAAAAACGTAAAGAAAAGAAAAAAGAAAAGAAAAACAAACAGACAGAGACAAGCAAAAAAACTAAGTCAGACATTCAAACATTACATTACAATGAAACTTATGCTTATTTTTGGGGGTTTTTACCTATTTGTTTGTTTGCTTATTTATGTTTGTCTACACCGTGATAGTGCCACACTAAAATCACCGGGGGTGATGAAATCACTGGTGGTTATGTAACCATACATTCACCAATCCTCGATAAGAGTGTTTAAATGTCGAACCTAAACAGTTTGAATAACGGTGAAGTCGAGACTGGAATGTCATGTGACAGACTCTCACCCAGCAGGTGCTCCCTGGCTCAGCAGCAGGGACCTGGCTGTCAACCAAATACTGCTGGTGTCGGAGGAAGAAGAAGAAGGAAAGGGACCAGAACCAACTGGACGAAAGAATTGAATAGAACTGTTATGCAATGTTACCTGAAGAGTAACCCCAAGGAAAAAGGCTATAGGAAACGGATGCATAACATCTGGAACGAGATTGGTCTATTTAAATTAGATGAACAAAAATTGGCCGGGCAGGCTCAGGTAATAAGAGCTAAGAGGTGGATAAGCGAGCTGGAACTGGAGGAACTGAGCAGAGAGATTAGGTTGGAAATGAAGAGTGGAGTATGCCAGGCAAACGAGCCAGTGGGAAATGAAGGTGAAGAGGTTGAGAGAATGGAGGAACCATCCGAAGCAGACAATGATCTGAATGCTGAAATAAATAATACCTGGAACAAAGATACGGCCATTGAGAAGATGAATGCTGACGGGCTAGGACAAGATTTGG
This sequence comes from Eledone cirrhosa, assembly GCA_964016885.1. NCBI lineage: Eukaryota > Metazoa > Mollusca > Cephalopoda > Octopoda > Eledonidae > Eledone > Eledone cirrhosa. The sequence continues at coordinate 296,793,693 of OZ024743.1, forward strand.
TTGATATCCTGAACTTAGTGGTAGATGAAATGAACAATGATAGTGGGAAACCTATGAACCTAAGATTTGTAGACAGGAAAAAGTTAAAAGAAACAACAGCTAATGTAAACAAAGTCATCCCATACCTTGAGGCGAGGAGCCTTCACCAGTGCAATAATATCCTCAAAGCAACAGCAAATGCGGTGAGGAAATCACTTGGCATAAAAGCGAGAGGAAACAACAAACAAGAAAAATCAGAACCTTGGTGGAAGAAACGACTGAATGGTCAAATCAGGGAAATGAGAAATGACATTGGAAAGCTTGAGTCCCTACTGAATGGGACACTAAAAAACATAGACACTAAAAATAGACTGGAAATAAAGTACAAAACTAGGAGGAAAAAGCTAAATATTATCATAGAGGAACTGAAGCAACGCATTGTAGCAAAGAGTGCAAAAATTAGGCGATACGAGAGCAGAGTCAGTCAGTATAGACAGAACTGCATGTTTGACAACGACCAGAAGATGTTATTTGGACAGCTTGAAGGGAAAGAAATGGCAACGACTTGATCCCCGATGCGGAACAAACTAAGACATTCTGGAGAGGAATATGGGAGCAGGATGTTAAACATAATGACCAAGTAGTGTGGATTGAGACAGTACAAAAGGAGATTAGTGAACAGGCACACCAACAAACTGATTTGAGTATCACAGTTGAAACTCTTAAGCGGCAAGTAAAAAAACTAACCAACTGGAAATCACCAGGCCCAGATGGTGTGCAGGGGTATTGGATTAAAGATATAACATCCCTCCACCTGAAACTGACAACCATGTTCAATGACTGCTTGATGTCAGGTGAGGTACCAGAGTGGTTGACAAAAGGTACCACAGTTCTGGTAATGAAAGACCGAATCAAGGGTAATGATGTTACCAACTATAGACCTATCACATGTCTGTCCGTAATGTGGAAACTGTTGACAAGCATTGTGTCTGAGGAAATCTACCATCACCTCCACACAAACAACTTGTTACCGGACGAACAGAAAGGATGCCGAAAGAAGTCCCGTGGTACAAAGGACCAGTTACTTATTGATAAGATGGTAATGAGGAATTGCAAGAGGAGACACACTGGTCTTGCCATGGGATGGATAGACTACAAAAAGGCATTTGACATGGTGCCTCATTCTTGGATCACCAAAAGCCTTCAAGGTAGCAGATAACATCAGACAGTTGTTGGGCAAAAGTATGAAGTCCTGGAAAACAGAGTTAACATCAGCTGGAGAATCCTTGGGAGGCGTGAAGATCAAGAGAGGTATCTTCCAGGGAGATAGTCTGCCCCTCTGTTGTTTGTCCTTGCCCTGATGCCCCTGACCATTATACTGCGAAAAGTGAGAGCAGGATACAAGTTGGGAAAGGGAGAACTTAACATCAATCACCTCCCCTTCATGGACAATCTTAAGCTCTTCGGGAAGAGTGAGAAGGAGTTGGATATGCTTGTTGACACTGTCCGTACTTTCAGCAATGATATATGTATGCAATTTGGTATTAGTAAGTGTGGTGTCCTTGTGATGAAGAGGGGTAAATTGAGCAGAAGCAACGGAATCCAGGTACAAACATGTGAGAGGATAAAGGAAATTGACACTGAAGAAGGATACAAGTATTTGGGTGTTCTGGCGGCTGATGACATCAACAACAAAACAATGAAGGAATTGATAAGATCTGAATACATTCGGAGAGTAGGAGCGTATTAAAGTCACATCTGAACAGTAGGAATGCCATAAGTGCAGTAAATTCCCGAGCTGTGTCTATTATTAGGTACAGTGCGGGAATTCTGAGATGGAATGTTGCTGAACAAAAAGAAATGGATAGGAAGACTAGGAAGCTATTGACTATCTACAACATGTTCCACAAGAGGAGTGATGTCGATAGACTCTACTTAAGGAGATCTGAAGGTGGAAGAGGTCTTATCAGCATAGAGGACTGTGTTCAGATGGAAAAAAACAACCTACACAAATACGTGACTGATAGTAAGGAGCCAATGCTCAGAATTGTATTGAAGGAGAGGACAATAGACCAGGGGATGTCCAAGGAGGAAATAACAACAAGGAGAAAGAGCAGCCTTCATGAAAAATCCCTTCATAGTACCTTCTTTGAGAAAACTGAATTCAGAGATCCACAGACATGGAACTGGTTGAAAAGAGGAGACCTTAAAAAGGCTACAGAAGGAATGCTAATGGCTGCGCAGGAGCAGGCCCTCAAAACGAAGTGGCTGAAACACCATATTTACAAGGAGGAGGCTAGCCCACTGTGCAGGATCTGTGGAGAGAAAGAGGAGACTGTGGCTCACATTGTATCCAAGTGTAAACACCTAGCCCAGACTCACTATAAAGGCTGGAGACATAATGTGATGGGCAGGGTGATCCACTGGCACCTATGCAAAGTAAACAATTTACCACATTCTGAGAAGTGGTATGAGCATAAGCCAGAGTCTGTGATAGAAAATGATCAATTGAAGGTGCTGTGGGATTTTAGGATACAGACGGACAAGAAACTGGAACACAATAGACCTGACCTGGTGGTTTTGGACAAGGAAAAAAGATCGTGCCTGATTGTGGATGTGGCCTGCCCATTCGAAACGCGAGTGCAAGAGAAGGAGAGGGAGAAAATTAACCAATACCAGGACTTAAAGTGGGATGTAAAAAGGATTTGGAACTGCCATGAAGTCAAAGTGGTCCTGATTGTCATAGGCGCACTAGGTACTATCTCAAAAAATTTCCAGGGATGGTTAAAGAAAATTGACCCCACCCCGCTTTTTGGAACACTTCAAAAGGCATGCTTGCTGGGAACAGCAAGAACCCTCCGATACGTCCTGCATATTTGAGGCTGCAGGTAGTGGCTTGATATTCATTTCAACAAACTTTCCAGTTAACTAACATCAATGACTGAGACTCAAAGAACAAAAATACACTATTAATAATTATTAATTAATGCAATCGTGCAATGCCTGTGCGTGACGAATATTTTTAAAGTGAGGAAAGACTGTGCACTGAGCCAATCCCACTCTCTGAGAGACAGTAGCTATAACCCGAAAAGAAGAAAAAAAGAAAAAAAGAAAGAAGATATATATATATATATATACATATATGAGTTCAATTCTCAGACCTTGAGCAAGAAACTTTATTTCACATTGCTCCAGTTTACTCAGCTGTAGAAATTAGATGATAGGGATTGGGGTCCATATCATTCCACTACAAAGTGGTCGTGGAGGTGCCACAGCAAAAAAGCACTCAGCATTCACTGTAAATGAGGTTGGTGTTAGGAAGGGCATCCAGCTGTAGAATTCAAGCCAGAATCAGTTCCCGTCTCACCCTTGCAAGCAGGGAAAAAGCGGACGTAAAAGGAAATGATGATGATGATGATGATGATGATATATATATATACATATATATACATACATATATATATACATACACATATATATATATATATATATATATACATACATATATATATATATATATATATATATATATATATATATATATATATATATATATATATATATATATATATTTATTAAAATAACAAGATTAAAGTTTAAGCAAAGAATTGGTGCTTTCACCCTTAACGGGATCTTCTGAAACTAACAAAGTCAATCTGTAAACGCAGAAGTGGATATTTCAAAAAACGCTGCAACCGGAGGAAGACAGGAAGATGATACTTTGGTTCGTGGAAACGTTCCCTGGCAAAGAACGGGAAAAAACGAATATAATACATCATTAATAGGAGCGGTGAAAAACAATTACGCGCAAAGACAGAACCACGTTTATGGTATAAAAGAAGTCGTAGACTAATGTTCTCTTAGGTGGTTCATAGAGACGTTCTCTGGCAATGAACGGAAAAAACGAAGATAATACGTCATATGTGGAGCGTGGAGAACAATTGCACGCAAAGACAAAACCACGTAAATGGTATAGCAGAAGTCGTAGACTACAATTCTAACTAGGAAACCGAATGAATCTCCGTTTCAGAGTTAAGAATAAAGTAAATAAATACAATACAGAGGTAATTGAAATTAAATAAATGCATACACGCATGCAAAAACGTACATACACAAGCATACGCAAAACACCTGCCATAGGTATACAAAACCACGCACATATAAATATGTGTGTGTGTGCGTGTATACAAATAAATAAATAATTAAATAAACGTATATAAATAAATAAATACGTATATAACAAGCGCACACACATACCTACATGTAAATACACAAATGTTCGGAGACGTAAATCAACCAAAACATGAAGTACACATATACACACACCTTACATACGTACAAACCTGCATACTCACGCAGACGCAAAACTCCCGTATACACATAACCAAACCATATGTACCAGAATATATAAAAAATTTATACGCCATAACATAATCAAACAAATATACGTATGAGAAAGTATACGTACCTTCACAAAACATACAGGTAATATATACTTACCTATGCAAATAAGTAATGGTATAAACAAAACATATACTTAGCTACCACATCAAGACGTAAAATATCCACGTATAGATCGTACTATCCGTTAGGGTATAATGTGGGGCTGTAATACAGGAAAGTTTTGTGCAATTTATGTTTACAAGCTGAAATTGCCTCAGATTTTTTGTTTAAGATGTGGTCTGTGGCGTAGAGGTCACATGGTCTTTTATTTCCGTTATACGATTTAGCCCTAGCTAGGATCTCCCAGTGTAACTTAAATTGGGTGTGGTTGTCTTTTAGACTCCAGATATAAGCTGAAAGTGACGTCATATTCCTTCTTAGAAGGTAACAAAAAGAATGGGTATGCATGTAAAGACTGCTGCTTGAATCTATTTGCGGTTAACCCTTTGCTCTACGGTTCTTATATATTTGATATATATTTATCCTTATCGAGCCCTCTTGGATTTTAGTCTTCAAATTTATTATTATTACTATATATATATATATAATATGAATGAAACCACCTTCTAACTCTTTTTTTGTGAGTAGAAGTTATTGTCTGTCATAAGAGACAAAATATTGACCACAGTCAGGCAACCAGACATCAAAGTAATGTATCCATTATCTTGATTCTAAACACTCAAGAATTTCTGGAGACTTTCTTTGTGTATGACTGAGATTAATAAAAAAATATATATATTGGAAATGATTAGGAATGTATTATGGGTGTTAAACTAACACATACACTTACATTTACGTATTTACACAGACACACACACACACATACATACATACATCCATCCATACATCCATACATACGTACGTATGTATGTATATATATATATTATAAAGAGTCAGGAACCTGACGGCTGAGCTCTTGCCATTTCAATGGTCTAACCAGTTTCAAACTGAATCCATCCTGATATATATATATGTATGAAAAATTCAGGGCCCCAAATTTTTCATTTTACCCACTCTACTACCCCAAGTATTGAGTACTCTGGTGAATAATGGTCTAAGTCTGTCTTAAGACAGAAGGCTCATTTGGCCGGCGCTTATCCCAGTTTCATGACATGAAACAACAGAGAGTACAAGACTCCCCCTGGACAGGACGCCAGTCCATCACAGGGTTAAACCCCTAGCTATTGCTGGTACTCATTTTCAGCTGAGTATACTGGAGCAACGTGAAATGAAGTGTTTTGCTCAAGAACACAACACACAACCCAGGAATCGAACCCACGGCATTATGATCGTAAGTTCAACATCCTTACCACCAGGCCACGTGCCTCCACTATATATATATATATATATATATATATATATATAGCGAGAGAGAGAGAGTGAGAGAGAGCATCTTATACAAAATCACTAAGGAGTAGAAATAAGAACACTTCTCAAGCATATTTCCTTGGGGATAGAGCTTTAGTTAGTTAAGCCACATACATACATTCATACATACATACATACATATGGACCAATTTACAGAGAATTTGTGCACGGGTACCTGAGGTGAAAAACACAGACCATAGAGGGGATAAATCATTCATAAAACCTGGCATGGAGTTCCGACAAGTTTATAACATCCCACCTTGAAGGATATCTCTATGCAATACAGGAACAAGAAATCCCTACCAAATATCTGCTACACAAAAGAGGAGGCCCATCAGTTGACAATAAATGTAGGCTTTGTAAAACAAAGATAAAAAATGTTAGCCACATTGTTGCCAACTGCAAAAGAATGTCGCCTCACTACTTCCTCCCTATAAGACACGATGTGATAGCTAGAACCATCTGGAGCGCACTTAGGAAAACAAAATTAAAAACAAATGAGGAGGAATATGTTGAGATAGATGGCACTAAAGAATACTGGTGGAACCTGAAAATAAAAACTGCCACCAAATAAAACACAACCAGCCTAATATTGTTGTTTGGCACCACGCACTGAAAATCTGCTCTGTTGTAGAGATCAGTGCCCACTTGATGTAAACATTGTAAGAAAAATACAAGAGAAGGAGGACATCTACGGATGTCCTCCTTCTCTTGATGAGGAGTTTGCAGATTCAGTATCCAGATACACCTTCAGCTTCATACCCATCATTATTGGAGCTACAGGTTATATACCAACCCACTTGGACCAAAGTATAACTGAACTTGGACTCGTGGACAAAGAGCACAGCTCCCTACTTTGTAGACTACAAATGGCTGCGATATCTGGCACCTTCAAAATTTGCAAAACATTCTTGCAATTCAAGGGATGACAATTTCTTTTCCTTTACAACCTTCCCACTAGGAAGGTAGCCGGTCAAAAATGTACTTGAAATTAAGAGAAAGAGAAACATATATATACATACATACACACACACACACGCATGCATACATACATACATACATAGGTACATACATAGACCCTTCGATTGTGTCAATGATAAGATAATCTCCTCTGTGCTCTCAATAGAATTTCCCTGTAAATTGAAAAAAATGATAAACATCTTTAATCAATGTTCAGATTTAATTGGATCCTCATAAGAAGATGTGTATATTATCCCGTCAAGGAATTAAAGGTGTTCCACATTTTTTCAATTTACATGGAAATTCGTATTTTCTGGCTCATTTAAATTTATACATTTATACATGCTGGTGCAGTCTCAGTTACACACTTTGCATGTATACCAATATAACTATATCATACACCTTGGCTGCTAGAACACTTCTCAATATATATATATATTGCCCTGATGAGAACCATTTAAGTTCGAAATCCATAGACAATTATCTCCCTTGCTTCTGCTGGACTCTGCTCGACGGCATTGCTGTCAGTCTTCTATTCATAGCTGAGGCTTTCAAAATGTATATACAGCTATTTTGAAGCTAAATTCTAATTCTATTTTCAGTTGAGCCAACTTACACAGCGTTGTATGCAAATGAGGCTAATCAGCCCATTTACACAGGTGAAACAAAAGACTATATAGTTTTGCCTGTCTCAAAGTCCAGCAGTAAGAAGAGGGAAGCATTGTCCTATCCTGTAAAATCATCAAGTGTACCTAAGGGATGAAACACTGTGTAAGGAATAAATTTTGGTATAAAAGTCTTGCTTTCTCCACCATATATTTCTGCTTTAATATATATACCTATTTGCATTTATCGTTGTTGTGTTATAAGAATGGCCACTGCCTTCAGTCGTTTTTCTTGGTGTCACACTTCATTATCTTTTGTATTTACTCTGGACGATAATGTAGTAACTTTTCGCTCCATTGAGTGCTTTGTGATTGCCCCAAACAACTTGATTAGTACCTGCTATATTGCAGCCACAATTTCGATTCATAACCAGTATTATCTCTCTCTCTCTCCATGTGTGTATGTGTGTGTGTGTGTGTGAATATATATGCATAGCAAGACAAAGAAAGAGAGAGGGAAAGATATTATTTTATTGAACAGATAATACTAGATTTTTTTGTTATCACAACCAATATAAAAATCATCAGATCTTTATATGTTTATTAATTATCATTTACATGAATGGAATCGTCAAAGAATTACTTTTTTGTTTTTGTTTTTGCAGGAAAACTGTAGAATACATAACACTAATGATATTACCGTAGAATTTAGGTTTCTATGGAAGACTTTATAATCAAATTTAGAAAAATCTGTTTTGGACAGGATTTCAGTTTTGTTTCTATGACAACTTCCATCTCTCCTCTTCTCCTTCTCCCCCACCACAGGGCAAACATTTCACTGTACATCAGAAATAATAATAATTATGAGTGAAGTATAAAATCTTCTGTGGACTTTCTAGAATAATTATTTTCATATACGAGATGGATTGTGGTGAAAGAATGATGGAAAATATCAAAGACTTGTTAATCTTCTGCTATGTGGTGTCGTTATAGTTATATTTTGGTATGTGAAAGCGGCATGATTATATCTTTGTATGTTCAATTCCCAGCAAGTACATTGTGTGCCCTTGATCAAGACATTTTATTTCATGCTGTTCCAGGCCACTCAGCTGACAAAATTGAGTTGTACTTGTAATTCCAAGGGCAAGATAAATCTCCCTGAGAATTATTTTAAGGATATATGTGTCTATAGAATGCTCAGCCACTTGCACATTAATTTCATGATCAGTTTGCTGCATTAATTGAATAACTGGAACATTCATCGTGGGAGCCAACGGGATTCCAACACAACAACTTTTGGTATATTTTGGTATGGGTTAGTGCTGAGTGGTAGAAACTATGTAGAAATGAAAGTCAGAGTGTCTAAAGAGTAATATTTGTAAACCAGCTAAGAAGGAGCCCCATGAGGCAGGGTGGCTATTTCAGCAGGTGTCGTTGGCCATTCTCCATGGTAATGCCTTCACCATTCTGTCTGGGGTGCACAGCCGAATTACCACTCAGGCTGGAGCGTAGAGTCTGTCCCTCCCTCTCTCCCTTTCCTTCGTTGCTTCATTCTCCTTTTTCTTCTTTTTCTTCTTTCCTTTTCCATTTTTTTATTTTTTTGTTTCATTTCGGTAGAGTGCCAGACACCATGCTTTGTGGCATAGAGTTACGACCCTTTGCGTTCTGAGTTCAAATCCTGCCAAGGTTAGCTTTGCCTTTTGTCAATAAATAGAGCACCAGTAATGCACTGAGGTCGATTTAATCAACTTTTCCCTCCCCTTCAAATTACTGGCCTTGTGTCTAAAGTAGAAACAATTATTATTTGGTTGAAATAAAAAGCAAAATTTTGAAAATGTTAACAAGATGAGAAAATATTGGAATGGCATGTGTGAGAGTGAGAGAAAATAAAGATTTTGAGAAAGTGAGAAAATAAAGATTTGAGAAAGAATGAAGATTTAAATAGACAGGGAAAGGTTGAAGTTTTAGAGAGAGAGGGAAAAGGGAAGATTTATAGAGGAGGAAAAATGATCATGAGGAATTAGCAAAGAAGAAACAGTGAAGATTTAGAGAGAAGAAAATGAAAGGGAAGATTTAGAAAGAGGGCGAAAGGTCGAAAATTTTGAAGAAAGATAAAGAGTGAAAATATAAAGAGAGAGGAAAAAGACTGAAGATTCAAAATGAGGAGGAAAATGAAATTGAAGATATATAATATACATAGAGAGAGAAGGGGAAAAGAGTGATGAATTAGAAAGGGGAGAACGAGTAAGATTTAGGAAGTGGGGAAGAGTGAAAATTTAAAGAGGAGTGGAAGATTGAATATTTATAGAGAGAAAGGTGGAATAATGGAGATATAAAGAGACAGGGAGATAGAATTAAGATTTAGAGAGAGAGGGGGAATGAAGATGAAGATATATAGAGAGGAAGGAGAATGGTTGTGAAGATTTACTGAAAGGTAGAAGATTTAGAGTGAAGGAGAGACGGGGTAAAATTTAAAGACGGGAGCGGGAGAGAGTGAAGTTTTAAAGAGAGTAGAAAAGATTAAGATTTAGAGAGAGAGAGGGAGAGGGTTAATGATTATGAAGATTTAGAGAGAGGGAGAGAAAGGGTGAGATTTAAAAAATGAGAAAGAGTAAAGATTTAAACAGAGGAGAAGAGTGAAGATTTAGAGAGTGATAGTGGGGTGGAGAATAATTGTAAAGATTTAGAGAGGGGGGAGCAATGTTTAGATGGGGAAATGAAAGTGAAAAGAAGAAAGAATGAGAATTTAGAGAGAGGGATAGAGAAAAGAGTAGAAAGAGTAGAAGATAGCAGACTTTGTCAGTGTTTTTTTTCTCTCCTGAAATGGCTTCCTTGTTGATATAGTCACCAACATCCCCACTACTATAACAGCAACAACAGCAGCAACACCAACAGCAATAACAACAACAACCATTGTCATCATTATCACATCTACTACCACAGTTACCACTGCAACCACCTACCACCACCATCTCCACCACAGTCACCACCACTATAGTCACAACTACCACCAAAGTCACCACCATTACCACCACCACAACCACCACAGTCAGCACAACCATCACCAATATTACCACTGTGGTGGTACAACTACCCCCACCACCACCATCACCACTATTACCACTGTGGTGGTACACCTGCCCCCACCACCACTATAGTCACAACTACCACCACGGTCACCACCATTACCACCACCACTACACCATAGTTACCATCACCACCACCTCTCTTCCTTATCTCTATCTCAGTGTTTTACAGTTACTTGTGACATTTTCCACTTTAATTTGTAAGAATTCAGAATTAAGTTGACACTTGATTATCACATCTGATCTTTACAGGTGATCTTAGTAACTCTTTAGTAATTAGTTGCTAGAATATATTGTAGACTGTGGGAGTATGCTGTCTAGTGGCTAGGGTGTTCAGCCCACGATTGTAAGGTAATGGGTTTGATTTTCTGATCAAGCAGTGCTTTATATTTTAAGTTATTGTTAACAAACTTTTTCAGGCAATCATATTATCAGCCTGGATTAACCAATAAGCAAGATAAATAAGTGTTTTGGGCAGTCATAGGCAAACGTACAACCCTTTTGGCTTTCTGAATGGTACCCCTAATTCCAAAATTGCCTTGAAGTTTTTAGTAGTGTGGCCCACCTTTAGAAGAGCCACATCCTTATGTGGTCCACAGTTAAAAAAAGTTTCCCATGTTTGGCATAGGGCCTTATGTTAAGAGAGACCCCATAATTTATTTTTCTAGTACAGTATATTGGGGTTTGTTCTATATACTGTATATGGTGTACCATAATCTTTTCAGTGCTTAAGACAACTAAAGGTCTTAATCCAGCCCTGCATATTATATATGTTGTGAAAAGGTGATCTAGTGATTAGTGTGCTGATTTCATGATTATAAGGTCATGGATTCAATTCTCGGACCGGACAGTGTGTTGTGTTCTAGATTATTATTTACATTTTTTCTTCTGGTAACCATATTATGTTTGTAGTGAAAGTGTATGATCTGGTGGCTAGTTTGTTAGTCTTCTGATAGTAAGATTATGTTGTGTGTTCTATTGCCAGGATTGGGCATCACATCGTTCCAGTACAGTCAACTGAAAAACAAAAGTTAGTACCAACTGTGAGTTAACCTAGCAATGGTAGGGAGTCCCTTGTTGTACTTACAGTCACTTAATACTATATAATCTGTCAAAACCTCAAGTGTCTTCAGTTATAGAAATATAGAGGAAGAATTAACCCGAGTAGGAGATTGGTACTTTTTTTAAAGTGTTTATATTTACTTAAAAATTCTCCATCATAATTTTATAAAAGAAACTTTGTTAAGTTCCAAACACCAGCTTAAAAATTGTTGAGTTATATTATTAAATCCATTGAAATTTTTCATTATTTAAAAAATTATTTTAAAATGATAGGCTGTTTCATAAGAAATATGGTAAGAAAAGGGTTAAATTCAAATATTACTATTACATGACACAATATTAGATTTTGGTAGTTAAATATTTAAACCATGCAACATGGTTCATAATTTCATAATTTCATGCTAGTGTGTGTGTGTGTGGGGGGGGGGGGGGGGGGGGGGGGGGTAGTAGTAGAATTTTAAAACCCACCTATTTTCCTTGGGCCAACTGCAGGCCTGTTAAAAAAAATTCTCAGGCCCATATTGAGAATCACTGGGCTAGACCATAGTTTCTGAAACTTTTATTGTCTACTGCTCTCAAATATTTCATCATCCCCCTTCCTCAATACATTTGATGAAAAATGATACATTGAAAATTAAATTTTGATATTCCTTTTATTTTATTTAAGCATAAATAGGTAACTAGGTGACATTTTAACAAGCAGCTACTGATTTGTATTCTTTGCCCTTTTACTCCCTTACTATTCCTTGCCTTCTAATGACCATCTACTACACCCTTGTCCCTCTCTTGAGATTCCCAGTATCTGCAAGGTAGCTGTAGCATCCATTTTTGGAATCAGTAGTCTAGACACACTACAAGTTAGTCCTGACTGAATACATCCAGTCATGATTATATTACCTTTCTGTATATTCAAAACCAAAATGAATTCAACTCTCATCAAGGTCAACTTTGCCTTACATTTTTTGGGGTCAAGAAAATAAAGTATTAGTCGAAGGTGGTGAATTAAGGGAATTATGTCAGATAGTATTTCTTTCAGATCTTTACATTTAAATCCTGTTGTGGCCTACTTAGGAGGTAGACTTAATTGGTTACCCTTGGATGTCTTCTGTATAGTCAGCTTGAAATCCCACAAACCATTCTGGAAATCAATGAAGACCCTTCAAGACAATTAGTTTTATCTGAAGCAAGAGTGGCAAAGATCATGGAATGAGTCCAAATTTTCCAACCATGACCTTGTCCATGACCCCACATCTAAACCAGCTGGCTTTGACCTTCCTAGGAAGCAATCAGTGTCTCTTAATCGGATTAGCACAACCCATGCCAGGACAGCCCAATATCTCCATTGATGGAAAATGAAAGACAGCCCAGTATGTGACTGTGGAGACCCTGACCAGACAGTGCTGCATGTTGTTTGAGATTGTCTCCTCTGATGTTTTCCTGGCAGCCTAGAGGCAGTCCATAATACTACAAATGATGCCTTAGTCTGACTCCCCAATCTTGATGTCTCTCTAACCATCGTGCATATGTCATATGACAAGAAGAAGAGTAGTCAGCTCTGTTGCAAACTTTTGAACCAGGCCTCTAGTTTGAAGATACCTTCTTGTCTCCCACTTAGTAGTTTCAGAGGTTCTGAAAAAAGTTATGGGTAATAGCCTTCTCTCCCTGAGTCCACCTCATTTTATGCTTACTTGGTATGTGTTGAATGGATTGTCATGGTCTGAGACAAGACAGGTTGGAGCAACCCATCTTGTTCATTATGTTCCATATTTAGCATGGTTTCTATGGCTGATGCCCTTCCTAACAACAATTATCTTTCAGGGTGTATTGGATGTGTTTATCATAATATTAGCACTATCACTTTACCAAGTAAACTGGGTGCATTTTGTCATGAGACCAACACTAACAATTTATAGAATGTACTGGGTGTCATGGGACCATCACTAGAAAGGCCAGATAGAAAAGTTCTTTCTAACCCTGTATTGTTTTCATTTGATTGCTAAACACGGTAGCCTCCAGTCTCTCACTATATTTACTTTTAGTGATGCAGTGCTCATGCTCGTATTGGTGGATGGGTCTTGTCGAATGTAATCCTCATTAAGACAGTAGGGATAATTGGCTGTCATTTCTAACATGTCAAATAAGACTGAGTGTCTCTTGCTGGTATCTCAGAAACTACAGAACCTTAGCTATAGAAATGTTTTATTCAATAATTATGAAACAAAACAACTAGTTTTTCTTCTGTGAAGATTTATTCTTTAAGCAAGTTATTTGAGCATGAAATACATAATACATTTCTTGTCAAGATAGCACTGTGGCCATGATTACAGGTTATATGTAAAACTAAATCTGTTACATGGGAAACAAAAGAAGGAAATAGAAATATGTTCATATATGTATCTCAAATTATCAGTATCATCATTGTTATCATCATCATCATCATCAACAGCAGCATCTTCCTCATTGTCATCATCATCACGATCTATATCATTATCATCCTCATCATCCTTTTTCAGACTGACATTCTTTGCAGGAATGGTTTATCCAGGAATTTTCAAGGTAACTTTTTTCTACAGTCAGATGGCCTTCTTGATGTTAAAGTGGTTGGTATTAGGAAAGAAATCTTAATACCAACCTGTAGAGACCATTCCAAAACTAGTTCTCTTACACCTTTTAGACACAGACCATGACAAGCCATCCAAGTAGGACTTAAAATGATGATGAAGGTGGTGATGCTGATCATCATCATCATTTTACGTCCGCCTTTCCCTGCTTGCAAGGGTTGGATGGATCCTATTCAGCACAGCATCTCTCCACTTGTCACGGTCTTTCGTCATCGCCTCGGTGAGTTTCAGCGATCTGAGGTCTGCTATCACCACCTCCCACCTCCGCTCATACTATGAAGACTGTCGCTGCTGCTGCTGGTGGTGATGGTGGTGGTGGTGGTGGTGGTGGTGGTGGTGGTGGTGGTGGTGGTGGTGGTGGTGGTGGTGATGATGATGATGATGATGATGATGATGATGATGATGATGATGATGATGATGATGATGATGATGATGATGATGATGATGATGATGATGATGATGATGATGATGATGATGATGATGATGATGATGATGATGATGATGATGATGATGATGATGATGATGATGATGATGATGATCATCATCATCATCATCATCAAATTCTCTAATAAAGATTGTATTTGATATTTTTTGTTGTTGTTAATGATAATCAAATACATCCCCATTATACAGGGAGAATTTTAGGATTGGCTGATGCACCATTTAGGTAATATAATGATTAGAATTGCAGTCATTAAGGTTTGTATTGCTGTTCTGCAGTCATTAAGATTTGTATTGCTATTTCTGCAGTCATACAGTTCCACAGTTGGCAACAATAATTATTCCAAGTTAATGGAAATAAAGAAATTAGAACATTGAAAATGATTTAACAAATAGCTTTAGTTAATGAAAATTCTAGGTTAGTTTAGCCTTTAGACATTCAGAATAATTAGATATCGCTAATTAATGTTGTATGTTAAGGTCAGATGAGGCCAACAGAAAGTGTTTGTAAATCTTGTGTGTGTGAAGAGGTATTGTGATCTTACAATTATTTGCTGTTGTGTTTTTATCCTTGTTTATCTGTTTGTTTTAATTTTATTTATAGAATATAGTAGAGTTTTAAAATATGTGTATATGTGTGAGTGTGTATGTGAGTGCATGTGTATGTGTCATCCTCATCATTTTATATTTGTTTTTCCATGTTAGCATTGGTTGGCTAGGTTGTTACAGACCAAGTCAGTAATTAATCAGAGCTTCTACTTCTTAGACTGGCTGGAACCATGTTAAGCTTACATATACTTCAGTTTTCATCATCATTTTAACACCCAATTTCCTTGCTAGTAAGGGTTGGATGGATCTACATAGACCAACACAGTACCGAAGCAGTGGTTACTGATCTCCCAGACAAGCTAGGGATCAGTCATCTCGCTTATGTATGGTCTCACATTCTACAAAGTGCACAGGGGAAGTTATGTCTTTGAGACAACTGTGGGTCCTCCCAGCCCTTTGTTTGGCAAGCTTCCTACAGCTGGATGCCCTTCCTATCACCAACCAGTGTACACAATGTACTGGATGTGT
Source organism: Eledone cirrhosa (assembly GCA_964016885.1). Classification (NCBI taxonomy): domain Eukaryota; kingdom Metazoa; phylum Mollusca; class Cephalopoda; order Octopoda; family Eledonidae; genus Eledone; species Eledone cirrhosa. Next base: position 296,809,335 of record OZ024743.1, read on the forward strand.
TTATTATGAAGATCACCAAACAACAGGGAGGCTATCATGTCCTTGTGTATGTATATGTTGGTGGACTTGTGTATGTATATATATATGTTGGTGTGCCTGTGTATGCATATATGATGGTGTGTCTGTGTGTGTATATATATGTTGGTGTGTCTGTGAATGTATATATGATGGTGTATCTGTGTGTGTATGTATATATGTTGGTGTGTCTGTGTATGTATATACATTGATATGTATATGTATATATATTGGTGTACTTGTATGTTGTCTGTCTTTTCTATTATCTTCTCATTCAACATCACAGGCAATGATATCTGTTAAAGTCCCATATAAATAGAAGTTGTGCAGCTCAGTTGTTTAATATGCAAAGATCCATAACTTACTTAAAATAGCAAGTGAGGGTTGGCATTGATAAGGTAATAGTAATATACGCATTGATAAGGTAATAGTAATATACGCGAACGACAAAGCATAAATGAATTGAGAGAGAGACTGAGCATAAGAGGAATCAAATGCTGTGTGCAGGAGAGGCGGTTGCATTGGTATGGACATGTGATGCGTATGAAGGATGACAGCTGCATAAAAAGGTGCAGAGCACTAGAATCAATGGAAACCGTGGAGTGGGGAAACCCAAGAAGACCTGGGATGAGGTGATAAAAGCCGACCTTACCCAATTACACCTCTCAAAGGCGATGACACATGACCGTGACCTCTGGCGTCACGCAGTAATACAGAGTACCCGACCTCCCATGGGTACAAGCTGAAGCATATAGACAATATGCCCCCACACCCTCCCACTGCAAGGTGGTCGTGGAGGTGCCACGGCCAAAAAGCACCCAGCCCACACTGTAAAGTGGGCATGTAGGCACCACGGAAAAAGCACCCAGCACTCACTGTAAATGAGGTTGGTGTTAGGAAGGGCATCCAGCTGTAGAAATCAAGCCAAAATCAGTTCCTGTATGAGCAAGGCATGGTCAGCCGACCAGACACTGCCCACAACAGGACAACCCGTCTAACCCAGGCTAGCATGGAAGAATGGACGTAAAACAGTGATGATGATGTTGATGATGATCCAGCTGTAGAATTCTACCTCAAAAAGTCTAGTTCAACTCATACCAGGTTGAATAAGAGGATGTAAAATTAATGATAATGACACAAATCCCTCTCCTGGTTTAACACCACCATATGGCCCTTGGGTACCTTTAATAAACTCCACTCCATTGAAAATCATTCAGAGCAGGGCTCTGGTTTCAGGATAACTTTAACGAACACTCATTCATATAATATTAGAGGCCCTGAAACTGGTCATGTCCACTACTCTTTGATGACAAAACAGTAAAAATAAATAACAAACAAAGAAAAACATGTGAAGGTGCATGGAGCAATGTGAAATGAAACACTTAATTTCATGTTGCTCCAGTATACTCAGTTGAAATTGACTACCAGCAATAGTTGAAGGTTTAATGCTTGGATCGACTGGCATTCTGTCCAGGGAGGAGTTTTGTACTCTCAGTCGCTTAACACCACAACAACTGGGATATGCACTACCCTGATGAGCTTCTAGGCCCTAGACAGACTTTAGAGAAAGAAAAACATATAGTCACAGGTATGGCTGTGAGGTTAACCCTTTAATTACTAACCTGGCCCAAACCAGCTCTGGTTCTATGAAATAAAACCATCCATTTTAAAGGTTTCCAATTTATATAAAAATCTTCCAACATAATTTTATAGAAGACCTTACATTAAGTTACTATCTTAGTAATGAAATGATTAATAATTTTAATAAATCGATTAAAATTCTTCATTAATTAATTAAAATGGGGTGTATCTCATTAGAAATGCATTCATGAAAGGGTTAAAGAATTCATTCACAACTATGTAGTTTTGGGTTCAATCCCATTGTATGATATCTTCTACGATAACCTCAGGTTAATAAATATCTTCATCATCATTGTTTCATGTCTACTTTCCATACTGTCACTGATTTGACAAGTTGTCACGGTCCGAGATCAGATGGGTTGGATCAACCCATCTTGCTCATATGTTAAATATTTGGCATGGTTTCTATCACTGGATTCTCTTTCCCATATCAATCACTCTACAAGGTGCATGGGATTCAATTTATTTTATATTTTGCCATTACTACCACTTTACAGAATGTACTGGGAGATTCAATATGAGTCTGTGTAGCAAGGCTGGTTCTTTAAATTATAGGTGCATGCCATCTGATGGGCTTTCAGTTTCCATTTACATAATTTCACTTATAAGGCTTGTATTGACACAAGGCTATGGTAAATAACATTTGCCCCGAATGTCACACAGTGGGCCCAAACTTAGGATGTGGTCTTTTTAACCATTTAGCCATGCTGTGTTCACACTCACACACTTATACACACACATATACACAGAGCACATTATCAAATCAATGAAAATTAGGTAGAATTTATTCTTTTTAGCTATGTAATCTGTTTCAGTGTCTTACAAGATATATTGTATTTAGATTCCCATTTCTTGGCATAAACCCCAAAACAATATTGGCCATTTTAACTCTTTCTGGCAACAAGATTCCAAATATCCCAATTCTGTTATCTCGTCTACTAGCTGTAATATAATTAAGGAAAAATTATCTTTGCCATTTTGGCATATGTTTTGTTGTTTATCATTGTGTTTAGCAATCTGATATGATGGTAAGTTCTCAGGAAACCAAGAACACATTATTATTATAATTGGCAGTATCAGTAAAGCGTCGGACATCATACCTTGCAGCACAGAGTTATGGCCCTTTATGATCTGAGTTCAAATCCCGCCGAGGTTAACTTTGGCTTTCATCCTTACAGGGCTAATAAAATAAAGCACCAGTCACGCACTGGGGTTGATTTAATCGACTTTCCCCTCACCCAAAATTGCTGGCCTTGTACCTATATAAGAAACCATTATTATTATTATTATCATTATTATTTTGTTTCTCATTTGCAACAGACATATCCATATTGGTTCCAATAAGTTTGTTGTTTTATGTGTTTGATTTGTAATTTGTTGAAATATTTTGCCCCCAAGAAAGGAAACCCCATAATACTTGGGTTTTTGACACAAATATTTGAACTTTAATTTTTCATTTTCTTGCTGTTAACAACCATTTAAAAAAAATGGAGGTTACATGCCCTTCCACTTCCAGCCAGCTGTCATGTAACAGTGACTTGCATTCAAGATTAAAGGTTGACAATAGCGTTACCACCTCCACTACCACTAATGTCACCATCGTCACCACCACTACTTCAGACAACAAGTCTACCGTCATCATCACCACCACCACCAACAACAACAGCAATAGTAGCAGCATCAGCAGAACCAACAACAATGCCAATGACAACAGTAGCAACAACAACGCCAACAACAACAATGGCAGCAGCAGCTACAACAGCAACACCAATAACAGCAATATCAACAGGAAAAGCACATTCAAAACAACAGCAGTAAAAATGTGAGCCAACATAAGCATTCTGAAGGTGTTGGCAGCAATTGAGAGAAAATCTCTCACATATAGATGTATAGGTATCAAGTCCCAAAAGCTAGAGCTGGCCTCACAATCCAACATAGAGGCAGTCCTGAAGAGCTTGATGCCAGACATCCAATGTGAGTGAAGCTTTCTTGTATTAGTTGGCTTTACTAGTATTCAATATGTAGGAGGTAGGTGTGAAAGCCAAACTTGATATCTTCAATTTGGTTATCGTGCCAACCATTGCCTATGGTCATGAATTTTGGGTAATGACCGAAAGAATACAATCGTGAATACAAGCGATTGAAATAGGGTTCCTCTAAAGGGTCTTTGGAGTAACATTAGTTGATAGAGTGCATAGCTCAGAGATCAGAGAGTCACTCCAGGTAGAGGTGCTACTTCTTCAAATTGAGAGATTACAGCTCCGATACTATAGGCATGTGGCTAGAATGTCTCAAGAAAGAATCGCTGGACAGACTTTACGGGCAAAACCAACTGGCAGGAGAGCCAGGGGTAGACCCTAAGCAAGATGATTGGATAACATCCATGAGCTTGGATGGTCTCGCTTGGAGATTCAGCCAGATCGAGTAGAGAAGGTTGCTTCTGACAGGACCCTCCGGAGGGAGTGTTTGAGGACTCTGCCCCAACAAGAAGAAGAAAAAGAAAAAGAAGAAGAAGAAGAAGAAGAAGGAGGAGGAGGAGGAGGAGAAGGAGAAGAAGAAGAACTTACCTTTGATAGGTTTCGGCCATGTCTAACTTAATAGCACTGCCAAGAAATGCCATTTAAAGCAAGACGCAGTAGAGAAAGACCACGAAAAACATGGGCGGAGGTAGTGAGAGCAGACCTCAGATTGCTGAAGCTCATGGTGGAGATGACGAAGGACCTTAACAAGTGGGGAGATGCTGTGCTGAATTGGACCCATCCCACCCTTGCAAGCAGGGAAAAGCAGACGTAAAATGATGATGATGATGATGATATATGTATATATATATATATAATCCTTATCAAGCCCTATTTGGATTTTAGTCTTCACATTTTTTATTACTACAAGGGCATTCCCAAAAGTAAGGTCTCCTTCCGATATTGCAACTTTTCCATTAAAATCCTGTGGATGGTGCTTCGGGAAACCTCAGGAACCAAAATGCAGAGAGCATCCAGGGTGATCTGCTGATCTTTACGCATGTTTTCCTCGGAAGGAGACCTTACTTTTGAGATTACCCTCTATATAATAACTGCGCGAAATTCGCACTTGGTGGCAACGTTCAATGGGAGCTCCATTCTCAACGGTTGCCAAGCCAAGATTGAGCATCCCAGCGAAGCGCACGCATGCTTGTTTGGGAGTGAAGGAAGCACCAATTACAACAGTGTTGCCAACAGCCGTACGGACAGTTTCTCTGCATCCCCATCGCTTTGGAGACCTTACTTTTGGGATTACGCTCGTATATATATATACGAAAGGACGGTTATATGATGCCTGTGTGAGATGTGCGATTCTGCATGGTGGAGAGACATGGGCAGCAACTGCAGAAGATATGCGACGGCTGGAGAGAAATGAAGCAAGTATGCTCCGTTGGATGTGCAATGTTAATGTGCGTGAACGACCAAGCATGGACAAGTTGAGAAAGAAACTGGGTATAAGAGGGATAAGTTGTGGTGTGCCGGAGAGAAGGATGAGATGGTATGGACATGTGATGCACATGGAAGATGACAGATGGGTGAAGAAGTGCCAGGAAGTCCCAGTGGAGGGAAGATGCAGTACAGGTAGACCATGAAAAACATGGGCGGAGGTGGTGAGAGCAGACCTCAGATCGTTGAAACTCACGGAGAAGATGATGAAGGACCGTGACCGGTGGAGAGATGCTGTGCTGAATAGGACCCATCCAACCTTTGCAAGCAGGGAAAAGCGGACGTAAAATGATGATGATGATGATATGACAGGCTTCCATATAGTTCCTATCTTCACTCAAAAGACTATATCTAAAACCACATGGTTCTGAAGTGAACTTAATAATCACAATGCCATGCTTACTTCATAAGTTACACATCTGCTTTTGTTATCACTTCTTTGTTTCTTAGCAACACCATGAAAGTATGGAAAAATTGATCTGTTGCTCACATCTGATCTGTCTGAAACCAAATTACCCTCCAAAATGTCAACAGTTCTCTTTACTTGTTGCTCTTTGATTTTGTAAAATACTAAATTATTCAACTTTTATTCATTTACTTGTCTTCTATATATATATATATAGTAATAATAATAATAAATTCACAGATTGATTTTTTTAGTTTCAGAAGATCCCGTTAAAGGTGAAAGCAGCGATTCTTTGCTTAAACTTTAATCTGTTATTTTAATAAATAAATATATATATATATCATCGTTTAACGTCCATTTTCCATGCTAGCATGGGTTAGATGGGATATATATATATATAATATATACATATATCATCATCATCCTCATCACTTTTTTACGTCCGTTCTTCCATGCTAGCATGGGTTAGACGGCTTGTCCTGTTGTGGGCAGTGTCTGGTCAGCTGACCTTGTCTTGCTCATATGGGAACAGATTCTGGCTTGATTTCTACAGCTGGATGCCCTTCCTAACACCAACCTCATTTACAGTGAGTGCTGGGTGCTTTTTTTCCGTGGCGCCTACACGTCCACTTTACAGTGGAATGATAGGGACCCCAGTCCTATCATCTCATTTCTGCAGCTGAGTAACTGGAGCAATGTGAAATAAAGTGTCTTGCTCAAGGCAACAACACATCACCTGGTCCAATATATATATATACTGTATATATATATAAGCAAAAGGGATATTTAATTTGTTGATAATTCAACAAATATGTTTATAACTGATTCAAAGCACTCGGCAGATTAATTCTTTTTAAATTCACGTAAATACAAGCTCTTCTTTCTTTCTCTTTCTTCTTCCTACACATACATACATATATCCTAATAATTATTTAAATCTACCTAGAGTCTAAAAATAACGTTTTTTTCAGCCCTATACCTCAACCTTATTTGCATACTCATCTTAATAATTTGAAATATTTCACATTTCTTCTCTTTCCGGTTTTTCCTTTACTATCCAGGAAAAACTTGAACCGCTAAGTTCTTCTTCCTGGTTATGTCAATATTTATAAAACAAACTTTGTATTTTATCTGATGAGAGCGTTTTGGTACCCTTGAAATATATATAATAGAATAAATATGGTTTTATAAATATAGTTTCCATTTATTTAATATCATTGAATATATATATCATCATCATCATCATCACCGTTTTACGTCCGTTCTTCCACGCTAGCATGGGTTAGACGGGTTGTCCTGTTGTGGGCAGTGTCTGGTCGGCTGACCATGCCTTGCTCATACAGGAACTGATTTGGCTTGATTTCTACAGCTGGATGCCCTTCCTAACACCAACCTCATTTACAGTGAGTGCTGGGTGCTTTTTCGTGGCGCCTACACGTCCACTTTACAGTGTGGGCTGGGTGCTTTTTTGCCGTGGCACCTCCACGACCACCTTGCAGTGGTAGGGTGTGGGGGCATATTGTCTATATGCTTCAGCTTGTACCCATGGGAGGTCGGGTACTCTGTATTACTGCGTGATGCCAGAGGTCACGGTCGTGTGTCATCGCCTTTGAGAGGTGTAATTGGGTAAGGTCGGCTTTTATCACCTCATCCCAGGTCATCTTGGGTCTCCCCACTCCATGGTTTCCATCGACTTCTAGTGCTCTGCACCTTTTTATGCAGCTGTCATCCTTCATACACATCACATGTCCATACCAACGCAACCGCCTCTCCTGCACACAGCATTTGATTCCTCTTATGCTCAGTCTCTCTCTCAATTCATTTATGCTTTGTCGTTCGCGTATATTACTATTACACATCCATCGGAGCATGCAGGCTTCGTTTCTCTCTAATCTACGTAAGTCTTCCACCTTCAGCGCCCAGGTCTCACTACCATGTAACATTTCTGTTCGGATACATGCATCATACAGTCTGCCTTTCATTTTGAGGGAGAAGCCTTTTGCAGCTAGCAGTGGCAGTAGTTCCCTGAACTTCTTCCATCCCGTTCTTACTCTAGTTATTGTACTTTCTGAACACCCACCTCCGCTGCTAATTCGGTCACCTAGGTAGCAGAAGCTGTCTACTGTTTCTACAGAGCCCTCCCAGAGATTGGTGGTACTTGTTTCCTGTGGCTGTTTGCTGCTTGCTATCCAGTACAGCTGCTTCATGTGAAGCCTACATTCTTAATTAAGCTTCCTGAGATCCCGCTACATCTCTTGTGTACCCATTGTTTGCATTTGGGGCAGAGAATGGAGTTCCTACCTACACATTTCCTTCATACTGAGCAAGGCCATTTCCCTGAGGGGATCTGGGTTCTGTTTTCTCGTCTACTTACAAGGACCTTAGTCTTTGTCATGTTGACTTTGAGACTCTTTCTTTCTAGTCTCTGCTTCCAAGTTTGGAATTTCTTCTCTTGTTCTACCATAGATTCAGCTATAAGTGCGAGGTCACCAGCATACAGCAGTTCCCATGGGCATCCGGTCTTAAACTCCTCCGTTATTGCCTGCAGGACTATGATGAACAAGAGAATGGCGAGCTGTGTTGTTGCAAATAAGTACAATGAAAAATGAAAAATTAAAAATAGAAGCTAGGACTATCCATCATCAGTTGTCTACTAGGCATCATAGGTATTTCTTCGCATTAAAGACAATATACCTCCGCCTTGGGCGATTCAATAACTAAAATAGGATGCCTAGTAGACAACTGATGATGGATAGTCCTAGCTTCTATTTCTAATTTTTCATTATATATATATATATATATATATATATATGTATGTATATAAAAGGTAAACAGAAATAACAACACAATCGGTACAGTATATGGAAGGTATATATTAGGTTAACGCTTGATATAGCAGGAAGAGGGGCTTAACGTTTCGGACGCTAGAAGAAAGAATGAGAAATAAAATAGATTAAGAGGGCGGGCGGGATGGAATTGAAAACAATGTCTTTAGATGGTCGTGTAGGTGTCACAACAAAAAGCACCCAGTCCACACTGTAAAGAGGTCGTGTAGCCGTCATGACAAAAAGCATCCAGTTCACACTGTAAAATGGTTGTGTACACAACATGACAAAAAGCACCCAGTCCATGCTGTAAAGTGGTCTTGTAGGCAACACGGCAAAAAGCACCCAGCACGCACTGTAAATGTGGTTGGCATTAGAAAGGACATCCAGCTGTAGAAACCAAGCAAAAATCAGTTCTGTGTGAGCGAATTTACGATCCCTCACGTCCTACCCATGCTAGCGTGGAAGATGGACGTTAAATGATGATGATGGTGATATATATTATTAGCATCACCACCATCATTATTTACTGTCTGTTTTTCTTGCTAGCAAGGTTTGGAAGGGTCTTCACAGACTGAGTCAGTACTCAAGTGGGTCTACTGACTCTTCAAATGGACTGGAAACCTGCATATCATTTACATATGATTCCACACTCTACTGATTGTGGTTTATCATGAAAATAGTACTAGGGAGGCCGTCATGTCTTTAAGAGAAGGGTTGTCCCAACCCTTTGCTTAGCAAGCTTTCTATGCCTTTCCTATCACCAACTCCTTTACAGTGTGTACTGTGTGTGTTTATTATGTAGATCACAAGCACTAGGGAGGCATTCATATCTTTGACACAACTGATGGATTCTCCTTACACTTTGTTTGGCAAGCTTTCTATTGCTAGATGCCTTCCTATCATCAACTACTTTACAGTGTGTGCTGGGTGTGTTTATTATGTTCATCACCAGCACTAGAGAGGCAGTCATGTCTTTGACACAACTGAATAGTTTTCTCAACTCTTTTGACATGGTTTCTAAAATGGGTTGCCCCACTTCTTATCATCAACCACTTTACAGGGTCTACTGGGTGCATTTTTGCTGCAACAGCACTAAAGAGGCTGTCAGTTATTGTTCCAACTGAACGGCTCTCTCTTCGCTGATGAGAGGTGGGGAGAGTGGAGAAAGATAATTTTATGTATAAAATGTTTGTGGTACAGAGGCTCAGATGAGCATTGATTAGGGTAATATTTGATATGTTGTGCTTGGTTGAACTGCTGCAGGGGATGTACCTAGCAATGAGTGAGCCCCTATACCTTTCACAGAATTCCATGCTCTGTAATTTTGGGGTTTCTGAGGAAGTTATGGATAAAGGTTGTAAGGACCGCACAGGCAACATTTTGAGGTGCAACTGGTAAGGTAAGTTCAAGCACTACAACAATGTGAGAGACTGGATGCTACAGTGTTTGGCAATCAAATGTAGATAATATAGGATTTGAGAGGTCTCTTCAGTCTGGTCAGGCATATGACAATCTCTCCCATTAAAATGCACCCAGTAAACTCTCTAAAGTGTTAGTGTTGATGCCACGATAAACTGCAACCAGTCTTCTCTATACAGTGGTAGTGTTGGTGCCACAAAAGAAAAAAACAAAACAAAAAAACCCCACTTAGTACACTCTGTAGAGTGGTGATTTGTATTAGAAAGGGTATCCAGACAAAGAAACCATACCAAATATGAAACGTATGAGCAAGATGAGATTGCTCCAGCATGTCTGGTCTTGGACAGGGACGACCCGTCCGACTCATGCCAGCAAGGAAAGCAGACGTAAAAGGATGATAATGATGTATGTATATTATGCTGACGCTGAGATAAGATGCACTCTATAAGAAAGCAATATATAGATGGAATGATATAGTAAGAAAATGTTTGTATAGAGACACCACTATAGGGTAAAATTCAGTTTTCCAACATTTTTTAGTGGTCGAGCAATTGCCAGGTCCAAGGTTGACGGATTTAAGAGGTTCAACCTGTGATAAAGGAAGGGAAGGACGAAAATATAGTGACTTCTGTGAGTAAAAGGTAAGCCTGTCCGAATCGCCGTAGCGGTAGCCACTTCATTTGATTCACAACGCTACAAGGAAATGAATAAACGTCATAACTTATCTTAGTCTTCGGCTTTAAAATATATCTTATGCTTCATTCGTATACAATACAACAGGGAAACGCGTTAAAAGCTGTTAAGAAACAGACGAATTAGCCTTGGGAAAACTAAGACGATCGAATAAGGCGACGAAGAAGACTAAAATAAAATAAAAATATTTACTAACAGTTAGTAATAGTGAGAAAAAAAAATAAGCAAGAGAGAGAGAGCAGCAGCAGCAAGTAGAGCTGTAATATTTAGAAGTTGAAATGAAATGTCTAACTGTGTGAAAAACTAAATATGCTGGTTGATAGAAACCACCAACCAACGCTGACGAGGCGTGCAGCGTGCGTATTTTACAAGCTCCGTCCAGCTGATCAATAATCAATTTGCTGTAGCTTGTTAGTTATGTGCTTGCCTCTGCTGGATGTATCTCCCTGTCTGTCTTCTCCCTCTATCATACTTGCTCAACTAGAATTAGTAGTGACTGCAATATAGATAGATCTTCGTTTAAACGACAAATGCTCTAACGAATAGCAGTCGAAAGAAAAAGGAAACAGCGAAGCAAAGGATTAGCAGTTGTTGCAATTACTGTTGCTATTGTTTAACATTTCATTTATATTTCAATTACAGTTAATACATATATGTATGTTTTTTTTAAAGACTAAACGTAGTTCTCAAGCGACTACAGCGTTACCGCTAAGCATTTCTTCGTAAAGCAAATCATACACATATAGGTAAATATATACATAACCATACTGACTTGGGGACCTGTTTCGAAAAAAAAAAAAGATTGGATTAAAAAAAAAAACTGGCAGGGAAATGAATTATTATTAATAATAAGAAAACTCCCGTGTGCAAGGTGCCTTCATTGATCTCATCAACATCAGTCAACTAAAAACAGTTTCCAATATGGTGTCATCATCACCATCGATACCATTATC